>CM025626.2:7771146-7792478 GCA_014621495.2 Entosphenus tridentatus
AGATGGAGTTTTGTACGTGTCACAAGATGGAGTTTTGTGCGTGTCCCGAGATGGACTTTTGTACGTGTCACAAGATGAAGCGTCCATTGGGAAATGGCAGTGGAAGATATTTTCCAGAGGACTTCTCCCAAGGACTCATTAAAGAAGCCCTTTTTATCCTTTACACAGTAGGGGGCGCACTCTCCCCACACACTCTTTTATGCGATTCGCATGACAGTCAAACCGATGTCAAGTACCGTTCGTAATTCTCAGAGTTGGACCAGCGAAATGAACTGTTAGAACCGATGAACAAAAACATGACAGAGTCATAAGCGGGCCGAGAGCATCAACTCACGACAGCCGAAGCCCCAGTTGAATCACTGGTCGCTAAAATCTAATTTCAACGCATGATCTCACGAGTTCCAGCTCGATTCTCATGCCTTTATGAGCCAACTAGTTACCTAATCTAGATTTGAAGTTACCTACAATTAGATATGTTTTGTACCGTTGTGAATTTAGCAGGCTCCAGCAGTTCCATCGGCCATCACTGTGTGTGTGTGTGTATGTTGAACTTCTTTCGCTAAATGCAAAAAAGCAGTCTTAAAGACACGGGCACCATCGTCTTGTGCATGCATCGCATACAACATTTACAAATAAACCAAAACACCGATGCTTACGCACGCGGGTCGATGTACGTAACGCGAGCTGAAAGAATCCCACGTGAATCCATGAATTGATGCACCGCTACACGCCTTAATATGTAGCCAGCAGACCCACAACCTCCCACCCCTCCCAACCCTCCCTCCATGCCCCTCCTCCCCCCCAGACAGCACAGCTTTAATTGGTGAATGGGTCCCAGCAGATGACATCGCGTAAGTGGATTTCACTTTGATGTATAGCCCGAGTGTGTGGCCCAGTTTGTAAATCGCATCAGGACTCACACTGGCACTAAGAACCATGGACAATTCGCGCGCGCGCGCGTGTGGTGTGGTTAAAGGGAGCGGTAGCGCAACACTGCGCACCCAACTCGCCCACCCGAGTTCGATTCCCGCTCACGGCCAACACCAGTGACGATTATCTGAACCGGTCCTGGGCATCTCCTAGGTCGACTCAAATGAATTACACGGTGCGGTAAAAACATTTCCACTGGGGAGACAAAGGCGGCCGGGCGTGGTACGGTGCCCCCCCCCCCCCTCCTCCATCTGTGCCGGCCTTCAAATTTGTTCACTAACAGCACTTGCCCCAACAGTCTGTGAAGACTATCCGGGGGATCTTTGTTTTGTGAAAATTTGAAATGGCCTTTGTGTGCCAATAAGGGCGATACAAACCTACTGTACTGCCTGCTAAATATCTTTTGGCCTGTCCTACCAGGGGGCATTCTGCTTCGTGTCCTGGGGGCTCGTGAATATTAATATACATGACCTTAATCCATTCCTGAGTACAATTAATGCAAATGACTTTGTTCACAATGTTCAACTGCTTTCATCCTAAGCGGAAGAGCGAATCGAAATGTATTCATGTTTGTAATTTGCTTTTAGTTTTTCGCTGTTGTTGTTTCTGCTGCAATTGTACCTTATACGATTTGCAGTTGTGCTATTTTAACATGAATGTCATGGCACGAGACAGAGATGTTTCCCATTCGGAACTCTGCAGCTAGCAGTGGATCACCCTGTGTCTGAGAGTGGCACCGGGATGTGACGTTCACAGAACAACTCCTGAAGTCAGTTAGACACGTCTCTTTTTCTTCTTCTACACGATGCACACATTCTTTAATTCACTGCATAGCTTGTCCATAAAAACCATAAATCTTCAGTCTCACAGTTGGAAGACCACATTTAAGATGTTACAGAGGGGGTGGTTGTCCAGCGCCAAGCCCGACCACCTTTGTCTCTTCAGTAGAGATATTAACACACCCCACATTTGGTACCTGGTGCGATTATCTCGTTTGGCTATGTGCGGTGCGAAAGAAGTTCAACATACACACATACATTGAGGATGAGTGGATCTCGGGAGGCCCCAGGACCGGTCCGGATAATCGTCACTGGTGTTGGCCGTAAGCGGGAATCGAACTCGGGTCGCCGGGTTCATAGCGCAGCGCACTAACCGTTGCACCGCTGCTCTATACGTACAGAGACAAAGATCCCCCGTATAGTCTGTAACAGACTGTTGGGGCAAGTGCTGTTAGCGAGCACCTATGAAGGCCGGCACAGCACACGAGGGTGTGGATGGCCAACACCACGCCCGGCCGCCTTTGTCTCCCTAGTGACAATGTTTACACATGGCACCAGGTAATAATTTGAGGCTGAGTCGATCTAGGGGAGGCCCAGTACCGGTTCAGATAACCGTCACCGGTGTTGGCCGTGAGCGGGAATCGAACCCGGGTCGTCAGGTTCGTAGCGCAGCGCGCTAACTGCTACCGCTACACTACAGCTCCCCATACATACACACACTTAAATACACACACACTAGGCAGGTTATTTTTCAAAAGGCACGTGGCTTAGTGTTTTCCTCTGGATGATATCTTCAAATAAGAAATGGAACAATTGCAGAAGCATGCATTTAATTCAGCGCACGCAGTGACATTTAAACCAGCTCCTTTGATGTAAATACTTTTTAATTAATTGCCGTATAAATAATGTTTACCAAAATGTAAATGTGGAAATGTGTTTAACTGGTATAATTAATCGTGCTTGAACATCCTTTTTAACACCCATCATATGATGCCATGTATAATCAGAGCGACTTACTTAACCACGTGCATATTATGTGCATCGGGAAACTAGAGGCCTTTGTCATACAAATAATATTTCTGGATCTGTAATATCCGTTTTAGAAAAAACTGGCACTCAATTTACAGATGAGGTGTGAGATGAATGTCTCTTGCAGAAGTTTCCATAGGGTATGTGAATTAAATAAATACGCACAAAACTGGTTGGCAGACATTGCATTCTTCAGCAGCTCGCACAGTTATGAAAGTACTACCAGCAATAACAATAATGAGTTCAAATAAAAATACAAGACCAAATACTTAAGTGAACGTATTCATAAAGCAAGCAGCCATGTAGGAAATTGCGAGCGCCAAATTGATTCACTTATGCAATCGCGTTGCTTCGTATCCAGCCAAAAACAAAAACGAGAGAAATAAAAACAAGATATGTGTTCGACTGAGTATTTTCTCACTCTTGCACTTGGCGCGTCTCTTACACTGCATCACTACAGCTCCACACAACATGGAAAATAGTCACAAGCGCACAATTCTCTGACCTGAACAAGGGTCACAAATTTATCTTGTTTTTTTCTCTCTCTCTCTCTCACTTTTTTTCTAAAACTGACCCAGCTATTTCTGCCAGACATCGTGAGGGCTGCGCGTCAATCGGCTCGGGCGACAACATTGTGGACTCAAATAAAAAGCGGGCCCAAGAGTTTCGATTGAAAGCTTTCGTGACTGCAGGGATTCATCTTCTTGGTTCTTTCGGTAAAGTCACGTAGAATGGAAATAATAAAATAATAAAAATAAAACATAATAAAATAATTCTCACGACGTTTCGGCCACAACGCAAGCAGCCGTCCTCGGGTGAAACTTTACCGAAAGAACCAAGAAGATGGGCCCAAGAGGTTCGTCGTTTCCAAAATCCAATCCTTGCCCCCAATCGCAGTGCGCTAGGCAGGGACAGCTTCCTGGAGCAAGGGGAGGGAGTGGGCCTCGCTCAAAAAAGGGCCAACACAATAGGCTTGAGGATATTTTTGTTTGGGTTAGATCGTGTAAATATATAAATGTGCCGTTAAACCAGCCACCATCCGATACAGCCAATTATTAAGGTTTGTCACGTAAACAGAACGTGCCAATTCGTCACTCGTAAAACACACCGGTGTGTTGGAGAGCCAAGCCACAACATTTACAATCTGAGTACGACGTTTCGCCAGTAATTACAACTAGCTTCATCAGGCGACAGCTGGGCAGATCCTAACCCCTGACGTCTGTATGTTTGAGGTTTTCATTTTCTCCCGGTGGTGGTTGTAATGTTTTACTGGGTCCTCTGGTTTTGCCCTCCAAATTTTGAATGGGAAATGTCCCTCCTACCCTTATGGCATGAAAAAGGGCCTTTGCCAAAATGTCGCCAATATTGTTAATTTTGCTCAAGTTTCAGAGGGTATTTTTTCATTAAGTCGTCTTTGTGCAAATAAAAGTAACGTCAACTAACGCCATACTTTTGGCGGGCAGACTTTTGACGTGAAAAGCACAACAAATATTTAAAGTGTGAGATAATTTTCCTCAATTTTAATCCGAGACCAAACTTTTGTATTTCAGCCCGGTCTGATTAATCTGAAAATCCTGACCTCATCCCTAATAAGGTGGTAAAATGTCCATCATCATCATCATCATCCATGATCATTCCACTGCTGGATGAAGGCCTCTTCAAACCGCCACTATCTCTTACAATCCTAGTTCAACGAGCGCCTGCACAACAGCTAACTTGTCCATTAATGTTTTGATTATTTATTAAAACACGTTCCTTCGGAGTGGGCAGGTAGGAACTTGGTTGGACAGCGCATTCGTGCGATCCGTGTCACGTGGCGCAAGCTCCGTGGGGCGGCGCGTCACGTGGTGCTGAGCCCGCCCGAAGCGCTCTGTGAAATACAAATCGAGGGCGTGGCTATACACGACAGACAGACAAATAATCCCTGGTGGGCAGTGTGGAACTGTTGTTCCTACCTGTATAAAGCCACTTGATTCCATGTTCCACATCTGTAAAAGTGTGAATAAGTCATATGCAACACCATAACATTATTAGACTTAACTGATAGATTAGGTAGTGGAGATAAAGTTTTGTTACAGGAGTTCATGGTGGAGGGTTACGACACATTTATAAATAACGCGATCTGACCCAAAAACCTATATTATGAATGACTGAGATACTCGGTTTTCAGTCCCTATTGAGGCCACCCGTGACGAATCTGGATTCTCGAGCCGAGCATTCAATGGTCTCGGCCTCGTCACTCACGAGTGGTACCCATTCACTATATTAACTTTATATTCTTTTGGTCTTTCGGTAAAGTCACGTAGATAGGTTCAAAGAAAATAACAAAAAAACACAAAAAACTACGACGTTTCGATCGCAACACAAGCGGACGAACGCTTGTGTTGCGATCGAAACATCGTGGTTTTTTATTTTCTTTGAACCTATCTACGTGACTTTACCGAAAGACCCAAATAATATTAATTCCTGCAGTCACGAAAGCTTTAAGTCAATATTTAGATTAACTTTAGTTTTGCAATTAAAGTTTGGCTAAAAGCCAGCTATGATAATTAAACATATTGCTTTTGCTGGCATGCAACAATCTCATAGCAGGAGTGTTATGGACGAGCATTTGGAGTTTACGTGTTCTCTCTGTCCATGACCGCGTTGATTTTTCTCTATGGTTCCTCCAGTTCTTCCCTCTGAATTTAGAAACATGCCTTCTGAGTATTTGTCGGCTATAAATTTCAACGTGGTATGCCACTTCTGACAAAGAGCTACACATCTCAGTGGGCCTTACCCGGTAAAATAGAAAAACAAAAGTTGAGTTTAATCGTTTAAATAGTATCTTGAATCTAACTTTCTTCTTTGTGAAGCACTTCACAATGTCCCTGGACCACGGGAAAAAAAAAACTGTGGAAATCATCAAATAATCATTACAGTAAATATATAACGAATTTAGTAAAACATTTTTTTTTATCTAAATGGTTCAGCTGGATGATTTATTTTGGGAAAAGAAAGTTGATTAAGGTCAACGAAGTGCAGTGTTGTTCATCAGGTAGTTAAGAACGTACCTCAGTATAGCAGAAGGCAATACATGTGGAGTAGCAGACGGCAGTGCAGCAAAAGTGCCAATTATATTACTCCCACATGTCTTCTACTCGTCTTCACCAACTCGCACTGACCAGTGCGATGAAGTACGTATAAATAATCCTCCACGACGAGTAGGGGCGCAGTGGACCGACAAAAGGGGGTTGTACATCGCGTTAAGGGAGCTCGGAGAGTTGTTCAATGGCTGCAACTTTCCCCCTGGACGTGTAAGACCACGAGCTGTTGCGGCTGCCAGGTTATTTATCAAGGCAGCTGCCAACCAGGATCAGAGGAAATCAGTAAAAACAACAAGGGTGGCAGAAGAGTCAGACGGATGGAAGGAAGCCAAGACACCGCAGTTCAAGAAAGTCAAACAAGCGGAGATCAACCTTGTGGGCTTTCAAACCAACATTGGATTTTTTGAAAGTTGCAAAGAAATAGCAAAGATTAATGCAATCAACAATGGCCAAGGTGGCTCATGTTTTTGATAAATGTGGGACCCATTTTGCTTCTAATTTGCGGAATAATCACAAACTGGGGTTGAGTGCGCTCACACTTTCACATTGCGAGTGATTGCCGGTAATTTTCTGTATTACAGGGTACGACAAATAATGTTCTAGTATAATTTATGGGAAAAAAAAATACGCGCAATTCTTTTGGTCTCTCATTTGTATGGGACCCATGTTGCTGTTCCACGTGTGTTTAGTTTTACAGAATGAACTGTATTATGATTATAATTGCAATTACTTGCTTCAAACCGCTTGGAATACTTTCAAAATTGTCTGCCTTTCCATTGAATCTGGCAGAAGGTGGCTCACTTTTTAAATCCACCTCTTTTGGAACAGAAGGCTCTTGAGTACTGTGGGTGAAAGATAATCCATCTGAGTATTTACAGTGTTTTTTTTTATCTTAATGAGGCCATTAATGCCAACACAAGAATGGATGTAATGGCGAGAAAGTGAAAACTACTGCTAGAAATAAGTCTGTAAGCGTACACGGCTGGTTTTGCTATGAGCAGCACAAGTACCGCTTAAGATATATGAAAAACTAGAAACTATAAATGTTGTACACGGTCCCGTTTATTGTCACATTTAAGTAGCCGTTCCGTTTGACCTCAGGACTAGCAGAGTGAACAAAAATGGCTGTCTAAGCCAGTGCACAATTGCGTCCCCCCCTGCAATTAAAATGGAGGCATTTTAAAGTGAAAAATTTGCCGCATGACGCATCAAGTTATAACCGCAAGGGCAAAGTGAAAGAAAAACTGAAGTCACATCGCATTTCAGTGAAAGCATTCTGCACTTTTGTGTGGCTGGAGAAAAGACGACATCAAAATATCACGATGCAGTCGTGGGGGGAAATGGCTTTCACCCTGGATTCCAGAAACAGAATATTCGTTTATACTGGAGGAATCCGATGAGCTATGAAGCTAGTTTTCACAGATGTCCAGTAGGGGCAGGGTAAGAACGTTAAAAGTATAAAGCAATCTAGAGGTTGCTGGTTCGATCTCCCGGCACACGGCAGTTGAAAGAGTGGCCAAGTTTATAAAAGATAGAAATACCCCCATTTCTGTCCACGCAGCAGTATAAATAGATGGGCCACAGTTAGTGGTTCAACCAAGACGTCTGGCAGGTTGCAAGATCGAGTGAAAAAATACCCTCCAGAGAGGCTCTCCAGAGCTCCTTCTAGCGCTGGAGTCCCTTCCGCCAGCAGTGGCATGAACAATAAATTGCAGGGCTGCACCTTTACCTTAAAAAAAATAGCAGGATCCTTATAATAGGGGTTTTCCCCTTTTTTCTATGATAGTGCATGATAGTGCATCGTCTTTGAGCTATACGCCTTTTGGCGTCATCTGGTCGAGCACCAATTGAAACGAGGCTAAAAAAAAAGCTGTCTCTGGTGTGGACCAATCAGTTTCAAGGACAATGTATATATTATCAGTGTGTTTTTTGTATGCATTTTGACTGCAAGTATTGGTTCAAGCGTGCCTCCCTCTGCTTGAGTGTCACCTCCTCGGATGCATGCTGGGTTTTCTTCCGCTTCTTCAGTTTACTCCGACACAAAACCAAAGATTAATAAATGTGAATTGGCAACTGCGGTACCCTCCTGTGTGAAAAAATAGTCTTGAGACTTGGTGAGGCTTTCCTGGGAAAATAATTGGTGTTGGTTTTTTTTCAAAGTAATTTTTAAGGCAGTATATCAACTCCAGTATAACTGCTCAGGGATGAAACTGCCTTTGGGTCATTTATCCGATGGGTGAACAATGGGAAACTGGGTGACCAAAAGGGAGAGATATGGACATCAAAAGTCGTACAAAAGCAGTACAAATGTAACCTGCCAATTACAACCAATGCACCACCAATTAACTATAATGATTAAACTGATTCATCTGCATGTCTGTCCTGATGATGTCATGGCACCAACATGAGGACTCGGATCTGGAAGGTCTTTCACGCAAGAGTTGAGACTTTTAATAAACACCTGGTGGTGCTGCTGGGTGGAATCTCCTTTGCAACGTCGTACAAAAAGTTAACATTTTCTTGCTTTTCAACATTCTGGTTTTGTTGATAAACCAAATCAATTGGCAGATTTGGCCACGTGACAACGTGAATTGATCGGCTCCGTCAGGTGGTGGAGGGTTATAATAAAATAGTGACGGTGCACCTACACAATCTCACCCAAAATAAAATAAAACTATGAAACATGCCTAGATTTTTTTTTTGGGGTCAGGATCGTATTCCCAGGTGCACGATTGGCGCCCTGTGACTCGAGACCCAAAGTATCCCATTTGAGAATCTCGCAGAGCGGTGCGACCCGCGTGCGTCTGGGAACGGCCCCGTGAAAGATACTCACGGAACTTCCTCGGGAAAACCTTCCGATCGCCCTTTTTAATCCTTACGCAGTAGGAGGTGCAATTGCTCACATGCTATGCCGCGCGTGTTGCATTGTAGTCCAACGCATATTTCAATTCTCCAGAGCTAGAATAATTATTCAAAGCTTATTTCAAATTGATTATTGCACAGTTATTCGTGGCCGCACTGAGACCATCAGCTTTGTTTTCATCACGGGACAGGCAAAAACCCAGAATGAAATCCAAGGTCTCTGCAGCGTCGACTCGGCACTTCTGACTTTTTGAGCCACAAAGCCCCCTTACACTCCTGGAATCGAAACTCTCCCCGCGCTGACATGAAAAAAAAAGAAATTACAAAAAAATAACCACTGCCGGCAGTCTTTCCGTCATCTTTTATTTTTCACATTCCACGGTCAACGGGCATCTTTGCACTTAACTGACGTGTCCGCACCTGTTGAGATCACCGCACATTTAGAATGTATCGCCGACGTGGCAAAGGGATAGGGACAAGGCACGTCGCTCCGATGCACAATAAAGTAGCATCACTGAATCCATCCCTCGCAGTGGCAGAAGTGTGTCCCTAAAGGAGGCGGGGATCGCTGATTTAAAACCCATTCCTAATGACACTTTTATTGCTGGCACCTAGGCTAAATTATATCATGAGGACTTAAGCTTGGGCATGTGACAATTATAATATGTAAAAATTGGAATTGTAAATGACACTTTATATCAATGTCGCGGTTCGAAATTTCCAATCTGCCACCAGCCGTCACACATGGAGGATCGCCACAATATGCTGTGGTAATGGCTCTCATGCTCGCTCTCCATGGCTAATAGATTTGCTTATTATTCATTTCCACACAGTGGAGTGCTATGTCATAGCCAATTTGGACAGCTGGCATAATAAACCATTAAACGGAAACCTATGCAATGCGGAACACGCTTTTATTAACCTTTCACATTAGCGCGCACGCACACACATGTAACACGCGTGTAATAAATACATGAACTGGTTAAATCAAGTTTATATCTTCTTGGTTCTTTCGGTAAAGTCACGTAGAATGGAAATAATAAAATAATAAAAATAAAACATAATAAAATAATACTACAGTTTATGTTTTATTTTTATTATTTTATTATTTCCATTCTACGTGACTTTACCGAAAGAACCAAGAAGATGAATCCCTGCAGTCACGAAAGCTTTAAATCGAAACCAAGTTTATATGTTTCTATTGCATTGCACATATACATTAACAGCAAGGCTTCATTTCTCAGGCTAATTTGTCATTTCTCATTCAATATTTTTCGAGCACCCCTCCTCCTCCAACAGCAATGGGCGGTGGGGGAGGGGGAGAGATATTTTCCAGAACTCTGCCCGAGACAGCTCCGGTTTAAATTAAACCCTGATCATCAGTCTGATTCATAACTTTGTAACATAATTTATTGCTGTATACAGGATTACACGTTAGGCTCAAGTCGTGAATTTGCATATTCCAGTGCGCGGGTATTGGTGATACATTTCTTTTTTGCATTGATGAGTAAGGCATCCAAAGATCAGCAGTGCATATTCTCACAGAGTCCATGGCAGATATTGTTTTTTCCAATGCTCCCCCGAGTGACTTTCTCATAGGATGGGAGTGCTGTTTATTCAACGTGTACAAGGCCAAGGCACATCGGCAATAACAGCCCGCGATTCATCACACATCGACTGACCACAACTCCTCTCGTAACAATCCGTCTTAAGCCGATGGGGAGGGGGGGCGGGTGGGGAGCAGTTCCGGGGTGGGTGGAGTGGGGGGCATGTGGGAGTGGTGGTAGAAATTCCCCCGGCTGAGGAATTCACAAAAGCTAGAGCTGGTGGCGGTGCGGGGGCAGTGGGGAGGTAGGGGGGGTTCATTTTTCATCCAAGGCACTTCTTCAGCGGCGAACCTTTTCAGAAACCCCGCACGTGTGAATCGTGGGGACAAAACATCCATCCACAAGTAGCAAGGGACCTGCAGTCAGTGCGAGGTTTTTTTTTCACATTTTATTTCGTGGTGGCGGTGGGGACGAAGATGTGCGACATCGGCTGCGCCATCAACTTGCGGCTCTTTGTTCATTTCGCGACGCCCGAGGTTCGCAAGGTTAAATTCGCAAAGTCCTGCCAGTAAGCGGTCCAATTCCGCTCAGCCAATATTAATTTGTGGCCCGCGACTCGAACGAGACCCGGGCTGAATTCACCGAGTCGTATCGCGTGCTGCGCTGCGGCGGCGGCGGTGATGGCCACGGTGCGATTGTTAACTCTGGTCACTCGAGGTCTCCTTGGGCGCTTCGCGAACGGTGCTCGCTCGCCCCCCTCCACCGACAACCTTTTTCAAGCGCTCGTGCAATAAATCTGCACTGGCCCCTCACTTCGCTTCTCGGTTTCCACGCCCTTGCATCGTGATTTAAAAAAAAAAAAAACACACACACAGACACCCGCTGGCATTCTGCCGAGAGCTTCACATCGCCCCCGTACCTTTTTGTTTCCCAACGGGGCCTTGGCTGCGCCAAGCCCAGTGCGCCGACATCATCAGGGCACGGTCCCGTCGCCGGGGTTTGGGGGGGACGCGGCGGCGTTCGTGACCATCCCTCACCGTCTTCAGCGACCTGCGTACAGATAGCAATGGACCCAATTAACTCGGCGGAGTGATGGGGTGTCCTGTGAGCTCGCTCGCTGCAAAGGGCACGGGCGCGTGCGATGCTTACATTTCTACCGGAAGACGCAGTACGTTTTTGAGTCCGACATTTCCATCAGTTTTAGTTTGTCGTTTTGTGTGTGTTTTTTTTATATACGTGTGGAGCGGCAGTGTAGCTGTTCGTGCCCTGCGCTGCGAGCCCGGTGACCAGAGTTTGATTCCTGATCATGAGTGACGTTTATCTGAACCGGTCCTGGGCCTCCCATAGGTCGACTCAGACTCAAATTAGTACCTGGAAAAGGTGGTCGGGTGTGGTGCTGGCCGCCCACCTTCATAGATACCCGCTGACAGCGCTCACCCCAAGTCGTTTAAGGCTATACGGGGGATCTTTGTCTTTGCAATTAATCAATCATCAACTTTATTTAGCTGGTGAGCAGTAGTCGAGTCGAAACGTCTATTTTTTGCACAGGAGACCTGATATCCAGAGAATATAATATTCACGTAAAAAATCTAAACTACTGCATAAGAGGTCAGAATATTAAACAAAAAAAAAACCCATACATTTATATGGAAATTTCAAGTAAGATAGTTTACATTGAAAAAACATAAGGCTTCGAAATCATCATTAACGACCATGACCAACAAACTGCTGGACGACAGAAGACATCCCAACAACATCACCTTACTCTTTGGTTCTTTCGGTAAAGTCACGACGTTTCGATCGCAACACAAGCGGTCGTCCTCAGGCGGAAAAATTCATCCAGCAGTGGAACTGCTGAACCAGCGAGAGAGCTGTTACAACAAGCGGTTATATATGTGGCGATGGGCAAGCAGGCGGGGTCTGAGCTGGAAAGGAACTCCATCCCCGGACGCAAGCACGTCAGTTGTGACAATCTTGCGATGCCATAATCCACGAGGTGATCTCATCGCTCCATCTCCACACTGCCTATGCTATCACGCGTGTTCGCTCCTTGGGCTGCCGTTGCCGTCACGAGTCTTGTCCATCGGGACAACATCCCTTCCAGTGACGGTCGATACGAAGCCTGCAGCTTGTGTTTGTTCATCTTCATAAAGATGCGGCAGCTACACTGAGAGACGCCACGGTGGCTAGGGAGATGTTAACTACCTCTTCTGTGACACAGGAGGTCGTGGGTTCGATCCCGACCCTCACGCCTGTATATTTTGAATTTGCATGTGGTGGCATGGATTTTTCTCCGAGTCCTCTGGTTGTTCCCTCCACATTTAGAAACGCACGTTTAGAGTGTTTGGCAGCTTTACATTTCCACGTGATTAGCCACTTTGCTAAGCTATAATTTGTGGCCAGGTTGCTTCGGGAAAAACAGCTGCGTAGAGCTAAGTGGGCCTTAGCCGGTAAAATAAAAAAAAATGGTTTAGTTTCGTTTTTAGCATGTAGAAAGTTGCAAACACAATATTAATATGTTGAGGACATAAAGAAATGATTGAGAGCATGTTGCAGTGTTGTTGGAAAATGATCATGAAAGCAACAAAACAATTTGCCTGAAGAGGAAGTTTCTGATTACTGTATACCGTGGGCGATGACACGGATAGGAAAAACCCGCGGTCACCGACAAAGAAAATGGAACTAAATCTGAAAATTATACGAGGATGCGTGGATTGATGAGGATTGATGAGTGTTGAAAAGTGCACTGAGATACAGAAAGGAGGCTTTACGTTTCAAGTAAGACGCAACGTTGGAAACACCTATGTTTTTATCGCATTGGTTTAAATTACAAATGCATTTCCAGTCCAAACAAATTTCACATGTAATGTTTGTATCTCTCGGCTACTGATTGCATACACTCCGCTGCTCTTGACGCAATTATCTGGCACAACCGCCTCGATGTAAAAGTATGGGTGTTGAGTGCACGTGTGTATGTTGAACTTCTTTCACACCATACGTAGCCAACCGTGCTAATCGGAGGTGCGAAGCAGAAGCCTGATTGACGAAAGCGTGATAAGGCACACTCTACATAAACCGAGCCCTTGGAGTCTCAATGGATTCTCGCTGACTGACCGAACATATTCCACAACAGTCTATTCAGATTCAAAGCGGTAGTTCTGCGAGAACATACATTTGAGTACACACGCGCGCGTGTGCACATATTGTGGCGAGCATTACGTGGCCGTGACGAAGCAACAATGTGAAAATGCTGCGTCGATTTATATCACGGTGAAGGTAAATGTCGAGAGCGAATAAAAAGGTCATAAAGACGGCAACTTCTTCTTAATGAAAGTGCATTTTTGTCGCACAACGAAATTGTTTCCTGCTCGACTCTACCCAAGGTCGAGGTGTACGACATTTCGCCACCGTAGTCGTTGTTGCTTTAATGAGGCAAAACGTTCCGCTTGTTCCTACTTCGAGTTTGCGCGCGCGCACATTAATATCTTCGCTGCCGCATGCCCGCGCGCTCTCACGCGCGTTCACACATGGGCAATGCTCGTGCGGACACCCGCGCAGGCCCGACACAAATCTCATCGTACGTACGGAAATTAAAAATACACAGCCTATTTGGCACTGGCATACAATGTTGCTGGCATGGGGCCCTTGGTGTACAGGATTAAATGGGCCCCCTCCCCTATCCCTTGCTCAATTCGCACTCCCTCACTGTGGCACCTGGTGCTTGGGCCCCCTCTGGCCAGAAGGAGGGGAGGGGTGTGGGGATTGGTGCAGTTGCATCGCCTGCACGCTTCGGTGGCTACACCACGACCGCTTTTTGGTGCCTGCGCAACTTCTGAAGACAAAAAAAAAGCACGTGGCAGAAAGACACCGCCATTCTGAAGATAATGACAGGGCCAACTGATGAGTTGTCTCGCTGCACAAAGAAACGGGGGAGGGGGGTGGAAGGTTTTTTTTTTTAAATAAAAGTTTAAAAAATGCAGGACAGCTACCGAGAGTGAGAATGCCTTGACCGCGAAATTGGCGTGACTCTCAACACAAATCACCCGCGTATTCATTCTCCCTCCGCAAAAAAATGAGCATAAACGAATGTGAAAAGATGTCGTGAGCAAACGCGCGACATTTTCGCACGCGCAAATATTTCTCGACACGCGACGACTGTTATGAGCGACACACTTTGAGAAACACTCCTCACGAGATTCAATATAACCCAGTATTGAGAAAGTCACTTTCAATGGAGGGAACATTATTTATTGTGGGTCACAAGAGATGACAGGAGAGTGATTAGATTTAATCCCTAAAGTATAAAAAGGGCAAAAATTGGAATCTAGGCAGACACAAGCATACATAAATCTGAATTCTCAAATGGCCTGATGACAAGTTTGTGTGAAGCAATGACTTTTATTTTTTGCCCTTTTGCTATGGTGTCAAAAATATACGGGTGACATTCATTATTCAAAATTTTTTAAAATTACTACAAAGACAAAGATCCCCCGTATAGCCCTTCACACACTGTCGGGGTGAATGCTGTTAGCGAGCATATATTAAGGCTGGCACAGCACACCCCTGATGGGGTGGCTGGCCAGCACCACGCCTTTGTCTCCCCAGTGGTGATGTTTACACGCCGCACTTGAATCAGCGAAGGGTGACCACTGGATCACAAATCTGACACCTGCGTTGGCCGTGCGCGGGAATCGAACTCGCGTTGCCCGGGATTGCAGCGCAGCGAGAAAACTGCTCCCAACTAAATTTCGATTTAAAGCTTTCGTCACTGCAGGGATTCATCTTCTTGGTTCTTTCGGAAAAGTCACGTAGAAGGGAAATAATAAAATAATACAAATAAAACATATTAAAATAAGTCTGCCTCCCCGACAGACCTGGTCTTCACCTGAGGACGGCTGCTTGCGTTGTGGCCGAAACGTCGTGAGAATTATTTTATTATGTTTTATTTTTATTATTTCCCTTCTACGTGACTTTACCGAAAGAACCAAGAAGATGCTCCCAACTAGCCACCGCAATACGGGTCTCCACCATTGCTGCACACAGCCAAAACTTCACGTGTCTCACAACCAAGCACAACAACAAATTTTGAGACTTTCGGAGAAACAGTACATTGACCAGGCTTCGGTGCGGGTCGTTGGAACCACCTTGATCACGTCTCCCCTTGCACCTGGTTAATAGCCAAAGCGTGATAACGAGGCTGGATTTCGCGTGGAAGTAATTACTCTGCCCACACCTGTCAGTGTGCGGTTTTAGCGGAGAGAGGGAGGGAGAGAATAAAAAATAATCCTAACGTAGCCGCATAAAATTTGAATTGCGGCTACATTGTTCCGTGCACATTTTTTTGGTTGCACAGTGCAAGGGAGGGTGTTACACAGTAAAGCTGTTACAATTCACAGGCAAGGCCCATGACTGTATGACTGTTCCTTGGGGGGGGGGGGGGTTCGTGCAATCATCTCATCGTAGCTAACATCGCACTACAAATGTATTCCCCTTAGATCTTCCACACCGATGCATTAGACGAAGGGCAGGAGGGGAGAAAACACTTCAGTCGAACGTGGGGATCGCTCCGGATAGGTGTACTGTACGTGTCAAAGGGAATAGGAGAGGCATCATCATCATCATCGTCCTCCACGATCAATCCGCTGCTGGATGAAGGATTCCTCCAAGCCGTCGCCGCTTCAACCGATGTTGTGATTGCAACGGCCGACCGCGTAAATTGCACATTCACCCATCTCACTGCTCCACCTTTCACTGTGGACGCCCTCTGAGACGCGACCCATACATTTGGATGGGCACACCCTCCCAGATGGTCACATCGTGTGGACTAAATTTCGATTTAAAGCTTTCGTGACTGCAGGGATTCATCTTCTTGGTTCTTTCAGTAAAGTCACGTAGAAGGGAAATAATAAAATAATAAAAATAAAACATAATAAAATAAAATTTCGATTTGAAGCTTTCGTGACTGCAGGGATTCATCTTCTTGGTTCTTTCGGTAAAGTCACGTAGAAGGGAAATAATAAAATAATAAAAATAAAACATTTTAAAATAATTAAATTTCGATTTAAAGCTTTCGTGACTGCAGGGATTCATCTTCTTGGTTCTTTCGGTAAAGTCACGTAGAAGGGAAGTAATAAAATAATAAAAATAAGACATAAACGTCGTGAGAATGATTTTATTATGTTTTATTTTTATTATTTTATTACTTCCCTTCTACGTGACTTTACCGAAAGAACCAAGAAGATCGTGTGGGCTAGTTGGAGGGACAGACCCAGTTTGTATGGGGCAGGGGGGGGGAATTCGAAGAGTATGCCGTTGACGCCATGCTGCGTTCCCATGACCGCTTAATTGTAGGCTGCACTGAAACTCGAGGTAGAGCCCCTACGCAGCCTTACTCATGATTTGCTTCGGACACGAAAGCTCTCGAAACTGTCACAGCCTCACGTCGGAACTCTCTAATCCCCTATGCACATCCGCAACATCAAATGCACTCTGACTTTTAAGAAACATCTAAAGGCCTCTCTGTCTGCGTTGGGTCAGGGCTTTCGAGCAGCCCTGAGCGAGCCTCCCAGCGCCTCTGAGTTTCTTCACTTGTCTGCAAAATATCTGGCGCGTTATAAATGTAGTAATTATTATGATTGCTGCTTCAGCAGCGTTACTGAACAAAGCGAGACCATCGGTAACGTCTCTCATCAGGGACAGAGTTTTCTTTGAACGGCAAACCAAAAAAACACGGCAAAATTTACAAATACATCTTAGCGCAGGGTAGCATTGCTCAAGCCATACATCAAACTTTGTTAAACAAATCCGATTATGTCCCTCAGAGGGATGGAGCTATATGCTGGGAGCCGATCATCACAGTATAGAGTAGCGAATTAACACATTCCTGCGGAGGGAGCTTGTAGGAACGTTGGGTTGCTCGGTCAATGGCCAGGGTCAACGGCAGCGTGGTGTATTCCTCAAATATGGTCGACTGTGAGGCACAAGCCGGCGTGAGTAGGTTAGACGTTGAATTTATAAGGGAACCACGGGGTGACCAGCCCCTCCCCACGCAGCCCCACCCATCCCACCCAGCCTCACCCTCCCTTCGCACCCAGCCCCTCCCCACCCTTCCCTCCGCACCCAGCCCCTCCCCACCCTCCCCACCCAGCCCTTCTTCACCCAGCCCCTCCCCACCCTCCCCTCTCCACCCAGCCCCACCTCTCCCATTTTTGGATGCACGACGGACGGACGGACACAATAATCCCCTGTGGGCTGGTGTAACCAGGAGGTTCCTACCAGTATAATACTGATGTAAACGTCAGTTATGCTCTAGAATGGCTCGATAGATGGAAATGTGCACACCCGTCTGTAAAATACGTGCTTGCCCCCCAACTGCTGTTGATGGTGGGGTTTGAGGGGGATGGGATTGGGCGGGAAGGCCCGGAAAATATTGCGTAAGAAATTGAGCCCCCCATTGCGAGCATTACATGTGGGTAACAAACCACTCTTTAAATATGTGCATTGGCCGCACGCGTTGGGCACACGGTGGTTTGAAGTAATGGGCCACTTTGTAAGTCACCTGTGCCCTGCACATGCTCTGATTTATATTCGCAAAAAAGTTTACATTTATTGCCTATACCGGACAACAAGAATCTCCTAAAATACGCCGCTTGGCCGATCTATGCGCCCTTTCTCAGCAAAACTTGTTTCGGGATGTTTCTATCGCGCACACTGCTCAGAGCTGTCCTCGCAACAGAGGCAATGGGAATGAGATCGCAGCCTCTCCTGCTGCACGGACGATTTCGGTTAATCCACGTCGCATTTTACCAAATCGCGTGTCGAGATACGGTGCGGCTTAACATTTCATGCAAACGCAACAGCAGCAGCAGTGACTCGGCAGAAGCCCACAGACGCGGGCGTCGCTCGCAGATTATGCCGCAGCTGAGTGCACGATCACGCGGCAGCAATCGCAGCTTTCATCCCATGCTTTAATATCAAACCACAGAAGCATGCACGGCACGCACCCTCGGGCACGCTCGCTGCGCGTCCTCCTCGAAGGGGCAGACGCGTGGCCGGGCGCGCAGTGGGCAATGAAAGGAGGAAGAAACACAAGGGGGAATTTGCAAATGTATCACGCTGCCGCTGTGTTCGCGGGGCGAGCGGGCGGCCGCGTGCGTAGCGCAATCGGCTCCTGGGCAAAGGGGGCCGCTGCGATGGACACAGCGGCCGCGGTGGGCCACTTCCTCGCGCGCACCGCGCTCACCGCGGCGAGAATGACAGAAGGTCCCGCGGAACGCACAGAGAACACGAGCTACGGGCGAGGGGACATCCGTCGCACTTCAGCGCACCCGTCACACGCGAAGCCGCGCAACGGATATTGGAGGATGGCAGCGGACAGCCGAGGAGCGCAACGCGTCCCAGACGACGAGACGTGCCCCCCCCCCCCGGCCTCCCCGACACCGAGGAGACGGAGCGATGAAATCAGCTCGTCGTGCGGGTGCACGGCGGATTGTTACACCGCGGGATCGAGAGATGTCGAGCGGGCGGCCCGAAGAGGCCTTCGTCCAGCTGTGGATTGACGAATGCTGGTGGTGATGGGATGCAATGGTGTTGTAGTACGTTGAAAATAGTCATGGAATGAAGGGCTCACCTCACCACTAAACTAATGGCAAAACTAATGCAGTGGGGGTAGGGTGTTTTTTTCAGAAGTATAACAAAAATATTATTTGAACCGGAAAATGTTCTTCTTTTGCTGGTATGTAATACCATCTGTGGCGGTGAGCATAGCGTACGGTGCACAACTGCCCCACTCTTATCGCCGCTTGCACCAGAGAAAGCCTGGCTGCAGCCATGTGTGGCGGAGTGTACAGGGCTTTGGTGGCACATATCCATACATTATTTAAGTCGATTAGCAATGGAATTATTAAGCAGGACAGCTGTGGAGGGAGGGTGCAAATGAAATGCAGCTGTAAACACGACCATTACGAGAGGGTTGCGTTTTTTTTGTTTGTTTGTCACCATTAGGCATTTTGGAAGGAAAATCTACACGCGCAAAAAAAAATATATAATCAGAATGAGGAAAAATTAAGTCAAGCGGATGAATGACCTAATTTGTGATATTGACACGGGAAAAAACCAGACGTGCGTTTCTCCCCCGCCCATGTATAGGGACAGCGTGGCCTTGAACAGCTACTGCACATCTGTCGGGAACGCAGCGAGACTGAGATATTTACTCTTTGGTTCTTTTGGTAAAGTCACGTAGTTAGAAATAAAACGAAACAAATCACGGCGTGTCGATCGCAACACGAGTGATCGCCTGATGACGACTGCTTGTGTTGCGATCGAAACGTCGTGGTTTGTTTTATTTCTACCCACGTGACTTTACCGAAAGAGCCAAAGAGTATGGATTCCTGCAGTCACGAAAGCTTCAAATCAAGAATGAGAGATATTTGACAGAGCGCAACTATGGCGCCCGCAGTGTACAACGGTGCAGTGACACGGTGGTAGCCCGCGTTACGCAACATCGCGTTTTTTTTTGTGTCAAAATCACCGCGGCGGGAAGAAATACACCCTCGGAGCTGTCGTCGATCTAACCGTGACTTTTATCCATTGCTTTAGATTCTTGAGGTGGCTGGGCCAACGCTGCCTCTCATCACCTCATTTCCACCGCACCACCGAGCCGTGCTGGGAGCCACACTGAGTCAGCCCGGCACGGCTGAGGGAGGCTCGGCGTTGTTATTTTTGTTTTTCCACTGCAGAAGCCGAGCCGTGCCGTTTGCCCTCACACGCGATGAACGAGTCGTATGTATGTCGAGCTTTTTTCTTTTGCACCGTACATAGCCAACCGTGCTAATCGGAGGTGCGTGTCGGCGGGGGGGGGGGGGTTAAAACGACAAACTAAACACAAAAAGCAGTTGTAAAGAAATGGGGTTTCAATTTCGAGTCGCGTGTCCCCACTGACATCTCACGGCACGGTGGCGAGACGTTAACTACCTCGTGGCCTGGCACGCAAAGAGGTTCGTGGGTTCCATCCCGATCCTGACGACTGCAATGAACGAGACATTAGCCCCCTGATCCTTGGCCCTGCTTGAGTCCGAGCCACATCCAGTCGAAAACCGCCCACCCTTACACCATGACGAAACCTGCGATGTTGGGCAGCTTTCCCACAAAACTGGTTTTGCGATCGTTTGGGGAAAGAGGCAAATATTAAATGAAAAAAAAACTGCATTTTTTTCCGCACAATTCTTAAATGCCAGGAGCCTATTTGTCTGTACTGCTGGCGCTGCTGCGAGCCCTGCTTGAGGGGCACTGGAGCGACACAAACCCACGGACACAGCCACTTTTGAGGCACAGATAAATAATGCAAGAGGGCTGCCGGCCAGGGGTTGTGATCGCACCAGAACAACCCCCCGGGGGGGGGGGGGTTAAGAGGGCGAGTGAGCGAGCTGGTGGGTTGGTTCATTGGTTTGTTTGCTGGGTAGATAACAAAGTTCGCAGTCGCGTTTCTCCCCGAATGACTTGCAAATATGATATTGAAGACGTGTTGTTGCGATGAATGCATCTTAACGGTCAACCCTTGCAGCCAACATAGCAGAGCAACAATGTGAGATGCTCAGTTTTCCGGGGGGGGCGGAGGTCGTCGACAGTGGGTTTGTAAATATAAAACATCATGGTGCTTCTTGCACAATTGTAGCGGTAATTGTAAAGGAAATCAAATGTGAGAGTTGAAATTAACATGAGCGCTGTGCATAACAGTTTTTCGCTCAGGTTTTTATCTATTTAAAAATTTGCCTTGAACTTTGGTTTGTCTGCCTGCCTTTATATGTAACACTTTTGTTACTCTGCTCCTTTGAATTTGTCTACATTGCATTCTCTCTGTTGACCCATCTACTTATCCTTCGTTACATGCTCGCTCTTCAGCTCATTCGTTGAATTGCTAACCGTTTTGCTGTTTTTTTTTATTAAAACAGATTTCAGTATTTCGTTGTATACACACTTTCGTCTTTTCAACGAACTTTTTTTTGTATTCCCAGTGTACTGTGTTTTGCATTGTATTCTCAGTGCACTGTATTGTGCATTGTATTCCCAGTGCACTGTATTTTGCATTGTATTCCCAGTGC
>CM025626.2:7801384-7831521 GCA_014621495.2 Entosphenus tridentatus
CCCCCCCCTCGTCACACATCGTCACAAATGTCTGACCCCCCACCCCCAGGTGCGTGACGTCATTTATGAACGGCCCCTAAAGGCATTTTATCACGTAGGCTTTCGCGACCGATATCATCCATAACCCAGAAAGAATCTCTATTTAAAGACATTGTTACTCACCCGCAGAGAACCGTAGCGACACGACCACACTCTGTGATAGCTGGTGCAAAATTGCGCTACGCGCCCCCTCGCATGGCCTCGTGAAAGCCTCAGTAGCAACAGAGTTATTTATTTTATCTTCTTGGTTCTTTCGGTAAAGTCACGTAGAAGGGAAATAATAAAGTAATACAAATAAAACATAATAAAATAATATGTTGTATTTTTATTATTTTATTCTTTTCCTTCTACGTGTCTTCACCGAAAGAACCAAGAAGATGAATCCCTGCAGTCACGAAAGCTTTAAATCGAATTTTTTAAAATTTTAGTTTATACCCCGATTCCAGAATGGGAAAGGGTTAAGTGCCATTTCATTTCCGAGGAAAGGCTCACTGCTTCTCAAGACTCTCTTATTCGGATGGTCCTGCATTGGGATGTTTGGCCAATCCGATTCATGAGTGTTGGCTTAATCTGGGAGGAAAAAAAATCGTGAGAACCCTGAGAAAATCCAACACGGACGAGGGGATAACACTCAAACCTCTGCAAAGACAGGGCCAAGAATGCATTGCTGTAACTACCGACTGCTGGCCACCTCACAGGGCAGACAGTGTCCGATTCAAGCATTGACCAGGCTCAACGCCGCTCAGCTTCCGAGATCTGCCGAGATCGGTCGCGTTCGAGGCGTCATGGTCAGCAAAGCACACAAAATAGGAGGTGGTGGGTCCAAAATCATGACACCGCACACCGAGCCCACCGCTTTTTTGTTGTTGCAGTGCAGATGTTGCATTGCCGGAGCACATGTTACATTTGGCATGGGGTTGACCCTCGTAAGACCCAGGGCCCTAACAGCTACCATCTGCAACAGCCAGCAATTGATGTGAACCAGGATCAGACTGCAGAGTGTGAACACTCGACCACCACTCTCCCCATTTTATAATCCTTACCCACAAACGCACTCATAAAGACAAAGATCCCCCGCGTAACCTTCACTTTTGGGGCAAGTGTTGTTTGCGAGCACCCATGAAGGTCGTCGCAGCACACAAGAGGGTGGCCAGCACAACGCCCGGCCGCCTTTGTCTCCCCAGTGGCCATGATTCAACACTGTGCCAGCTACTCATTTGAGGCTGAGTCGACCGAGTGGAGGCCAAGGATCGGTTCAGATAATCGTCACTGACGTTGGCCCTGAGCGGTCGGCAGCTTCACGAGCGCTCCCCACGCCGACAGAAACGCATTTTACGCACTTCCAGGCGACGGAGCACAACAAATCTCTGCACTCGATGCGGAGGAAAAATTAAAAGAATACAAAGCAAACCGATTTAAAAAAGCCGCGATAATCTTTGCCGATGTGTTGCCTCCCGGCTTCAACGCAGGCGCGCGCACCCGCGTGCACGTGCACTCCATTCTCTCTAACATTACAGCTTTTAGCCAAGGATGAATGTTGATGGCGACATTTTTTTTCTTCCCCCCCCCCTCCGCAATTTTTACATTTTTAACGCGCCGTAACTCACCGCCGCGTCAACATAACTCAGCGCGGCGATAAAGCACAGGCAGCAGCAGGAGGAGGAGGAAGGGGAAACGGCCGTGTGAGGAGCGCGCCTTCCCTTCTTACGGGACAAGTGCTGCCCCGAGAGGTGGCGAGTGTGGTAAGAGCTCATATTTTACGACCGAAATCGATGAGGCTAAGGAGAAGGCACATTAAAGCACGCGAGGGCTTATTGACCCGTTCGCTTCGAGTACTCTGCGGTCATGGCCCGGGCCCTCTTGCTTTCCGCACCAGAGATTGCAAAAAAAAAACTCCACCGGGCAGCACTGAGCTAAATTCAATTTTCAATGAAGCGATAGTACGGTCGATGGGTGTGCACGTGCGTGTCTATGACACCATCTTTACGCCAACTATTTGGTCGCAGTAGTTTTGTCCCAGGGTGGGGTTGGTTACAGCTCAATCTGTAGTCGTGTACGCACGCACATGCGTATGGTCCACTTACAGTGCATTTGCAGCTCTTTGGCAATCCGCTGCTGGATGAATTCTTCCGCATGCCTCGACCATACCTCACCACAGGGCTTAATTTCTCATGCAATATTTTCTAGGATGCCGTTAGACTGGGGCAGGCAATTGACTCGCAGTCGTGGCCATAGTGAGAGGTAATACTGGATGAGTGTGCCGGGCTTGTAGATATGAAATGTTCAAATGATGGGCCACTTTGTTGAGCTATCACGTGGCCAGGTCGCTTCTGAAAAATAAGTGAATACATCAGTGGCTTTTGCCTGGTAGGATGGGGATGGTTTAGTTGAATTTGTATGTGTTTTGGTGAAAAAAAAAATCATTTTTTGTACTTGTTTTTTGTTGTTGACACATTCCTACCCACCCCCGACTGGATATCTGTGAAAACGAGTTTCATAGCTCATCGGATTCCTCCAGTATAAATAAATATTCTCATGATTTTCCCGGTCTCTGATCCGGAAATGAACCCCTCCTTTGGCACGCTGGTTTCGTGCGTGTTGAATAGGGGGCACCAGGCCCAGTTCCAGGAGTGGCGGCGGAGTGGTTATTGCACTGTGTTGTGAACCCGGCAAGCCGCGTTCAGCTGCAGTACATCATGGGGCATTTTTTGATGTTGCCAGGATCAAAATATGAAAAATAAGAATAGGCTTTTACCCTTTCTGGAAATGTAACAGAGGGTGTTGTTCAAACACCAAATAAATACCTTTTGCAAGTAATGAAGTGTGCATTAAGCACACGTACTTGTGGCAAACATGCAAACAACCATGCTCCGATAATATATGGGCATTGTCTTTGAAACTGATTGGCTTACACCAGAGACAAGCAGCCTCCTTTATGGCGTCGTCTCACCACCAGTGTGAGAACAACGACAAAAGGCGAACAGCACAACAACAATGCCACGTGTCGGAGCATTTGCAGCTCGGTTTGAGCAGCTACATCGTGGGATACCTTTTCAGCTGCCGGCCAAGGCTAACATGAGTGGCGAGTGATATCTGAAATGGTCCTGATGGG
This sequence comes from Entosphenus tridentatus, assembly GCA_014621495.2. Lineage (NCBI taxonomy): Eukaryota > Metazoa > Chordata > Hyperoartia > Petromyzontiformes > Petromyzontidae > Entosphenus > Entosphenus tridentatus. The sequence continues at coordinate 7,804,536 of CM025626.2, forward strand.
TCCTTTCATCAACCCGCATTGTCCAGCGTGGTGAACTGTGGCCAATAAACCCACATAACCGACATGGGGTTGAGGAGGGCCTTCATCCAACAAAGAGCTGTCATTTCTTATTACAACCAAGCTCGCGGCCGTGTTTGTCATGCAAATGAATAATTCACTGATACCTTCAAACACGTATATTAATTTCCAACTAATCAGTTGTGACGTCTTGAATGCAATCTCTGTCACGGCTGTACGAAGCTTAAATTCACGAGCAAATTATGTAACTGTGCATACTTGTGCTCAAACTCCATGCATCTCAATGGTGCATTTGAAAATCCTTCCATCAAAATCATGCCTTGTTAAGCGTTCGTTTAATTCCAGGCAATCCTGTTAGATTACATTTTATGCGCGGGCGTGTTTATCGCACTGCTCTTTAAGCAACGTGTTAATTTATTCGTTATCACGCAAGTCGGTTGCTTTTACTCTATGGGGACATTTCCAGTTGCTTTTGAAATCCAAAAATAAGATGGCAATGTGTGTATTTTTTTTCATTCCAGTAGGTCAAGGAACAGACGTTGTTTAGCAAAGGAAATGTTATTGATTTGAAGAAAAAGAAAAAAGAAACACTTAAACTCAATAGAAAGTTTCCACTAAACATTTAGACTCAGGGGTTTTAAAATAACTTTTTTTTCAATTCAAAGAGCTAAAGGTGCAACCCATGAATATCTTGCGCAAGCCACTGCTGGCAGAAGGGCCTCCACGGGAGGGAGCTGAAGAGACCCTCTCTAGAGGCAATTCCGGCCTCTTACACCCCCCTGGTCTCCTCCACCCCCCTGGTCTCCTCCACCCCCCTGGTCTCCTCCACCCTCCTGGTCTCCTCCACCAATCTGGTCTCCTCCAACCCTCTGGTCTCCTCCACTCCTCTGGTCTCGTCCACCCTCCTGGCCTCCTCCACCCTCCTGGCCTCCTCCACCCTCCGGGTCTCCTCCACCCCTTCTGGCCTCCTCCACCAATCTGGTCTCCTCCACCCTCCTGGTCTCCTCCACCCCTCTGACCTCCTCCACCAATCTGGCCTCCTCCACTCCCCTGGTCTCCTCCACCCTCCTGGTCTCCTCCACCCCTTCTGGCCTCCTCCACCAATCTGGTCTCCTCCACCCCTCTGGTCTCCTCCACCCTCCTGGTCTCCTCCACCACTCTGATCTCCTCCACCACTCTGATCTCCTCCACCCTCCTGGTCTCCTCCACCCCTCTGGTCTCCTCCACCCCTCTGACCTCCTCCACCCTCCTGGTCTCCTCCACCCTCCTGGTCTCCTCCACCCCTCTGACCTCCTCCACCCCTCTGGTCTCCTCCACCCTCCTGGTCTCCTCCACCCTCCTGGTCTCCTCCACCCCTCTGGTCTCCTCCACCCTCCTGGTCTCCTCCACCCTCCTGGTCTCCTCCACCCTCCTGGTCTCCTCCACCCTCCTGGTCTCCTCCACCCCTCCTGGTCTCCTCCACCCCTCCTGGTCACCTATACCCCGCCTGGTCTCCTCCACTCCTCTGGTCTCCTCCACCCCTCTCACCTTCTCCATTCCTCTGACCTCCACTCATCTGGCCTCCTCCACCCTTCTGCCCTCCACTCTTCTGGCCTCTAATCTTCTGAACGGGAGGCCACACGAGTCGTCCTGCTTATGGAACGTTGTTGTTCCAACAACACCAACACGAACACTTGTTGGGCACGATCACTGTTGTTGAAGAGCAGCCTCTCCTTCCCCTTAAATCCCTTCTCGAGCAGAGAATGGCTTTGCCGACGACATAAGAGATTGGTGCCAGAAATATCTACTTGATCATATTGGCACCAGACAAAGCAAAGTGGAAACAAATAACGAAAGTGAAAACAAATGTGCAGTGAACACCTATGGGGATATCTTCCCACATTGATCGTGATGATAACAAGCCCATCATCTCATCTACCCTCTCCTCTATCCTTGCCAACATGCATCTTTCTGGGGTTTCCCCTAATCCCCTATATCCCACCTTCCTTGCCAGTAGCCTTCTGTCATTGTTTCGATTGGCATTCTCCCCTTGTCCTTTTTGTAACTCCCACCCTCCAGCCCTTCACTCAATCCTAATGAGCACGGTTGGCTAGGCACAGAGTGAACGAAGATCAACATACATAGATACATACAATCCTAATGGCCCTGCACAAACTCGACACTTCCATGCTGGCCAAGACATCTGGGAAGAAGGTGGGGAGTTCCCACACTTTAACCCATCACACGCAGCCTCCTGATAGATCAACTTGCGGTGCACCCAATTTCTACTGCTGGTGGGGGGTGGGGGGGGGGGCCCTAGTGGAGGGGAGGACTTAGGAACTGCCACGCCGGGAAATCGAATGCCGAACCCGTGACCTCCGGATGAAGTCACAGGTGCGTTAATCTTCAGACTAGAACCTCCAGAAGAGTAACTCGATGGGCGCCCGTCGAACCAGATTGCCGGGAAACCAAAAAACTCCCGCCGCTAAGAACAACGTAGAGAATGAAAGGCGATCATCTTTAGATAATTAGCTCTGAAGAGCACGGCGATGAGAAGTGAGTTCGGTGCTGATAGATTGGTGAGGGACACTGTGAATTGGCAATGAGGGTAGAAGGAATTAGAATCCCCGTGCCAGCCATGGTCTGATGTGATTGTCCTGGGGAAGGCTGTTTGGCAAAACATTTGTGCCTAAATGTCCTAATTATGCCTCACCGTCTCCACTTGACACTTCTTTTGCTAATTTACCCTCTCTCGCCTCACCCATTATAGTGGGCTGGCAAATTCTCCGATGCCCACTATGCAAATGTGTTCTTCTGTGGCAGTTTACGTGACATAAAAATAAAACATTATGACAACACAGTTCGCGTGTCTCCGGCGAGACACTGCAGATATTTATGAGGTTTTTTTCTCGTTTTTTGTGTAAGCAGCACTAAAATGCAATTTTCAATGAATTACTGATGAAATGAAGTAGCACCATGTTTTTTTTGCCTGTGTTCCGTGCACGGATAACTGTACACCGGTGCTTGCTACATGCATTATTAAGAATATAAGAATGTACACATGTAATACCTTTAGGTAAATCCAGATCATCCTTTTACATATCTGGTAACAAGCACTCTTATTCTATAACTCCTCAAAAATCCATACGTGTAGGTTCCACTCTTTGCAAGTTCGCCTCTAACTTGGGCTTTATTTCTCATGGAATATATACTGGGGGCCCCCAATTCTGTCCTGCTAACCACCCCCCCCCCTTTCTGACAGCAGAGAGGGGTGGAAAGGAAATTATTTTCTCGACATCAGCAGCAGTCAGCTTCGGCTGAAATTAAGTCGTGCGTGTAATAATTCATCTCCGTGCGTCTCCGAGCAATTTAATTCATCGTCAGGATTCACGATCACGTGAATTTTTTCAGATTTGTGTGGACTTCAAGATTTTTATTTTTCTAACATCGCCTTGAATTGTAGCGCCTCTAAGTGGCTGCACGGGTGACGTGAACCCATTACATGCGACACATACGAATCTAAAAATCATATATTTTTCATACACGCTATTCGACACTACTAATGGGGTAGAGCGACGGTTGAGTGTACAACATTCGTTGGCATGTGTTGTGACGGTACTGCAAGATCCGACCATGTTTGACCGGTGTTCTCTGAGCTGCATTGGTTGCTGAATGGATACATTATAAGCTCGCACTCATTACACATGCAGTTTTTCCCACAAATGAACCACAATACCTTTCTGATTTCGTCAAGGAGCATAAACCATCACGCAAACACCGGTCATCTTCGCAGTGGCTTTTGGCTCGCCATCAAACAAAGACGATCACTGCATCGCGCACTTATAGATGCGCTTCTGCGGCTGTCTAAAAGTCTCTTCCTTCCAATGTTAGGAAGCTACTGGAGCTATGCACTTTAAAATCGAGATCGAAAACTAATTTCTTCAGAACTGATTTTTGTGTTTAGTTTGTCCTTCCCCCGCACCTCCACTGAGCACGTTTGGCTACGTACGGCGCAAAAGAATTTCAACATACCGCACTATGGACCCGGAAAACTAAGCTTAATTCCTGGGCCACTGCTGCCATCAATGGCGAGCGATATCAGAACTTGTCCTACCTTCACCAGCCCACATGGACCAGCGTGGTGAATTATGTAAAAAAAACACGAACGAAATTACGTGGCGGGGCCTCTATCCATTGCTGCATTTATCTATTTTATAATTTTATCATTTACGTGATCTTCCAGTAATATCTGACACAGTCATACGCGTCTTATTTTGCACTCTGTCAAGAGCATGCCCCGGCGTGCGTTCAGTTTTTGTGATGCCACCTTAACGCCGCCGCCGCCGAGTTCTCACTCACCTGAGATGGCGAGCCTGGGCACAGGAGCTGCTGCGCCGTGACTTCCCTCCGGCAAGGCCCCTCCAGCTTCACGCAGTGGCGGCCGTTTCTCGTTTTCCCACGCGTCAGATTTGCGGGCGCCGTCGCCCGCCTCCGCCTCGCTCCCTCGCAGAGCGGCGCCGGTGTGGCCTCGCGGTGCCCACCGTGGTTTCGCGCGCCAGGGGCGGCCTGCGCCTGGCTCGCCGTGCGAAGCACCGTGCGGCTCCGCGTGCGGTAGCTTGCGCGCCAGGGGGCCGCGTGGAGCGCCGGGCGGAATTTTTGACTTCTGCTGCGGGCAATTGTGGGAAGAGTCAGAGGGCTTCTGGGATTTTTTCGGGTCATTCTGAGAGGTGAGGCTGAGCACGCGCCACAGCGACGTTCTGCCACCGCTGCGCGTGGCCGGGTCCACAGGGGGGAATGTTCCGATGCCGCTGTCCAGAGTATGCGTCTCACGTGCAAAATCTGCACGAGGGAACAACGTGGTGGGGGGGGGGGGGGAAACGCAAAAGAAAAGAAAACACACAAGCTAAACTATGTTTATTTTACCGGGTAAGGCTTGCTGAGCTAGCTATGTAGCTCTTTTTCAGAAAAGACCTGGCCACAAATGATAGCGCAACGAAGTGGCTTATCACGTAGACATTTATAGTAGCCGGATACTCAAAACGCACGTTTCGAAATTTGGAGGGGAAAAGCGTAGGACCCGGAGAAAAATCCACGCGACCACGGGGAGAATATGCAAACTCTAAAGCTACAGGCGTCAGGGTCGGGATCGAACTCACAAGCTCACGTATACCAGGCAAGGTTGTTAACAATCGTTTATATTGACATTATGATTCATAATTAGTTTATTGTAGGTTAGATCAGCATGTGGGTATAATGCGATGTTTTTTTTCACTGTAAACCCTCCACCACCTGATAGAGCCAATCAAATCAATTTGTCAACGTGGACGAATGTGTAAATTGGTTTGGGTTTTTCAGCAGGCCAGAATGTTGAACAGCAAGCAAAAGTGTTGACAATTCGCTGGAGCTTACATCCAACATCATCAGGTATATAAACAAAAGCTCAGCTCTCACGAAGAGTTGAGCTTTGCTTCATTTATACCTACACTATCTCACCCTAAAATAAACAAATTTTGAAACAAAACACATACAACTTTATTTTTTTTATCGTACTTAAATAAATACTTGCATGGTCCAAAGTGAGCAGATTGTTTAAAGCAATATCTGTTATCCCTTCAGTCATCTGGCACACCCTTGAGCGCATTTATGGAATGGAGTTAAGGCCTTTAGGAAATTAAACCAGTAAATTTCCATTTTATTTTTTCCACGTATCACTGTGAAAACAAGAAATCCTATGTTCTTCCGTAGGAGCAAGATTTTTTTTTTCATCAAGTCGTTTAGATTCTTGGCGATGAGATTTGATTCTCAGCCACGGCTAACATCAGTGGCGAGTGATAAATGAGCCGGTCTTGGGCACCTGCCTTCACGAACCTGCACTGATCAGCATGATAAAGTACGGTTTGACCATACGCACTACCACTATACACTATTCTTAGCGCATAGTGTAGTGTGAATGGTCAAATCAGCCCCACGACATTCATATGACGGAGGTCTTCATTGACCGGTGGATGGACAAAGGGGTGCAATTTATTTATTTATTTTTATTATTGGTATACTTCTAACAGTGGTGCAGTAATGTCGTGCGTCAAAAATCTGAAATCCAGTGCTGCCACCTGTCCTGGATTTAGATTTTTAGATAGCTGCAGTCCTGGGAAATATACAAGTCTTGCCGGGACATTAATATTCCTGGCTTTTGTCAATTGCGTAACTCTAGTAGTAATAATGACAACAAACCAATCAAGGCAATGCATTTACATTGAGCTCCATTCTTTGCTATTGTGAAATATCCTTCTTCCCAGCAAATGTATTGCTTTTTTGGTATCAGATATTATTACAATGATTTTTCTTGTTTACCCAGGAAAGCCTCACTGAGTCTTATGAGGGTCCTGCCATGTGTTCTTAGCAGGGAGCAATTGTTGCTACGTATAATTCCAACCGAATCATCTGTAATCTTTCAAATTTGGCCAATTTGCACCGTGACGCTGGGCACACACACAGCGTCCTCGTCTTAAAAATCACGTCAAGGGGATCTTTAACGACCACCGTGAAGCATTCACCGTGTATCTTTACGGTGAGTACAGTGGCAGTATTCACCAGGGCGGCCGCCGGGTTCGAACCGTGAAACTCTGCAACGAGCGGCGAAGGCGCTACCGCTGGGCCCTGCCATCAGCCCACGTAGCTACCCTGGCTGGCGAGCTATTTGCAAAAATATGAAACGGATGCTCTCGTGTCTGTGTCGCCATTGGAACTGATGAAGCTTGTGCACTGCGAGCGACCGTGTGGGCAAGCAAAAGTCACGTGAGAGATTTCCAATATTTTCTCTCAATGTGGGACGGTGGTGGGGGTTTCTCTCCCCCACGCTTTGATATTTCTAACGACTTCGGTGGGAATGCTGCACACACTGTCATCATTTCTAGATGTGACTTGGGTGTAAATGGTGGCGGTGCTGCTGCTGTTGCTGCCACCGCTGCTGCTACTGCTGCTGTTACATTGGGCTACCTTCGAAAATGAGAACTTTCAATTACCCTGTCACTCTTGGATATTCTGGGTTATTCATGAATACATTCATGAATAAACACCGCTGCACGGAAAATCTTAAAATATATTTCAACGAATTTTGTTTTTGCACTTTTCTGTGACTGGTACAGTCGCTGGTCAACACAAACAACAGACTTGGAATTGTATGGGATTTGCAATCCTTCCCTACACATGATGGAATGCTGCCACGGTGTAACGGTTAAGTCCTTTGGACTTACAATCCCAGAGGTTGCCGGTTCAAGTGTGGGATACTCCTCCCCCTCTTTCAAAACGCCTGGCCACCAGTGATAGAGTAGACAAACCTCCCCCCCCCCATCCAGATGGGCTCTTCAAAGCTCCATCTAGCGGCGGAGGCCCGTACCTTCAGCAGTGGCGCGTAATTGGAAGACCTTCGCCCCTAAAAATAGCACTTGCCCATTCAACACTGCTGCTCAACCTGCGTTCTCAACAGCAGCCGTTATTGAATTGGTCACAAACCTGCAATTAAATGCAATGGGGGGTAGGGGGAACACGGTGGGGGGGGGGGGCATGCTATGCTATGTCGGGCTGCTGAACCGCCACCTCTCATTTGATCCTCAGCTGTAGATACCTGAGGGCTGAGTTTTGTGTATGTACGCCTGTGAGTGTCCGTCATTACATTTGTCTTCAATACCCAAATCCCAAGCTGCTTTAACGGCTATTTTATGGCCCGCAGATCCCACCACTATAACATTATCATCATCGTTAAAGAGTTCAAATGATGTAATTTAATTTAAATAGATTTCCCATTTTCCAGCCCTAATTATGACAGGTTTTTATGCCCAAAATATCACTCACGGGTCTCATTACTCAGAGGCATTGAGACCAGCTGTCCCTTCCTGCCCCCCACCCCTCACCCTCCCCCACAACCCCCTTCCCTTCGAGGCAGAGGCAACATCAGCAGCAATCAGTGCCTGGGGTAGTGGATGCCTGCTTGGCAACATTACAGGCTAAAAGGCCAAGGGAGGCCAAGATATCTGAGATTAAAATCTTTATGGCAGTTGGCTCGGCTGAAAGCGTGATGGATTTTCAATGTTGGGCATTGCCGGCAAAAATGCCCGCAATGCGTACAACTGCATCGTGGCATTTTCCACGTTTCGGCCGGAAGAACTTATTCATCACCGTATTTTTTTTTTTACTTTTATTTTAGTTTTTAGGGGTTTTTTTCTCCTTCGCTTTTTCTCTTTGTGCTTGCTCACATTCTGCACCATTCATCTGCGTGACCCTTTCCTAACCCTAATACACTTCTCTTGGCATTTCCTTTCTTTCTCATCACGCAACGTGAAGCGTAAAATGTTACATTTCTCCATATCGTCCCTGTAACCTGTTCACATCAGAGTCTGAGTCACCGCTGCCTCCTTTCAAAGCCCGCGCAGTATTGTTTTTATGTAATTTTTCAGTACACATTCGGAGGAAAAGTGTGTGCATGTGTGTGCATCTAGGCGAGCAGCAAGACCACTCTCGCTGGACGCGAGGCAAATGTTAATAACGATAAACAAATAAAACGAAATAACACAAACACACACAAAACCCAACCACATCAGGCGATTTAATAGGCACACGACCCTTTTCATTACAAAATAAATGTGAAATATCTTATCGGCCACGCTTGCTGCCACGCAACGCATTACGATTCCGTGATGGCGTTTTTTGTTGTTGTTGTTATCTGTGCTTGCGTCTCGTTTTTTCGCTCACCTGTGAAGCGCTGCCCATCTCCCCGCGGTGATGACGATTCTCCGCGCGATGCAGGTGACACGCCATCCCCAATCGCATCCTCATCACCGGCGGTGCGCTGAGGCAAAGGAATGGATGGGGAACGTGAAAGGTTACACGGTGTCAAGTGTCACGCTGATAATTTTGTTTAACTGGGCGAGGAGAACCCGGGCAGTAGGAGCTCTGCACGTGGCCTTTGGGGGCAAGCAGCGAGGATTGGTGGATTGCGCACAGATGTTGTGAAATTTCCTTCCCGTGGGGCGTCGAGGTGCCATACCCTGGCTCGCCAGGAGGAGGCAGGGCAGCAAGGGGACTAATCGCCATCTGTTTCGATCTGTACAGAGATGGAGTGTTGTGCTCGTGCAAGCGGGGGCTTTTCTCTGGGTGCTCTGGTTTCCTCCCACTTGGATTATTAACAGTCGTCATTCATTGGCTGAAAACATCTTAAAAATAAAAGCCGAACACAGGGCCCTTGCCTGAAAAAGAGTCCTATGACTCAGTGTGGGATACATAAATAAAGTAACTCAAGACAACAGGATATAGATTCAAAAGTAAAAAAAAACAAAAAATAAAGTACAGTACAGCAATGAAACAAATATAAATCAGGGCAAAAACAACCGTGTCGTCACGTGAGAAATAAAAAAAAATATATTGCACAAACATAAATCAGTGTTCAATAATAATGGGTGCCCTGTAGCGTAAGCGGGCTCCTCCGGCAGATTGTTTTTGAGACTGATCAAAGTAAAATTAAGTTACAAAAACATGAAACAGATAGAGGGTAACTATTGTTCTAATATGTAAACAGACGAGGATAGAATGCAGGTGGTCTCTCTTTTTACTTAAAATGGTGACATTTATGCCACAAAATGTATTGTTTATGTTTAGTATTACACTTGTTTCGCCAAGAAAACCTCACTGAGTGTAATCTATTTTTAAGGATGGTCTTGATAGGTTTTTGCAGTAGTTGGACAATGATAAGTAACTTTTCAATACTTTTTCAAACGTGGTAAATGTGGACAATAATGCCGGCACACAATGGCCCACTCTTCATCAAATGACATCACAACATCTTTAGCATCCACTCTGAAACAGATGATGCATATTTCATGGCAAATACAGTGGACGTATTAACTAGAGAAACCTGCAGGAATCGAACCACGAACCTCTGTGACAAGCGAGTGAATGAGCTACTGCGAGGCAATGTGACCACAGCCGATTAGCATGCTTAGCTACGTACTGTGCGAAAGAAGTTCAACATGCATACAAACAGCATACACATCCCGATTGTATTATCAGCATCGTGCCGTGAGACAAAATATCCAGTCGAATCTCTTCCAGAGAAGTGCAAAACCTTTGTGTTCTAGAATGGCCCACGGGAGCGGATATTCAAAGAGCTGCCTTTGGGGATCTGTAGAGGGCAGGACTTTCACACCCACTCTGCATATGAAAATAATTTTCATCACGTGACAGTCGTTCCAGTATTTCAAGTACGAAAGCTGGAATTTAGCCAAAACTGAGGACCGAAGCAAGTTTACATGTGCCGCATTTTTGCCCAATCATTGGTGACCGGTCTCAGGCCATCAATGTCACTCCCCTTGAGAAACCCCTGTTTAATCACAGCTGAATTCGAAGCCAGCTTTGACCTCTGACCTCTGAACCACCCGGCGATCTCTCAGGTGGTTGCTCCCCTGAGGTTCAGGTTTCAATTTCAGTTTTGTTGTTGTTGTAATAAGCACAGTAGTACCTGGCCCTGATGGAATGCGATCTCACGTCGCTTCCAATCTGATTAACGCGACTCGCTGAGGGACGCTTAAAAGCGTTCGGTTGAGAACGGCGCACGCGAAAAAGGTGGTCCCCAATAGCCACCCCTGGGTGGCAGGGTGGAGCAGCGGTAAAACACACGTGCCTCACGGCAAGATGAGAAAGGCCTGGGTTCCATTCTCAACTCTGGCACCTTCCTGTGTGGTTTCCTCCGAGATATCCGCTCCCTCATGGCTAATGAAAACCATAGCCAAACATCCCAATGCTGAAAAATTACCCGTAAATCACCCAATTGCGATTACACACAGATACAACAACGCCTGCCGCAGCGAAAACTTGGCATGAAAAAGAGTTGAGACTGAATGGGGGGCTTTTGTGGGTTAACAGCAGGCGTAGTAATACTAATAACGATGATACACAAGGGTCCTCAGATGGCATTGTATACTCGTACATTTTTCAGTTGAGTTCGTTTTTATCGCAATATCTATGTCTCGTTTCTGTATGGCAAGAAGAGTTGTTGGCTGCTGGGTTAGAAGAGCAACGGAGTGAGTGACTGCGAGAGGAGGGAATGGGGCCGTCCATAAATGACGTCACGCGATTTTTGACCCCCCCCCCCTTCGTCAACACGGCGTCACAAAAAATCAGACCCCCCCTCAAATATGACGTCACAAAGCTCTGCCCCCCCCCCCCCCAAATAAAACATGCTTCAAATCGCTTTAAACTATTGTCATCGTATTGCGTATTTAATGTGGCGCTGCACTCTGATGTTGTAGGAGAAAACATTGATTAAAAAGTCTATTTAATTAAGTAGAACGTGTTGTCTATATTTATTTAAAGTTGCGCATTTTGATGTGACGTCACATTTCTCAACCCCCCTCCCCTCATCACACATTGTCACAAATGTCTGACCTCCCCCCCCCATAGGTGCGTGACGTCATTTATGGACGGCCACAATGCAGAGATGGAGCGGTGAGATCGGCGCCTGCGCAGGTGCACTGTTGTATCGCAGGACTGTGAGGAATTCTGTGAGGGATTGAGAAGGCTTGGGTCTGCATCCGTTGAGTTTGAGTTTCTTTGCTTGGGTGCCGTAGTGGCGAGATGTTAACTCCCTCGCCTGGTATGCAGGACGTCGTGGGTTCGATCCCGACCCTGACGCCTGCTGCTGTATATATTTGGAGTTTGCGTGTCTCTCTCTCTCTCTCTTCATCACGGTGGCTAGGAGATGTTAACTCCCTCGCCTGGTATGCAAGAGGTCGTGGGTTCGATCCCGACCCTGACGCCTGCTGTATATATTTGGAGTTTGCGTGTCTCTCTCTCGTCACCACGGTGGCTAGGGGATGTTAACTCCCTCGCCTAGTATGCAGGAGGTCGTGGGTTCGATCCTGACCCGGACGCTTGTTGTATATTTGGAGTTTGCGTGTCTCTCTCTCTCTCTTCATCACGGTGGCTAGGAGATGTTACCTCCCTCGCCTGGTATGCAGGAGGTCGTGGGTTCGATCCAGACCTGGACGCCTGCTGTGTATTTTTGGAGTTTGCATGTCGCTCTCACTGGAGTTTTTCTCCGTTTTTTTCCCCCCCTCCACATTTAGAATCAACATCACACATTTAGAGCCACTTAGATGAGCTGTGATTTGTAACCGGGTCGCTTCTGACGGACGGACACAATAATCCCCTGTGGGCTGGTGTAACCAGGAGGTTCCTATCAGTATAACGAGGGGATGCTGTAACATGCATCATGGCTGATGGTGATAACGACAATGAAGCAAATTGTCACGAGTGCCTGGAGTTAGTAGTAGTTAGTAGTAGTATTATACTGAGTTAGTAGTAGTTAGTAGTAGTATTCTACTGAGTTAGAAGTAGTTAGTAGTATTCTACTGAGTTAGTAGTAGTTAGTAGTAGTATTCTACCGAGTTAGTAGTAGTTAGTAGTAGTATTATTATACCGAGTTAGTAGTAGTTAGTAGTATTCTACCGAGTTAGTAGTAGTTAGTAGTAGTATTCTACCGAGTTAGTAGACTGTAGCAATGGTTATTAAACTTGACACACTTAGGCATTATAAACAGTTTGCCTTTAGAGGCTAACCCCCCTTTTCCTGATGGCGACTTGTGTTGCGATCGAAACGTCGTGGTTTATTTTATTTTAATTTTATTACTGAAAGAACCAGAAGTCTACATTATAGACTGCCAGTGCGCTCACTCAGGTTAAGAACCAGGCTACAGTCTACATTATAGACTGCCAGTACACTCACCAGCTTAATAACCAGGCTACAGTCCACATTATAGATTGCCAGTACACTCACTCCGATTAAGAACCAGCATATAGTCTACATTAGTGGATTTTTGTTTCAATTTTTATTATTATTTTTATAAACTTTATTATATATACATTTTTTTAATCTACGTGACTTTATCGAAAGAACCAAATAATATGTTGATGTTTGTTTGGTTACATTGGCGTGTTGCTTTTCATTGTTAAGTTTTCATTGTTAAGTTTCCATTGTTAAGTTTTCATTGTTAAGTTTTCATTGTTAAGTTCCACATTCTCATTGTTGAGTTCCGTATTCCAAAAGCACTCGACGGCGAAATTACGTTGCCATTTCATTAACAATTTCATCAACATTGCCATATACACAATAAACTGTTGGGGTGAATGGCCGCTCTTCGCAGCTCCATCGATATTCATCTTCACTTACAAAGCAGTCTTAATTACAACGGTGATACGTTATGTTCAGCCACCGCATTTACTACCCACTGCGGCAAACAGTGTCCCTATCATTTTATTTAGATCTTTATTGAATCTTACAAAAGCATAAGCTATTCAGCGTGACTATGATGTGTTTACCTCCCCCCCCTTCCCCCCCCAGAGATAATTATATGTATGGTGCAGACAGAGACTGAGCAATACATAAACAAACACATCTATAAGCATACATAAAGACGAAGATCTGCCTATAGCCATACAAACTGTTAGTGCAAATACTGTTCACGAGAACCTATTAAGGCCGGCGTGGCAGAAGAGGGCTTGCTGTGGCCAGCACCATTCCCGGCCGTCTTTGTCTCCCGAGTGGTGGTGTTTACACAAATATGTATGTTTGTTGAACATTTTTCGCACCGTACGTAGCCAACCGTGCTAATCAAAGGTGCGGCGAAGGACAACAAATTAAACACAAAAAAGCTGTTCTAAAGAAATGATTTTTCAATCTAGACGATTTGAAAGTGCATAGCTCCAGTGACTTCCTAATATCGGAAGGAGAACATTCCAGACGGCCGCAGAAGCACATCTGAAAGCACGCGATGTGTTGACCGTTTTTGGTTCGATGGCCAGCCAAAAGCCGCTGTCAGGATGCCTGGAGTTTGCCTAATTGTTCATGCTCCTTGATGAGAACATCAGGTACTTATTCAAGGCTGAGTTGACCTAGGAGAGACCAGGACCGGTTTGGATAATCATGGTCGGGTATTGACCTTAAGTCGCCGGGTTCGTAGTGGTGTGTGCGCTATACAATGCACCACCAAACACGCACAAGCAGAAGCACATATGCAAACGTCAAATATCCCTGCTATTCTGGCAATGTGAAACGTCAAATTAAAATTAATGTGGATTTCCAATTATCAGAAATAAAGCTATTTAGAGCGGCCATAAATGGGCTTGACAACTCGCTGTTTGCCTCATCGGCAAATCATTGACCTTCCTTTAACCCTCTTAAGATCATCGGTAGCAGCGGGAGCCTTGCCTCACCCTTTACGAGGCAGCTCAAGGTGAACTCACCAGAGCCTTCTGACATGCGATAATGTGCATTCGCTGTGAAGTGCCTGTGGAAGAATTCGTCCCTCAAAATGTATTTATGCAACAATAACAACAAAACCGCGCAAACGTTTCTGTCAAAATTCACCACGTGATACTGTTTAATAATTATAATGATGATAGTAAATAAACAAAATGCTCAGCAACTGCACTACATGCGTCCGGGGTGACTCAGGAGTCTGAGCAGGCACCACTGTGCCCTTGGATTAAAATCCAGGTTTCAGCCACTTGTGATTTAACCCGGGCTCCCAAATGCAGTGAGTTGACGGTCATAGCCCATATACCCACGCACTGCAAAAATTTAATCCATCGCATCGTATTTTGTTTTTCAGTTAATTTTAAAGACATTCCAGCTTTGGCAATTCCCAAATATATCGCCTTCGGCTGTCCTGCCAACGTATATTTTAAAAATCCTTTATATTAAGTTCACTTGCTTGCTTGCGCGCTTACGACCGTGCAAATCTTTCGATCGTTTTTTAACCCACTTCCCGTGATCCAATCGAGCTGACATTTTGCACACAGACTCGTTGTGCGTGACAATTTATTTTCGTGAATTTTTTCCCCAAAATTGTACACTTTTTAGGCAAAAAAAAAATATTTAATTAGCAATTGCTTAATGGTGGCAGGCAATCATCTGACCCGTAGGTGGCAGCCATCTCAAGCCAGAGGACGAGAGGACTCTAGCCGCCACGCATATAAAGGATTTATAGTGAAAAACTTAGTTTTTACGGGTTAATTTTTTCTCTGTAGCATGGCGCGCGTGAGCAAAGCGCGCCCCTAGTTCACGGCATGCAAAGGCCCACACTGAAGGGGTTGTTGGATGTAGTTCTGCGACAGATGTTTCCGCAGGCCCATCTGAAACTCGTTTCAAATACCATTGGAACCTCATTTACCAGTAAAAATATGACAATGGGTTTTTTACCCTTCTATCTGGCAACAAAACTGACACCTTTTTTACAAGGAGTCATGTTTGCATAGACCACAATACCTGCAGTCATAATGCAAACAAAAAACACTACTCTGATAATGTATGCACTGTTCTTGAAGTTGATTGATCCACACTCCAGACAGCTTTCCTTAGAGCCTAGTCTCACATGGGTCCAACCCATGTGAGACTAGGCTCTAAGGAAAGCTGTCTGGAGAGTAGTGTTTTTTGTTTGCATTACGACTGCAGGTATTGTGGTCTATGCAAACATGACTCCTTGTAAAAAAAGGTGTCAGTTTTGTTGCCAGATAGAAGGGTAAAAAACCCATTGTCGTTTCAAATACTGCGAGAGTCGCAAAACGTATGCTTCGTCTCGGAACACGATGCCGATTGCACGAACGCAATACAAGTGTGGAAAGCAGACAATCTGAGAATAAACATCATCAACTTAGGGGGGGTGCCTCACATTGCGAACTGGTAACTCTGGGTTTGGTCTTAACTTGACAAAATTCCAGCTCTAATACTTCAAACATCGGTTTGACTGTCGAGCGGTGGTGGGAATGGCACTGCCCTCAAGTGTGTGAGCAGCAGGGCTCACTTTAATGGGATCTCATAGATAGCTCTGTAACATCTACTTCAGCGAGCCATTCTCCAACAACAAGGCTGGCACTGTTCTGCGAATGATACCGTGATGTGATGCCGATAGCACAATTTGGATAAAATAGCGGGATAATTTTTTTTTCGGGGGTTCTGGCGTAAATTATGTCTGCTGTAGGGTATAGGTGTCACGTTTAATAGAAAAAAATGTTGGTTTTGTTTTCCCGGCATCTCCCATGCGTCCACACAAACCCTCTGCCATCATCTGTTTTAGTTTGTGTTATGAGCGCAGAAGAAAGGGAGAAAAAAAACCTAATCCACTGTGCCCTTGGGCAATCCAATTTTGCTCACACTTTATTTTATTATCCCCCCCACCCAACAAAGCAAATATTTTATATGAAGGAAAATAAACAAGCAAATAAATAAACAACACATAAATAGGATGTATAATGGTTTGTGGGTGAACTGGAGGGGGGGGGGGGATGCGACAAAAAAAATTAAAAAAAATCTCCATGTATAGTTTTTCATTACAACGCCAGGCTATGTGTTATTAAAAACTGTCAGCCAAATTCTCGATTTTACACGGTGTAGGAGAGAAACGTACACAATGTAAATGTACAGTGTTTGCGAGGGTTTCGTTTTGAAGGTGTACGCACTGTGTGCACGCGCGCGCACCTATTTAAATTCAATGTACGGCCTGGTCTAGACGCACAAACAGACCCACAATTACCGCTCGGGGTTCTATTTTATCGACCTCGCACGCGACACTTTGCACGCTCGAAGAACTCCAACAACACGGAGATCGCATCCGAGCGTAACGGAAATCAAAAGCTAATTAGCTTAGCCGGTACACGGACACGTGTTTGCTGGTGGTGTGTGTGGTGCAGAATTAGCCAGATGTAAACACGTGGCAAGTCGAGACCACGTGTCGTGTGCTCCGGCGATGAAAACTTGACCCGACCTCCAGACGGCCGGATGAGTTGGGGAAGCGTTGAAAATAAACACGCGGCCCCTTTCCCAAACGCGAATTGCTGCTGACTTGAATTAAATCAGGCGAATTTGTACGTGATTACTCGACCGCAGTGAAGGTAATTTGGAAGCCCGCAGCTTATGCCTAAGATGCAAAATTTAATTAAAGCTGATAAGCTTAATACAGTCGCACATGTAATCTAAGGCGAAGCCATTACGACCGTAGGAGAGCGTTTCCGGCGAGCTAAATCTGTAAACTTGGCGATTTGTATTTGCACGAGGCTGATGTCAGAATGCATGTGCGCATGCACATTGTGTCGACCGGCTGACCTTAATGCAAAATGATTATAATCCACCAACAGAGCCACAGTGCATCACTTTGCATGACATTAAACTGCTTGCTGATTGTAATTGTGACATACAGGTAGAGATGCATGATGCACGAAATGCCGTTCCTGGGAGGAGGCAATCTGTGGCTCTCAGACCAACGAATGCTACGCTAATCACAATTTGTTACCATAAGCGGAAAAAAAATGATTGTCAAGGCGCAGCCCTGCAATTTCCCGCTCGTGCCAATGCTGGTGGAAGAGCCTCCACTAAAATTCAGCTCTAGATGGGGAGCACCCCCCCAGAGGGCATTTCGGCCTATACTTCCACACTGGCCAGACGTCGCTGAAGTTGTAAGAGTTCTCACACTTTACAAAATCCACACGCGATCTGCCGATCGGTAAAAAGGGGGGGGGGGGGGGTAGGAATTAAGACACTTGGCGATTTTTTACAACTGCACCCCGCCGGATGATCGAATCGGCTCGCATTTTCAGTGCGCTAACAATGACACTGCGGCAGCAGCCCTGCAACAGATGTAACTGAACTCTGATTACTGCAAGCCTGTTCTGCGTTTGCCGAGCTCCATCGCTTGCAAAAGCGTGGCAATATTCACAACCGTCTTTAAATCACCGGCAACAACAACAGCGAGTGCGCTAAAATCGATAGCTCAAATTTCAAACCGCGCAAGTTATAAATGCAATGTGTATGCGTGTCTTTACACGTTTGCCGTGTGTGTGGTTTTTGTTGGGAGTGATTGTGTAGTCGTTAGCACACTGGCACCATGAACCCGCGCATCCCGAGTTTGATTTCCATGACCAGTATTAGTGACAATTATCTGTACTGGGCCTCCCCTAAGTCGACTCAGCCTCAAATGAGTACCTGGTGTGTAAACGCCGCTATTGGGGAGACAAAGGCGGTCGGGCATGGTGTTGGCCACCCACCCATTGTGTGCTGTACCAGCCTTCATCAACAGGCACTTGCCTCAATGGTATGTCAAGGCTACACGGGGGATCTTTATTTTTGTCTTTGTGTGCGTTTCAAGTGACACCCTGGTCACCCTTGCGTACAGGATGTCCCATCCATCTGAAGGGAATTTTCAGGTGACGCATTTTAATCGTAGAAATAACAAACCAAAAAAATGCTAATCTTTTTTTATTGTATTATTGCATTAACGTCACGCACTGCCAAATAATCTAATATTTAGTCGCGTTGCGATATTTTATGTTTTAATCAAGCAAATAATAATAATAATCATCACGTAGAAATAACTAAAATTATTATCAAATGTGAAAACAGATCAAATTAGGCCAAACGCATTTGTCACTGCAGAAAACATAAAAATCCCTTGAACATTGGTTTATGGGAGGCTGTGTATGATCCATCATGTGCATATGACTAAAGGCATTGTGACCTTAAAGTTTGATCTTGGTCAAGATAATAAATAGCATCAGTGCCCTTTATGATCTTGACATGCATGCCCAGAAAACTGATTTGATACAGAAAAGTTTGTCTCTGTCTAGATATGCACACACACACATACTGACACACACGGATACATCTAAGAAACGGAAATCAATCATCTAACCATGAACACCGGTTTGCCGAGTACTCTTGGTTAACATTCAAAGACAGTCGTTCAGTCGGTACCACGCCAAGTGCACACAACAATTGGATATTTGGAAGCTCAGCATATTCCAGCCTGGTTAATATTTGTATGTGTGACTTTGCCAGGCTCATCCAGTTGCAGTAGTTGTGGGGATGCGCGTTATTGGGCCAGGAGATGTCATTGGTGATTGTCACCCACACGCATTCATGGGATTCTCTGGGGAGTACTCAAGGATTCCCACCACATTACAAGCACTCAGAAATAAAACTAGTTAAAAACATCCAAAGCAGTAACCCCTTCTAAGAGACGAGTATTTGAGACCACACGGGGCTTGTCTGGGTAAATAATTGGCATACTAGTTGAGCTTCATATTTTTTGTTGATTAGTGGATTTAGGGGAGACCCGGGCGTGGCTCAGATTCCAAATGCCTAAGGGGGGCATGTCCTGGAACAGAAGAAGCATGACTGGGATCGCAGGACTGTGAGTTAACCACAATGCCACAAATACTCACATGTCAAAGGTAAAGATGCGGTCCTGCAATTTCTTGCTGATGCCACCGCTGGCAGAAGGGAATCCACTGGAGGGAGCTATAGAGATCACCCCTAGAGTGTACTTTGGCCTACTCTTTCATGCTTGCCAGACGTCTTGGAAGAGGTGGGAATATCCACACTATACCCCACCATTTGTGACTTTCCGATGGACCAAATGTCGTGTACCCATTTATACTGCTGGGTGGACAGAGGTTTGGGGAATTTAAGAAAACCTGCACTGTGCTTTCAGGAGTTCGCGCTGGCGACCACAATGAGCTAACCACACCGCGGCAGTATCCCAACTCCTGTGTTTCACATACACACATACACACGTGTGCACACACACACACACACACAAAATCACATGCCAATCATTCACACATGGGCACAACAGAAGACGCTGACATTGCAGATTATGGAGGCAGTCGATCATTAATCTTCAAAATACCCCTACGTGCAAAAACGCATGGGGAGATTGCGTGCTTGGAATTAAACCGAGAGGCAGGAAGATGAACACATGGACCCGGGGAACAAACATGAACGATAGACAACAATATTGACCATTCATAAAAGTGCGTGGGCTTGGAAGGATACGTGGGTCGAGAGATATTTCGGCACCGATGGGATGACACCGGTGATGGAATGACAGCCAATCGAGTGAACGTGCCCGAGAGGACGACAACCCCGCAGAGATGGGGGAGTGCGAAATATTGTGGCACGGCCGCATGGCAGTGAGGGATGGTAACAGCATGGAGAGACATTCATCCAGGAGTGGACAGACAATGGATGATGATGACATTCCGAGAAAACATTACTTAATTGATCTCACAACGATTAACATAATAATTTGTGCAGCATTTTTGTTACGTCAATGCACTGCTATGCGAAATGGGCCTTTGTCTCCCCAGTGGCAATGTTTACACAGCGCACTAGGTACTCATGTGAGGCTGAGTCGACCTCGGGGAGGGCCCAGGACTGGTTCAGATAATCGTCACCGGTGTTGGTCATGAGCGGGAATCGAACTCGGTCTCTGCCAGGTTCACAGCGCAGTGCGCTAACCACTGCTACACTACCGCTCCCCTCACAATTGTACACACATGCACGCACAAATAGAAAACAACTTTTGGAGAACATTTTGATTTAAAGCTTTCGTGACTGCATGGATTCATCTTCTTGGTTCTTTCGGTAAAGTCACGTAGAAGGGAATAAAACATAATAAAATACTTTATTATGTTTTATTTTTATTATTTTATTACTTCCCTTCTATGTGACTTTACCGAAAGAACCAAGAAGATTTTGGAGAACACACACATATATAACATATCTTTTCATTCTGCAGTAGCTCCAAAAAAACCTTTAAAAGTATAAAGTGCATTCCTTGCTGGCTCCAAATAGCCCCCCATCCAGAGATCCATCTCAATTGGCTTCAGACAAAGATAATCGTCACTGGTGTTGGTCACGAGCGGGAATCGAACTCGGGTCTCTGCCGGGCTCGTAGCACAGCGAGTCAATCGCTGCTACACCACCGCTCCGCACGAAATAGTTCACCTCCCACGTCATCATAGACTGACGGTGATTTGATCTTGATGGAGGAAAATGCTGCGCTGTGTGCAAAGAGGCGGAAATTCTGACAAAGGTATTTTCCCCAACAAGGACACCTTGTCTTCTTGGTTCTTTCGGTAAAGTCACGTAGAATGGAAATAATAAAAAAATAAAACATAATAAAATAATTCTCACGACGTTTCGGCCACAACTCAAGCAGCCGTCCTCAGGTGAAGAACAGGTCTGCTTGCGTTGTGGCCGAAACGTCGTGAAAATTATATAATTATGTTTTATTTTTATTATTTTATTATTTCCATTCTACGTGACTTTACCGAAAGAACCAAGAAGATGAATCCCTGCCGTCACGAAAGCTTTAAATCGAAAGGTCACCTTGGTTATTGAGCCAGTGGCCCAAAAATGGCTTCATGAGTGCCACCCGAGGGGAACAAATACGTAGATCACAAAAATGTATGACAGCAAGGTCCCTGTGGTAGTTTTTAATGCGCACAAAAGTGTCACCAAAGAAGGGTACCCATAACACGAGTGTGACGTGAAGCGTCTACGACAAAAAAAATGAATCACTTCAGTGAGCACGGCGCCAACGCCGAGATCCGCCGCCTTTCTCACAGGGTTGCCCATGGGTGTCCGACATGGTCAGAGCCAAACGATTTTGGTTCTTATTCTTCACCATCCACAACCACCACAACCACCACAGTGGCCTTGGCCTGTACCACTCAGCGCGGTGGCGAGTGCAGGGTTAGGATCACCTGGTGGCGGTATCTCGTGGGGAACGGCTCCGTCTCGGCGGGTTTATGCCCGTTGATGGTGATGACGATGACGGAATATTTAAATGAATAGGTGCGTATTCAAAATAGTGTGCGCACGAGGCTTTCTGGCCATGCTGGATATTTGCCCATGGTGTCTACTAAAAAAAGAAACAAATGCAAGAAGAACTTCTACTCTACTTATAAGGAACAAAAATATGTTTCAGTCCATCGGCCTGTTGGCTTTCCAGACGAATATTATCGAGCAGAATTTGTTTAAGCAAGCAAACTCTGGAGCGGTTTTGAACTTTTGAGTGTCATCAGCAGGCAGGCTTGTTAAACACATGCTCCCGAATGACCAGATGTTATCGGCAAGACCACTCTATACACAACATGGGAGGGACTCAGTTTAAGTACAGGGTGGGTACGCGTTGCATTTATGACTCCAGGTGGTACCCCGAGCTTCTACCTTGGCTCATGAACACCTCAAATGTCCCCAACTGGGGATTGTCTAACGCGTGTTTATGACGCAGTATGACGTTACAGTGCAATGTTATTGCTGAGCCCAGGGCCCACTATTTTCAAGAAAACTATTTGGGGATGGCAACGGGTGGGTGGGTATGAATGAGGATGAGCAGGAGGTTTGAAATTGCACACTGAAGCCTTGTTTACGAGTGAATATAGTGATTTAGATAGCCGTGGCACGTCTGTGTAATTTTTCGTGGTCAGAGGTGCTGCTGCTAAATATCTACCACAACGTCTCTGGATGATTGAACACAAACGTAAACAAAGCAACCACAAGAACAAATAAACTCCAATGCATCACGCTGAAAGAAAGGTAAAAAATACAGTCCTCGAGTGTTTAAACACTGACGTGTATTATAGCATGCAATTTATGATATATTTCAACGGCAATAGCCATCAAAACAATAACAATGATTGACGGCCCTTTTGGCAATTCACCGCTGGATGAAGGCTTCACCATGCCTTGTTGATCCGACTTTACCACCGTGGCCTGTGCGGGTTGGTGGAAGGTTGGTGGAAGGCAGGTGGAGGGACGATCGCACTCATCACATGCAAAGCACTTGCCACAAGTGAACCACAATACCTCGCTAATCTCGTCAAGGAGCATAAACCATCATCACGCGATCTCCGGTCATCCTCGCAGCAGCAGCAGCGTTTGGCTAACCATTGGACAAAGATGGTCACTACATCATGTGCTTTCAGATGTGCTTCTGTGGCCGTCTGGAACGCGTTTTCTCCCAATATTAGGAAGCCACTGGAGCTATGTACTTTTAAATCTAGATTGAAAACTCATTTCTTTAGAACTGCATTTGCCGTTTAGTTTGTTGTCCTTCCCCCGCACCTCTGATTAGCACGGTTGGCTACGTACGGTGCGAAAGAAGTTCAACACACATACACACGTACGTGCCTAGGACCTGTTCATATATCACTCGTCACGGATGTAAGCCGTGGCTGAGAACCGAACTCAGAACGTCACCGGGCTCCCAGCGCAGTGAGTGAACCACCACACCTCAGCTCCAACCCCCATGGAAATAGAAAAATAGTTTAAGCAAAATGTAATGGCATTTCCTAGAGTATACACTGATGTATTTGGTTAAGCCATGACGTGTCAATAGTGTTGTGGTCCTTCGAAAAAGCAGTAGAAAAGCTGATCCTGGTTATGCATGGCTCAGTGGACATCATCAATACAACGGTCAATAGCGCACGTTCAAAAAAATGGCAGAGATGTGACGGCGTTTTGAATATCGGTGACAACCGAGCAGCGATCTCTAATTTTTAGAAACAAGATCTCCCACAAGCTCATTTTGTTTCAGAATGAAATAAACCGCCCCAGCTTCTCAGTATATTTTCCACGCGGCGCTTAGCAGCTTTAAATCGACTGTTTAGTTTTCGAGATCATCCGCCACCGTACCATTCTTTAACAAACGAACAGCAAAGAAAAACCAAGGAAAAACGCTTCAACCAACCAACAGAGAGAGAGAGATTGGCGCGTGGGTTTAATCCTGGCGCCGCCTTTTACAGCAGCCACGATGGCGAGGTTGTTCCCGAGACCCATCCAGGCCTCTCCCCCCAATCGATGGCATCGCCCGGGCGCAGAATTTAAAGAAGCCGCCGTCAAACAGCGAACGCCACCCCCACACCCGACAGCTGTCGCCATGTCCAAAAGGTAAAACGAGCGGCTTTGCAATTGCTCGCTCACGCCACGACCGGCCGAAGGGCCTCCACTCGAGGGAGTTAGAGGGAGTCCCCTCGACAGAGCAGTGGTTCTCAACGTTGTTTGGCTACCGTGTAACCCACCTTGTTGAATGTTGTTTCAACCGAGCGATGAACCCCCACCCCCCAGCTTGCCTGACCTGACACAACATGGTTCTGAGATGTAAATGTATGAATAATGAACATCCATATTTAACACGTAGGCTTTCGCGACCAATATCATCCATAATGTGGGTTAGATCGCGTTAATATAAATGTGTCGTTAAACCCACCACCACCCGACAGCCAATTAGTAAGCCAATCTGGCTGTTCGCCTGATGATGCTCGTAATTACTGGCGAAACGTCGTACTCAGATTATAAATGTTGTAGATTTGCTCTCCAACACACCGGTGTGCTGTACTTGTAACGAATTGGCACGTTCTGTTTACGTGACAAACCTTACTAATTGGCTGTGTCGGGTGGTGGCGGGTTTAACGACACATTAATAATTACGCGATCTAACAAAAAAAAACTTTATTATGGATTCATATTTTAACCAATTGTCCATTTTGTGAGGTATCCGAACGAGTAGAGTAACTGCAAGAGAACAAAAACTTCGACGGACGCCCGCACACGTGACGCAATTTATTCTAGCTCACTGGTTACTCTAGGAAACCACATTGTTTACGATCAATGAGTTTAGAAAGGTATTTGAATATTGTTCCATGTTACCATATGGATGTAATTGTTATCATAGTTGATTATTCACCAATGACTCCCATGTATGATATAATTTTCACGCATTGAGAAATCACCTCACGTACCCCCCTGGGACATCGTCACATACCTACAGGGGCCCGTATACACCCCGGGTTGAGAACCGCTGCCCAACGAGGTATTTGGCCTCCTCTGTCACGCTGGCCAGACGTCTCGGAAGAGGTGGGGAGTACCCACACTTTACCCTACCACACGCGGACCCGCCGACCGACGGTGTTGTACCCATTCATACCGCCGTGCGGACAGAGGGAGCAGTGGGGAATTTTTTGTCGTTTTGTTTTTGCGGCTGCCGTGCCGGTGTAACAGGCCGTAGTATACCCCCAGGCCGTAGTATACGCGGGGTTAAAACGGCCTTGGCTAGATTATACCCGGGTATATTATGGCCTAGGCCAATTTATACTCTGGGGTATATTATGGCCTAGGCCAAATTATACCCCCCTAGGCCAAATCATACCCCCATGATAGTAAGTGTTGAGCGATTATACACATGAATTACTAAATTTTTCCAACATTTTATTTAAAACTGTAAACACATAGACTTTGATTGCTTCAACCAGAAAAACTTTAATAATAACCCTAACCCTATCCCTAACCCTATCCCTAACCCTAACCCTATCCATAACCCTAACTCTGAAAATGCTTCAATTGATCAAATTGAGATTCTTACTCCCATTTATACGCTTTTTAGATATCGATTGAAGTTCGTTTGAACTTTCACATGGGGCATATTCTGGCCTGGAGGGGTATGGTCTGGCCCAGTCTAGTTTAAACTCCCGGGGGGTATAGTTTAGCCTAGGACACTTTATACCCCCGAGGATACTCTGGCCTGGGCCAAACTATACCCGGGTTTAATCGGGTGCAGGGGTTATTTTAGCCTGTTACACCGGCACGCAAAGCCCCGGCGTGCCGCTACGCTGCGGCAGCGCCTGCGCCACTCTGCGCCCGTGCCTCGGGGGTCCACACAGCAGCATGGCTTCAAAAGCTGCCCCACCTCTCACGACGACGACGATTTACGATGATCGCGATGATCCCAGGGCCAGATAAAAAAAACACCGGCAAGTCTCGTCCTTCAGGAGCCTGATTGCTCAGAATTCACAGCACGCTTTGGCCTATGGTGGCACATTGGGGTTAAAAAGGCGTGTGAGTGACAGAAGACCCCCCTGGGTGTAAGAGGGATCACGGTATGCGGTTCTGGTTTAGAGCCCAAAGATGACCTTAATCCAGGCCTTGCAGCGGCTATTCCAGGCAACACGTGGCCCTTGCCATGAGAAGCAGCCCTTCCCCAATGCGACGAACACGGTGGCAGGCCTAATCCACTCGTACCAGCACAGCGGTGCATGTATACCAGCAGCAATGTCTGGGATTAGACTATTAAAGCGTTTGATTGAATGCTGGCCTGTGTAATCGGCTTTCCCGCCTTGTCATTCTTCAAAACGGACGTGGCAAACGCTGCTGTTACTATATGCCGGGATGCTTGGCGATGTTTTGGACGGGCAATATTAGCGACGTCTCATTGGCGCTAGTTCAGTGGAATGCGCCGTCTTTATCATGCGCTAACTGTTGTACGTTGAGTTGCCCGTGTGTGTGTGTGTGTGTATATCAGATGCCACGAACCGTATTCTCCAGTTTATAAGACACACTTGCTTTCCTGCATTTTAAAGCAAAAGTTGCGGGTGCGTCTTGGAATCCGGTAGGCTTGTGTGTGTGTGTGTGGCCAGATTTGTATAGCTGCATTGAAAGTCCGAGATGCGTCTTGCTCTCCCGAACGTCTTATAATCCGCAGAATACGGTGACGCCAGGATTTACGTGACCAGAGCCACCCTATGCAAATGGTAACAATTACGACGGCAAGCTCACGGTGAATTGTCAGCGCTTAACACGCACGTAGGCTGTTCACAGTGGCGCCTGGATCGGCCCTCCGATGTGCTTTCGGGCTGGTACTGCATGCTGCTCAGCACGATGTGCCGTGTTTTGCTCAATGCATGCGCCAGGAGCTTCTTTGGGAAGCGAACTCGAGGGCCCGGAGTGCTTTTTGTTTACAAGCGTTAGGGGCAGTCCATAAATGACGTCACGCGATTTTGTACGATTTTTATCCCCCCCTCTCCTTCGTCACACGGCGTCACAAAAAGTCAGACCACCCCTCAAATATGACGTCACAAAGCTCTGTCCCCCCCCCCCCCCCCAAAATAAAACATGCTGCAAATCGCTTTAAACTATTGTCACTGTAGTGCGTATTTAATGTGGCGCTGCGCTCTGATGTTGTAGGAGAAAACATTTATTAAAACGTCTATTTAATTAAACAGAACCTGTTGTCTATATTTATTTAAAGTTGTGCATTTTTATGTGACGTCACATTTCTCAAACCCCCCACCCCCTCGTCACACAAATGTCTGACCCTCCCCCCCCC
>CM025626.2:7835651-7845731 GCA_014621495.2 Entosphenus tridentatus
CACTGAGAATTCTTTTTTATTTAACCAGGTAAAGCTCATTGAGCAATCTTTTTTTATTTAACCAGGTAAAGCTCATTGAGCAAATTTTTCATTTATTTAACCAGGTAAAGCTCATTGAGCATTTTTTTTTATTCAACCAGGTAAAACTCATTGAGCAATTTTTTTAAATTTAACCAGGTAAAACTCACTGAGAATTTTTTTTATTCAACCAGGTAAAGCTCATTGAGCAATTTTTTTAAATTTAACCAGGTAAAGCTCATTGAGCAATTTTTTTTTATTTAACCAGGTATTTCTCACTGAGCTATTAGCTTCTTTGTCAGAATCCACCTGGCCAATGGCTTAGCCAGGGGTTTCAAGTAGATGGGGGGCAACCCCTCCAGCAATGAAAAATGATAGAGGAGTTGTAAGTAAGGACTTGTTCCTTGCTTTTTATTCGACACGTGTGCGGCGATGGCGCAGCCATCGATCGAGGGTCGAATTCGAACCGCGTTGTGTCATCGGCATCGCGCTCGCTGAAGGGAAGTCGTGTACTGTATACTCAACTGCGCACAAATCTGTGAGTCACTTAGAACTGCTTTGCCGTTACGTATTGCCAATTATGGACTCAGACTATTGTCCTATCATCTCATAGAGTCCCTGGCACGTAATAATATGCTACACAGTTGCAGTGGGGATCGCAAAATGCCGATTTATTATTACTAATAAACCCCAAAGAGCCAGTGCACCTGGTCATCTAGGAGGAAACTGGAGGTAGTCCGAGACAAAGGTACGTGAAGCTCAGCACACCTCGCTGCAACGCCTGCTCTTTCAAAGGCAGTCTCCCATCCAGACACCAAACCAGGCTCCATTCTGCCAAGCTCCCAAGATCTGCCAAAAAATTCGCGTGCATTCAGCTTGATTTGATCACAGTTCAGGGGCGATTTGGCCATGCTCTAGTCAGATTGCTGATGGGCACAGCTGAAACATTTAATGACGAGGATAGACGTCCTGATTCGGAGCACCTGTTAAGATTGGCGTGGTGACAGAGAGGTTGGTTTGGCCAGTGCCGTGCCTGGCCACCTTCGTCTCCCCAGCGCCGATGTGTACACGCTGCACTACTTACTTAAGGCTGCACCTACCAAGACCGCCACGTGCCACTATTGTCTGTCGCCATGAATTGGACTGCTACTGTACCGCAACTCCTCATACAAAGTCAACAAAGGGCAAATATCACCCGCGTCGCCTTTAACAGACTCTGAGGTTCAACGCCACGTTCGCGAAGACCTACGAAGGCCCGCACCACTCACAATGAGGTGGTGGCCAACACCACACCCGGCCGCCTTTGTCTCCCCAGTGCTGATGTTTACACACCGCACCAGGTCCTCATTCAAGGTGAAGTCGACTTCGGACAGGCTCATATTTGTCACCGCTGTTGGCAGTGAGCGGGAATCGAACTCGGGCCGCCGGGTAAATAGCGCAGTGCGCTAACCACTGTGCCACCGGTCCCCATACACACAAAGGCAAAGACAAACATCCCCGTATAGCTTGAACAGTCTGTTGGGGCAAGTTCTGTTAGCGAGCACCTATGAAGGCCGGCACAGCAGACGAGGGGGTGGGTGGCCAGCACCACGCCCGGCCACCTTTGTCTCCCCGGTGGCAATATTTACACACCACACAAGGTACTAATTTGAGGCTGAGTCGCTCTAGGGGAGGCCCAGGAACCGATTCAGATAATCCTCACTGGTGTTGGCCGTGAGCAGGAATCGAACTCGGGTCTCCGGGTTCTTCGCGCAGCGTGCCAACCTCTACACTACCGCTCCCTACAACAACAACAACCACCGCCATTCGCCACTAAGTGGCGATGACGTCACCACGGCGCTTGTGCCAGGCTATGGGCACCTTGAAGCCACGTGAAGTGTCGAACGCCCGCTTGCAGGAGGTCACGGGGCAGACCCAGATGACACAGGTCGGCTGAATGAAACGACTGGCTGATGCACCACCTGTGTCCCCTACTGTGCCAACTTGCTGTACCTTAGCCACCCGGCGCTCCACTCTTTGTTGTGAGCGTCGCTCCTCTGCCCTCCAGGGCGACTGCCTCCAACTGCCCAATAGCAGCAGCGTCCTTCACGAGCCTCCTCCACAAAGGCCGATCTTGACACCGCTGGTACCAGTCATCGGCAACTCCAGTCAGTTCCACGTCCTCCTGTACCACATCACTCCATCTCTTCTCTAGCCCGTGCCACGCCCGTTTAGCCCCCTCGATCTGGCCGAACAAAAGCTGTTTAGGCATGCGGTGGCTGGGCATGCGGGCTACATGACCCAGCCAACGCAGCCTTGCCTGCCGGAGGAGCTCACCGATGGGACTTTGTCCACATCTTTCAAGGATTTGTGAGCTCCTCACACAGTCCAGCCTGGTGAAACCCAGGATGGATCGTAGGCACACATACATACACACATATGCTATTTACACAAACAAGAAAATATGAAGATTATGAACCATTTGCACAACGTAAGGAGCAAATCTATCAACATTTTCGCGTGAAAGCCTCTGATGTGGAGCCACCGTGCCAATTAGGCACACAGGTAGCTGGAGCACGTAACGAATATCTACTTTTAATGAACTACCACAGCCCAGCTATCCAATTCACAGATGTATGTAGTATTATTATTATTCATATTATCGAGACACAATTTGCATGCGAATTGGCAGCCCAATTTACATGGGAATGGAGTACGTTGGTGGTAGTGGTGGTGGGGGAGGGGTATGGAAAGCTCGGTCCTGTGGTCCCTGGGGTCTATGAGGTTGTAAAGCGATGCAGCTGACAATGCAATTATTATAAATTTTCATGAGCGGGATGAAAGAAGCAATTATTTTTGGATGTGCATGACAAAGATGGTAATTACGAATATAACTACGTGGGCCGGCGTGCGTTAAGTTGGCGGAATCCAAAGCCAGGACTACTTGGGGGGGTGGGGGGGGGGGGGTGTGCAACCTCCCGCCACGACGAAGCTGCTCTGAGACCGACTAAATAAAACTAAATAAAAGCAAGCACACCACGCACACAAACACGTGACCCTCGTTGAAATGCAACGCGGCAGCAACAACAGCACAGCACGGCTGCCTGCGGCCGCCTGCAGCCGCGCCACGGTCTCGAATGCTGGGCGAGCCGCAGCCTCCTTCGCGAGTGGCACGTGATCGTTCACACGGGGGGGACTAATGCGTTTAAAATGAGCCGCGTGCGCGTCGAACGCCAGCCGCACGCCACCTGGAAGAGCGGCAGTGCCAGTTTCCCACCGCCGAATCAAGGTCACTCCTGTCAAAAAAAAAAAATCTGCAGATTTCGACTCTGCGACCACGCGCGCACAATCAAGCACACTCCAGCACGTGAACTAAACTTTACCGTTTTAATTTTACCCAGGTAAGGCCCCACTGAGCTATGTAGCTATTTTTCAGAAGCTGCCTGGCTATCGCAAATGATAGCTCAACGAAGTGGCTTATTGCGCGAAAACTTTTCGCAGCCAAATAATCTAAGTTGCGCGACTTTGATTCTAAATGCGGAGGGAAAAATCGGAGGACCCGGGAAAAAATGCCACGCGACCACGGGGAGAGCACGCAAACTCCAAATATACAACAGGCGTCGGAGTCAAGGTCGAACCGACGAACGAATGTATACCTCCTGTATACCAGGCGAGGCAGATAACTTCTCGCCAACGGGGTGCCCGTGTCACTTCCCTGCACGTTGAGTGGTTCTCAGGGCGGCTGATGAAAATGTGTGTGCCCTTCCTCTTCCATTTCCTGAATGTTGGCAGACCTCCACATAGTCATTTAGCACCTGAACATATTGCTGCTATGGAACTCATCTAAGCACTTGGGACGAGCCTGCCTTGCTTCCAAGGGCTGATTCGAGATCACGATTCAGTCTGCACATATGGACACTGGTTTTTTATGCTGTATAAACGGAAAAAAAATCACATTGCCAAGGAAAGGCATGTTGACAAATCCTATGACGTTTTTTGATACATCAGTGTCCAAAAAGTCGTCTACGTCTCTCCTTTCATCTTCCACTTTGCATTTCATTTACGTTTAGCAATGTGCTCCTGGAGGCTTAACCATATTCATTGCTACACATGCGAGTGGGGATGATAGATCCACACCATACTCTAGAGGAGCGTCGTCGGTGCGGCGGTTTCGCATCCTGCGCCATCAGCCCGGTGGCGACACGAGCTCAGCCTTGGCCAACATCATTGGCGAGCGATGTCTGAACCAGTCCTAACGTCACCAACCAACTTGGCAAACTTCAACACGCACCGACCGGAGTGGTGAGGGTACGGTCAAACATCCCCCCCCCCTCCCATGACCGACATAACGTGGATAAACCTTCATCCAGCAGTGGATTGACAAAGCACCGTAAATTATTATTCTTTATAACCGTGAGACTAATTATTTTTTAACATCTACTTTGTTAAAGATTCAATCTGAAAATGTTTACTCTAAATGCTGACAGATGACGTAATGGGTGGAAGCCAAAACTAAAATGCAATATTCCATCTCCACCCCGAGTACTTTAGACGGCTCTCCACATGAACGCACGTGGGTATAGCGTGTGTGGAAATGATGTCGGATTGAGGAGGAGAGGAAGGCGGATCTGCTCGGTGTATTAATGTGCACACGGACTATTATTATTACCATCATTATCAAAAGTGTTTATCCGGCTTGAGCGTGTTATATACGCCCAGAGTGGACGTGCGAGTGGGATGGCAGCGCACGTCACGGCATAAGCTCACCAGTCGATCGGTGGTGGGCACGCGGATATTCTTGAGGAGCAAGGCATTATGGGATGGCAAGCGAGAGCAGGCATGGACATTGCCGGCGTCCTCTGCGCTGTCACTGAGAAGACACGCTGCCCTCACATCCCTGTCGCACACGTGCACAAACAAAAAAAAAACACATTACCGGTTATGAAGAAATTTTAAAAAAACTAAATATATTGCGTATTCACCCAGTAAAAATAGCTTTCATTTGTAGAAACGTATTGCCATTGCTAATCACGTACAACTCTTGTTGTTACATTACTTCTGTATAACGGCCCCTCAGTGCTGTGTGGGGCTTTGGGGTTAGTTGACTGCTGGTCAGTGTGGGTCGGCGAAGGCGGGGTGGCATAGGCATGAAAGCATAGTATAGTACAACGGTGGATTTTGCTGTACTCTCCTCTGCTGACAAGGCGCCATGCAGAAGCCTACAATGTCATGTTTCGTTGCATGCCAACACGATTCAGGCCAACACGATTCAGGCTCAACCTTACTTTAGCTGCTGAGACCTGACAAGCAACTGCTCTTATAGTAGGGCACTAACCAACACTGACACAACACACGAGGCAATGGTACAGCTGGTACGATACACACATGCCTCTATCCCTGCAGTCAAAGATCCTCCGCATAGCCCGAACAGACCGTTGGGGCAAGTGCTGTTAGCAAGCATCTATGAAGGCGAGCGCTGGGCACGAGCGAGTGTTTGGCTGGCACTTCGACCGGACCATCTTTGTCTCCCCAGCGCTGATGTTTTACACATTGCACCAGGTACTCATTCAGGGTACTCATTCAAGGTTGAGGCAAAGCTAACGGAGGCCCATGGCCAGGACCGATTCGGATAATTACCATGGATGTTAGCCATGGTTAGGAATGGAACTCAGGTACACCCCATCTGTGCTAACCACGACACTACCATTTCCCACGAATTGTAAACAAAGGCAAAGATCCCCGTATAGTCTGAGCAGATTGTTGGGGCAAGTGCTGTCAGCAAGCAGCACCTATGAAGGCCGGCACACCACACAAGGGGGTGGGTGGCCAGCACCACGCCCGACCACCTTTGTCTCCCTAGTGGTGATATTTTTACACATCGCACCAGGTACTCATTTGAGGCTGAGTCAACCTAGGGGAGGCCAAGGACCGGTTCAGATAATCGCCACTGGTGTTGGTCACGAGCGGGAATCGAACTCGGTCCGCCGGGTTCACAGCGCAGCGCGCCAACCACTGATACACTACCGCTCCCCTCACAATTGTAGACACACGTACGCACAAATAGAAAAAAAAACTTTCGGAGAACAGACACACACATATATAAAATATCTCTTCTTTCTGCAGTTGCTGCAAAAAAACTTTCAAAGTATAAAGTGCATTCCTTGCTGGCTCCAAATAGCCCCCATCCAGAGATCCATCTCAATTGGCTTCAGACAAGATAAGCAGACAGCATTGGCACAATGCCCCCCCCCCCACCCACCCACTGGGGCCTTTGGGTAGGGCAAAGTCTGATAGAAATGTAATAATCTTGTGGTCAGACCTCTGCTTCAACTCTGGCTTAAAATTGCATTCGCTTTGCTGGCAGTAACTGAAATCATTAATTGCCCAGAGGGAGAAAAATCTCTCGACTGTGTAACTCTGTGTTCTGCTTAGCTGCTTTTAAAGGTCTGGACATCTGGCGGTTAGCCAAGCATTTGTCTTGCGAGCATCTGCAGTGACCCGCTCGTCGGTGGAAGAAGGTGATGGCAGAAGGGCGGGGGTTACTTTCAATGAAACATTTCGTAATTAGAACGTGGATCACACACGGCCCAATATCCTGATATGAACTGACTGCGCGCCGAGAGTATGAAGCATTGCGCCAAAAGTGGTCATATTGAACAAGACGTACT
This sequence comes from Entosphenus tridentatus, assembly GCA_014621495.2. Classification (NCBI taxonomy): domain Eukaryota; kingdom Metazoa; phylum Chordata; class Hyperoartia; order Petromyzontiformes; family Petromyzontidae; genus Entosphenus; species Entosphenus tridentatus. The sequence goes on from CM025626.2 coordinate 7,842,317, forward strand.
AAAATATACTGTTCGTGGAGAGCATCCCTTGTAAAATGGACTCCTTTATAGTATTTTAATATAGTGTGCATTGTAACAAAAATGTCCGGAACGCTAGTAGATAGAGTATTTAAATCCTTTATATTAAGTTCACTTGTGCGCTTGCTTGTTTGCTTGCTTACGACCGTGCAAATCTTTCGGTCGTTTTTTAACCCACTTCCCGTGATCCAATCGAGCTGACATTTTCCACACAGACTCGTTGTGCGTGACAATGAATGTTCGTGAAAATTGTACACTTTTTAGGACAAAAATATTATATTTAATTACCAATTGCTTGATGCTGGCATGCAATCATCTGACCCATAGGTGGCAGCCATCTCAAGCCAGAGGACGAGAGGACTCTAGCAGCCACGCATATAAAGGATTTATAGTGAAAAACTTTGTTTTTACGGGTTAATTTTTTATATAGATGACTTCCTCCAGGTCCATGGCTTTGCTCTCAGCTGTACCCAAGATGAAGTAGACTGAACATTGCTGCTGCTTCGAGGACTCCTACAAATGATATACTGCACGTAAAACAAAAAATTAGCTGAAAATTTGGTAAGTTGAAAATTGGTTTTTATTTCAATTTACTGCATTTTACATACGAATCTTTAATTCTCCTCCGCTACTTCTTCAATCAGTGCCAATCAGCGAGTAACCGTGGCCTCCTTAAGACTCGGAGTGGCTGATGCGCATTAATTGCAACGCGTGGTGGTTCATCCGGAGTATTAATTTCCATGTCCCTTCAAAAACACCCTGATTAATATGAGAGGGTGTATGCACGTATATGCATGCCGTCGCGATGCGGGGGGAAATCATTAGCGCGATCAATACAGCAAATGAGACAAGTGCAGTCTTTATCACGCAAACTATCAGTCACGCGATTAATCAACCCGCTGGTTTTGAGCAACGAAGGCACTCCTGCATACAGATCAATGATGGACCTCAAATTAAATGCTAACACACATGCTCATTGCTCCCTGACGATGCTATCTCACCGCGATAAGCGAAGTCAACCACAGCCTTGGAAGGTTTGCTCGGTCAGGAAGAAGCCAGGACAGGGCATACGGTTAAACCTGTGCACAGGCCACTGCCTGCCTTAATTTACTTCACAATCATCATCATTATAGCCATTATATATCCACTGCTGGACAGAGTCCTCCACAAAGCCGCTGCCATCTGTCATCATTCTTCTCTTCAGAGAAGGGTGTTGATGAAGCTGAGTTTAAAAATGTATTTACTTGGGTAAGGTTTTCACTCGGCTGCAAACAAGTGGAGCCCTGAGCGCCTTCCTCCTCTGTCCACCCTTGTAGCCTGGCCAGGGCCGCGGCAGCAAGGGGACATGCGACCCGTGCGCTGCCCGTCAACATACATGACCTTCGAGGAAAAGTGGGTGTGAGAAGGGCCCATTCGGGAGAAGGAGGGACGATGGCTGGTGGCCGAGACTGACGATGCAATGGCATCCAGGGGGGGGTGGGAACGCACCCCGAGAGAGAGAGACAGATCGAGCGTCCACCGTTGAGATGGAGCGACGAGATCGGGTCGTGCGCAAGGAGCGAGATGAATCCCATCTCACGTAGATTTATATCCCGCCTCAGTCCAAGGTGCTCGGCAATAATTACAAAATTAAACATCCGATGATAGTGGTTAAAATAAAGAGTGGGGTTTTGTTATTAAAAGTGTTGGTGACACTAAGGAAGACAGGTGGGAGTGGTTAAGGATGGGTTGCGGTAGGGGTAGTGATAGGGGTAGGGGTAGTGATAAGGGTAGGGGTAGTGATAGGGGTAGAGACAGAGGTTGGGGTAGGCCTGGTCGTAGCTGGGGGGTCGGCAGGGAATACCACGGTGGTGAGATGTTAACTACCTCGCCTGGTATACAGGAGGTTGTGGATTAGATCCCGACCCTGACGCCTGCTGTATATTTGGAGTTTGCATGTTTTGCCCGTGGTCGCGTGGATTTGTCTCCAGGTCCTGATTTTTTCCCTCCACATTACGCGTTTAGAGTATTTGGCTGCTATACATTTCCACGTGATGAGCCACTTTGTTGAGCTATCATTTGTGATAGTCAAGTCGCTTTTGAAAAAAAATTGCTATACAGCTCGGTCGGCCTTTCCTGGCAAAATAAAAAGTTTGGTCAAATTTAGGCTGGCAATCAAACCTAGGTCGCCGGGTTCATCGTGCAGTGACGCTATCCACTCTGTACCCACAGCCCCACTCCAAATGTAACGTAACAATGCATTCCTCTCACACTGCCATCATTCACGAAGAGTCACGAATATGTAAAGAAAGTCACCACATTTTTTGGTGACACTGCCCCGTATACAGGGAAAAAATATATATTTATAACATCGTCAGCCAATGTTTCGGGTAAAGGCTCGTTTCCAGAGTAAAGGGAGGGCTGTGAGATGAAGCGACCTAAAGAAGAAGACTGAACTTGCACAAAAAAAAAGTATCTTGAAAATCTACATTTTCAAAACGTAATTTCCCGCTGTCCCAAAAACACCCTGAGTGACTATTAGCAATGTTTAATGATGATGGCTCGTTAAAGTTACCGTTACAGAGGCAGCACGATCCGGGCACTGCTACTATTGCGACGGTGTGAACTCTTGTAGTGATCAAAACCAATTAGAAAATCACCACTAATACGAGCCAATTTATGTAATAGGCCTTTGATTCTATTAAAAAAAATTGGAAGGTGATGTATTAACACAGGATGAAAAAAAAATCACATTTGCTACGATGTGATTAATGGTTGCTATTAACTAATTACATTTTAACACATAATGAACTTCACTAAATCACATTGCGGCAAGTGTGTTCTCCACTCCCGAGTTTAAATTAATATTTCTGCATGCAGAGTCATTTCACATTGTATCCCATGAGCATTAGGGGCATAATGATTCTCCCCCACTCACATTCCAATATGCATCTTATAATTCGGCGTTGCGATTCAAAATGAAAATCTATATAAGAAATTTTGTATTTATTTACATTGTGGTAAAAATAGCGGTCTTCATTCGCTGGGGTGGTCACGTGATCCCATTGCATACCTCTAAGGTTAAGGTGCAGCCCTGCAATTGCTTGCTCATTCCACTTTTGATTATAAAGCTTCCATTAGAGGGAGCGCTCAAAAGCCCCTCTCAAGGGTACTTTGGGCTCACTCTCCCATGCTGGCCAGACCTCTTGGAAGAGGTGAGAATGCTCACAGTTTTACCGCACCACACACGACCTGCCAATCAACTGAAATACGGTGTACCCGTTTATAATTCTGGGCGTGCAGAGGCGCATGTGTTATTTGTATTCGTATGTCGCATTTGAAAACACAACATGAATAGAAAAAATTCTAGATTTGAAGCTTTCGTGACTGCAAGGATTCATATTCTTGGGTTTTTCGG
>CM025626.2:7870615-7893627 GCA_014621495.2 Entosphenus tridentatus
TATTATTTTATTATTTCCCTTCTACGTGACTTTACCGAAAGAACCAAGAAGATGAATCCCTGCAGTCACGAAAGCTTTAAATCGAAAAATTATTATTCTTGCCGTCCGTTGTCGCAGGTTACATTTTTTATGCGCTCCGAGTGATAGCGAGCTGAACGACGCCGTTACAAACAACAAAAATAAACATTCGCAGACTTCACCCCTACTGCGGCCGGCAGCTCAGTTTGGACGGGGACTCGAGATTGCGAGCGAAACGTAACTGGCGCTCCCACTTGACGCCACCGCCACATCACGGGGGGGGGGGGGTTCGTGGGTGGCTTTATTTTTGTCCAGGTCATTATCATCGCAAGCACACGCCTGTGACATAAATGGAACACCACGCCAAACACTTGCCGGTGTACCCGTGTCCCTGCAACGCGCGCCGCACGCCCCATTAGGCGCACCTGCAATTTTATCAATAACTGCAACGGGTGCCATCCATCTGTAATTGATTCTTATTCTTCTTCACGTGTCGGGGGACACTGATGCTCTGCTTTAATTTAATGCACTCCGTTTATTGTTTATTTAATGCTTTATGTGGCAGTCGAATGCCGTGGCCGTGCAACGGTCGCCTTCGGGGGGCTTGTCGTGAGATTCGGTTTCAACGACCGTGGCTGCTTGATTACGCACGGTCATCGTGGCTGGGATGAGCAGAGTTGGGCCCTGCGGGGCTAAGCAGAGGAGGAAACGGGTGGCGGCTTTTGTGCTGATCGGTGGCTTATTTTCTTTTTTTAGAGCCTTAGCTGATCAAGTGGTTCGCGTTTAGCCGAAGAAATAAAATTCACTTTATGCTGAGCAAAGGACATCACGTAGGTTGACGCGGCTCTCTCCGAAGCGTTTTACGGGCTGCGCCGCGCGTCGTTTTTGTCGTCGTCAAATGTTTCGCTCCGCGCGCTGGGGCATTCTTCGCAAACCTCGTGACGCACAGCCCCGAAACATAGTGGCGAGCTATACAGGCCAATCGCAAAATAATAAAAATCTTCACAGCAGTACCCCATATTGGTTGAGCTTTGAGCCTTCAGGCTGACCCACATGCACGTGTGCTCAGTGTGGGAGAAGGGATTATCCGGTGCGGAATTTGGCACAGGTGCGAGTTCAGTGGCTTCTGGGCGAGCACCTATGAAAGCCGATGTGGAACACGAGGGGTTGGGTGGCCAGTACCACGCTCGGACGCCTTTGTCTTCCCAGCCGCAGTGACCGATGGGTTAATCTATGAGGAGGCTCAGGTATGGCACAGATGTTGCTGGCCACGAATGTTAGCCATGGTTGGGACCCAAACTCGGGTTACCGGGTTTGTTGTGCAGTGCACTAACCAATGTGCCACCGATCCACCCACGAAATGCACGCTCGCACTCAAAAGCACACACACACACACTCACCAAGTTACGCTGAAAAGTTATGCAAGAAAACATTGAACATATATCCGCAATGTTCATATTTGTTCATCCGGTTTGGTCATTAAGCACCAGCAACCTCATCAGGCGACAGACAGATTTTTGTAATTACTGGCGAAACGTCATATTCAGATTGTAAATGTTGTGGCTTGGCTCTCCAACACACCGGTGTTGCTGTACTAGTATACTACACTATACACTACTATACACTACACTATACACTACACTATAAACTACACACTAGTGCTGTACTAGTGACGAATTGGCCACGTGCTGCTTACGTGATAACCCTTACTAGTTGGCTGTGTCGGGTGGCGGCGGGTTTAACGACACATTTATATATTTACGCGATCTAACCCCAAAAAACCCTCTATTATGGATGATATTGGTCGCGAAAGCCTACCACGTGTTCAACTGAAGGCGTAGAGGCTGATGCTTCTGAGGGAAGAGTTGAAGGCCCGCGCGGAGGACGATATCACAGAGTGAACGATCAAGAGAGACGCTGGAAGAAGAGCTGCAAGTCACCCTTCGGTGCCGGCACTCCAAACACCAGGAGCGTCGTCTTCGGTGGAAGTTGACCGGGCGAGGGGGGGGGCTCAAAAAAATTCAACTCGCCACCCCACACAGCACATGGCCAGGGACTCAACGTGTCACTTGAGTGATTGCAGCAACATTATGCAGTATTAGCCACACCGCTGTACGCACCCACACCCACCCACACCCTACCCACCGAACCCCACAACGCGCCAACGAGCTCTTTAATATGTTAAACTCGTCGTTGTTTGAAATTTTTCACGCGTAAAACTCTACTGTTCAATCCCTTGGTAAAATTATGAAGCGGAATATTTTCTTTTTTTAAACAAAAAGTGGCAGCTGGTCCCTCTTCCTTTAGACAATTAGGCCTATAGAAGATCGTTTGTTCTCAGACCAACGCCTTGAGTCGGGATGCCCCAGAAAGCATTGGAAATGTAATGAGAGGGCTTTGCGCAGATTCGCATTGCGAGTGGCGTCGTCCTTCTCTCGTTGGCAGCGCTAAGTTGCAATGACTGGAAACGGCGATTCAGATCCACGAATGCACTGCAGCCGACGCGGACTTTGTGGGCTGAGCAGGTGGCAGAGTTACAGCAGCGTCCCAGAAGCGTGTTCCACGTTTGAAATGCAACGGGGCCAAATAGCTGGACAGATGGTAACCAATTATTGAAAGTGCCTGTTTTCATGCTGAAATCCCAGCAAAATTGAAATCTTAACCTCAAACTCACAGGGCTCATCATAAACTTACCACTGCTTGACACCGCGTCTAGCAACTCAGAGGTCAAAGTCATTAATTTGAGAATTATTCATTTTTTAAATGTTATTTTGAAAGCACACGCTGTACGAAGGGGGGCAGGGGGTGGGGGTTGACTGCAATGATACACCACCAACACGTCCCCAGCAAATGCCAGGGCAGATACTCATTACAAGCATGGTCACCTTCACCCGTGTGCCCAGACTGACCTCAATCAAGAGCTCGTTAACAGAACTTTCCCAGTTGTACCTGCGACACATTACGAAGAACGTGTAAAAGTTGTCCACGAGAACTTTTATCATTACCCTTCAGACTCTCCTATATGAACTTGCACGCACATACAAAGACAAAGATCCCCCCGGATAGCCTTGACATAATTTTGGGGCAAGTGCTGTTAGTGAGCACTTTTTAAACACCGGCGCGGCACACAAGGGGGTGGGTGGTCAGCACCACGTCCGGCCATCTCTGTTTCCCTAGTCGCGACGATTACACTCCTCACCAAGTACTGTACTCATTTGAGGCTGAGTCAACCTAGGGGAGGCCCGGGACAGGTTCAGATAATCGTCACTGGTGTTGGCCGAATCGATGTACTGCACTAACCTCTGCACTAGTGCTTCCCCAAAAACCAAAGATCCCCCGTACAGCCTTACCAGACTTTTGGGGCAAGGGCTGTTAGCGAGCAGCTCTGAAAGTCGATGCGGTACACGAAGGGGGTGGGTGGCCAGCACCACGCGCGGACGCCTTTGTCTTCCCAGCCGCAGTGACCTATGGCTTAATCTATGGGGAGGTTCAGGACTGGTACAGATTATTGCTGGCCACTGATGTGAGCAGGGACATGCGGTCAGGGGAGGCAGGGGAGGCAGAGCCTCGCCTGTAATACTCCAATGAAAATAGCTGTTACTAAAAGTAAAACAAAAGAACAATCAAATCAAATAAATACTAAGATTTTTCCACTGATCTGTGTTATAAATGTCATTTCTGTACGATTCCAACCAATCATTTTTATAGTCAAAATCGCCAAATTTGCGGAGCTCCGCTGCAAATGCAGGGAGAGACGAGGTGAGGCAGCGACGAGCTCAGCCTCCCCTCTGATTGCGCAACCCCTCAGCAACTGGATGGAGCGCGGGCAATAAGCACGTGCCTGTTACTATCTCAGCATGTCACCAATGCACTGTTTGTAGACCCCTTCATTTCATGTCCTCGCCTTCCATACTGCAGGTAACTTATCTCACGTACGTGCATAACGATATTTAGGCTCGCTGGTCTCGTGATGAAACTGCAATGAAAAAGCACCAGGGGAGGCAGCTATCACATCTGCCTCACTGAGGGGGACGTGACTAACACGCCCCCCTCAGTGAGGACACGCCCCCTCCGTGAAGCCACGCCCCCCTCAGTGTGTGAATCTGGCTCTGACACGAGCCAGTGCCTCCCCAGCCATTGACCTCACCGCACGTCACTGGATGTGAGCCATGAGTTGGTACCAAACTCTGGTTATCAGGTGTGTTGGGCAGTGCGCTAACCAATGCGTCACCGCTCTACACCCACGAATTGCACGCTCGCACTCAAAAGCACACACACACACACACTCACCCAGTTTTGCTGAAAAGTTATGCAAATACAAGACACGTTAAATTAATGATTGTAATTGAATCACACAGGTGTTCCTAAGGCAGCCCCAAGGCCAGAAAAATGTATAGTAAGAGCGTAGGATCGTGATATGTTGGGATTTTTTTTTGTTCTCTATTAAAGATTAAAAATATTATGAACCCTAACATATAATTGAAACTCAGCACATTCGTCAATAACTGCTTTGAAAGGAAAACTCCAGAAGGCAGTGTTCTTGACGTGTGTGTTAGTGCTGATACACCACAATGTTTTGGTTTTCCCAGCTTTTGAATGAAGCAGGACCATTGCCCAAAACGTTGCCTATTATCTAGTTTTGCCTAATAAGGCGACGGTGTTTTTGACCATGTGTTGGAGTTGTTGTTTTTGTTGTTGTTTGTGCTTGTGTACCACTGCCAATGGAGCAACGTCGCCAAAATAACTCGATTAGCCTGACATACAAAAAGACTTGAATGTGCCACAAGAGCCACACTCGCACAAAATCATCGACGGTTTGAGAGAAATAATTTCAACAAAGAAGTTAATTCAGCCTGCCACCATCTGCTGTATAAATAATGTCGTGAGTTACAGCTTGTTGCCAATCCACTGGTGGATGAAGGCTTTCCCACACTGCGATGTCCATGGGGCGTGTTGTTTGCCCACACATTTCACCACGTGGGTCGGTGTGGCCTAGGGCAAGGAGGTATCATTAGACTCGATTCTAAAGCCCAATCTACCCCCCCCCCCCCGCCACCATTCTAGTGAATGAGTGAATGGCAGTGAATTTTTTAAATAGTTTTTTTTATACTGGTAGTCCTCGACTTACGAACGCCAGACTTACAAACACCCGCACTTACAAACCAGCTTCCATGAAATTTTTTTTTACTTAAAACGCGAACTCGCAATTGCAAACTGAGCAATTGTGGTGACTCATTGCCCCCCTTCCGACTACATTAAAAGACTCAAGGTAAGTGAAAATAAAAGTTGTTTTTATTTATGTTACTTTAATTAATGTTTTAATTACTATATAATATTTTTTTACAGTGTTCCATGCCAATGTACAAAAATTTATTTTTCTTAATTATGAGTGAAACAATGCTTTCCTTTTTTGTTGAACTGTAACACATTTAATAATACTGACCCATGGGAATTAAAATACGGTGCATTGTTGTGTTCCGACTTACAAACCATTTCGACTTACGAATAGGGCTCAGGAACGAATTGTGTTCGTAGCACGACGACTTGCCCGTACCCATAATAATGGGCAATGAAACATTTAAACGAAAGTCACCGCCCCTTAAACTTGGTTACGAGAAAATATTTTAATTGATCATCACTGCCATCGTTGTTTCAACCGGCAGTATTCCCTCCCGTCTCCTTCCCATCGGCTCGTCTCGACGGAGATGCCAACGCAGCCTCGGTGCCTGCTACTACTTCTGTAACGTTGCATTTGCAACTCCTGTGCCAGAGGTCGCAAACGGGTTTTGATTCCTTACCCGTACCCCTACCCGGCCGCACCAGGGTCGCAAACGGGTACCCGTACCCTACCCGATACCCGGCTACCCGTACCCGGCCGGTTATCGGGTAGGGTACGGGTACAGGTACCCGATTGCGACCTCTGGGATGAAGCCATGTTGCAGACGCGGGTGGGTTGATTCTAGGAACTTGAATTGTGAGAAGAGACAAGACGTTGGGAAATGAGTGACAAACGGTGACTCACCAGTGACTCACGGCCTACCCGTACCCGGCCGCACCAGGGTCGCAAACGGGTAGCCGGGTATCGGGTAGGGTACGGGTATCGGGTACCCGATTGCGAGTACAGGACCTGTACTCGCGGTGTATAATTATTTTCGTCTCATCTGCACCGATCTTTCTCCTCGTCTCATTTCTACTCTGTCCACTGTCACGACAGTTGGATTGTGTGTCTCGTACGGTATCCTGCTTTGTATTGGCTCACCTCTTTAATTTGTTTGAACCGTGTTTTGTCTTGTTGTTGTACAATTGTATTCACTATCCAGACGTGTGTGCCGCCTGTCTTCACCTGCCCTGTACGTGGTGCATATTTTTCCTTTCTCATTTCCATTCTCAATTTTCTGTTCTGGCTTGCCCATGCCATTCCATTTACACAATGTTTTCCCCACCTCCATGTGCCTTGTCTGTCCACTCAATAACACGAGAGTTCGAATGTGACCGCACCAATTTTGCACAGAGTATAGATTTCAGAATCAATAACAATTGATTATTGGGAAGAGCACATTCAATGCGTCTATTTTTTTGAGTCAGGAATCAATTTTCATCGACCGATTGATAGATTGTCCTGGCCCTATTAGACGTGGTAGCCGGGTTTCACAGCATGGCTCCACACACTCGTATACATACATACCGTACAAATACACACTACTCAAATCGCTGAGCACTACATATTATTGTGCAAAAAACTGCATCCTTATTTTCATGTTATCATAAGCAATTCTCATTCTGCCTCCATAGCTTTAAGCCGATGGCCTGCACTGAAGGGACTGCTGCTGCTGGTGTGGACCTTGTCTGCAGATGAACCAACCACCACAAGAAAGGAATCGAACGATTGCATGCTAACCGTGGTGTGAAGGTTCGCGCATTTGGACTTGCAGTCGAGAAGTCACCGGTTCGGTCTTCCAGTGCGACAGTTGAAACAACAGTGAATGTTTCTCCACCCTCTCCCATTCCGATGACGTACAAGTACGTACCAGTACGTCATCGGGTTTTTCTTCTGAAAACCGAAATGAAATCAAATAACTTTATCGTTACACGTCTTTTGGCCGGAAGGTGTAACGAGGCTCCCCGCAAGGCCATGCCAGAGAGCGTGGTGGCACAGTTTGGCGCCAGATATCATAGAGTGCGGCGGACATGCCGCTGCGGTTGTCTGCGGTGAGTGACAATGTCTTTAAACACAACGGCGCTGCTACGCCTCTCTAAGTAAAATTAACACCGGACCGCTTGCGCGGCCCGAGATTCAGCCGTGAACGGGACACTCACCCCCTGCAACTTGCAGACGTCTCGGAACGAGAAAAGGGTTAGATTCTCCCCTAGCCGCGTCTGTCCACCCAGCAGTTATACATTCAATGGGCACAATTGGCCGATCGGCATTGTCGCGTGTGCTGGGGTAAAGTGTGGGTTACACCCACCCTCTTCCAACACGTCTGGCCAGCGTTGAAGAGGAAACCAAAGATCCCCTCTCGATCGAACTCTCCGGAGCTAACTCGAGTGGAAGGCCTCTGCGTCAACAGTGGGGTGAGCAAGGAATTGCAGGGCAGCACCTCTACCTATGCTCACGTCGCAAGCAAAGGTCACAGAGTGACCTGTTGGTAGAGCCACATTCCTTCCCTCAGTTATTATGCCCCGCTGTTGCCTTCATTATTATTCCCGTAATTGCCACTGCCCGCTGCAGATAATTGGAATGTTTCTAAAGTCACTGTTGTTGTTGTTGTTGTTGCAGTTATGGCTATTGTCTACTTTATATGTATGCCGTTTTTACTCTCATTGTTGCAGATAATGTGGCTGCAGAATAGCTGATGCTCGTTAAGATAAAAACAAATCTAATATATCCTCGTTATTATTTGCCTATTTAAGCCTCCCAGAGTCTCCATACTCTGTTTACAGCAGGGCCTTGCAACATCGAGATATTTGGTCAATTCCATGAATGAGTCTCTGGCTTCCTGTATACGAGGAGGTAAAACTATTAAACTAAACTATTTTTTTGCTTTACCAGGTAAGGCCCACTGACCGATATCGCTCTTTTTCAGAAGCGGCATTGGCCATCACAAATGATAGCTCAACAAAGTGGCTTATCGTGTGGAAATTCACAACAGCCACATATTCTAAACGCATGTTAATAAATGTGTGGGGAACAACTGAAGGATCCGTAGAAAAAAATCCATGCAACCACGGGGAGATGGACATACAGCAGGCGTCAGGGTCGGGATTGAACCCATGACCTCCTGTATACCAGGAAAGGCAGTTAACATCTCTCCACCGCGGCACCCCGCTCAGCACTGACATCTCCTTGGCAACCTTGCAGCTCGATGCCTACAACACCAGGCTGGTGGTCACCCATCCGTGTACTAACCAGCCTCAACTTTGCTTAGCTTCTGAGATCCAAAACAATCGGGAGCATTTTGTGGTGATGTGGATATGTGAAAAATGTTGATGTCGATTAACATCACTTAAAAGATACCGTTACAAGAATGAGCATCTTGGTGATAAACTACTGTGATGACACTATTATAACAACAACAAATCGGTACAAATAACTCTTGAGATTATATATATATTTTTAAACACATTACGCAAACTTTTAAAGGCTAAATATGCCGAACGCTTGCGTCACTCTCAAAAAGTTCAGAAGCAGTGCAGATACGCCAGACATGCCACATAAAGCATAAATATTGAACCCCACTTCAGCGATAACAGCTGTACACAAAATGCAATAACGTTCGGGATAAGGCCATTATGCAGCATCCGCGTGATGGGGGAGGAACCAAGCTGCCCGTGACAGGCTGCACACAGGACACCATGGCAGGTTGGGTCGCTTTAATGAATAAATAAATCAGTTTTATCGAGCGGCCTCTCCAGACAGCGGCGAAATATCCCATAACACGGCTCCGATCATGAGCCACGGGCATGCAGTGGAAGGGGAGATGGGAGGCCTTCCCTCTCACTCATCACCACGGGGGTTACAAAATGCCATGGGTGTCACTCAAGGCTGGATTAAAGTGTACTCGCCAAGAGACCAATGCTGGATGCTGCCATGGCATCGCGGCTAGGACACTGTGATGCAGAGGTCGCCCGTTCGAATCGATCCCCTGGTGTGACAGTTGAAACAATGAACACCTCCTCTGTCCACCTCCTCTGTTCACTTCGTCAAGCCAGCGAGGAAGAATCGGCCAAATTTAATGGGCACTCCCACCTCTTCCAAGATGTCTAGCTAACGTGGAAGAGTAGGCAAACACATTGCACTCTAGACAAGCTCTCCAAGAGCTCCTTCTAGTCAGAGTCAGAATCTTGATTCATCCTGGACGAATGAGCTAGGAAGCTCTTATTTACAGATGTCCAATATTCACAGACGTCAAGTAATTGTGCGGAGGTCCTTCTGCCAGCGGTGGCGGTGAACGGGCAATTGCAGTGCTGCACCTTAACCCCCCGCTCCGCCCACATACCTTGAGCCCAAAGCCACAGAGACCTGGCTGGGGATGAGGGGGCAGCGTAGCGACGGGGAAGGGCACCGCCTCCTCCTGCCGTCACCCACCCACTCTGGCATTCGCGTCTAAAGTCATCGGAGAGATGAGGCTTCCTCCCACGCCACTCCCCTTGACCTCCCCGCCCCGGTTGAAAAGGCAGGCTCATCTTCCCTACAAACTGTCACCATCTGCAGCGAGCCTTGGGCCCCGAGTAACCTTAATCCATTTTTGATGTCTCGTGCAACGTGCAATGGCGCGCTGCTAAAGTGTGTTATGCCACCGTGGGTTAGAAATAAATAACGATTGTACGTGACACTCGACTGCTGACCTAATCTAAGCACGATTTTTATTTATATATATGGATTTTTTCTAAAAGGTCGGAGCTAAAAAGTCATTTAAAGTCATGGAAAAGACAAAATCTGCCAATGAACTGGGGAGTGAAGGCACCAGTGTGTGAACGCCTGTTGTAAGTACTAAATTATCACTTATAAATAACAATTCCCTACACCCAGTACAAATAATTTACCGTGAACACGTTGTGAAACAGCTACAGCTCAATTACATCTACCAGCTGCATTTGGAAGAAGCAATTTCAGTTCTAAATAATAATGCTGGCTGCATAGTGCAGTTTATGGGTGGCTCTAGGAAAGAAAATAAAAGGTTTAAAAAATAACCTTTCTTTGAAGGCACTGAAAAGAGAAACATGGTTATAGTTTCATAAAAATGGTGGTGAAGAAATAAAAAGAAACGGAAAAACGCTCCGAGGGATCCATTACGATAGTGGCTGCTTATTCCAGACAAAGATGTTCATGAAAAAACCTCGACCAATTAGTGATCAGACGAGATGTCCAATTTTGCCAAATGAGATTTTTTTTCTCCCAAATTACTTAAATGGGCATGCCAAATAACAGTATTGTCCCCGGCACTGGCAGCCTATACTTATCTGCGAAACATAGCACCTTGGCAGAATTCAAAAATTACTAAAATCGTGACTTCATATAAATGATTTCCAGCATACTGACAGACAAATGCCCGAGGTCACTTGCAAAATGAGACTCATCCTGTTTTTTCTAGTTCTCACCACCCGGTTGAAGGAATCCTGAAACTTGGAGATAACCTTGCGTTGTTAAGAATGGTGCAAATACCCAAAGTAATAATGTACTTTTGGAAAATTAAATCACCAGAAATATGAAATCATCAGAAGAAAACATATTACGTATGTATAATAACTCCTGAAGGCCAAACAGCCCATGGGCTGTATACAGATTACTTTTGCACAATGAAGATACAAAGATTCATGGAAGTACGTTTAGTATGGGGATGGAACGACGAGTGTGTGGTTAGAGCAATGCACTATAAAGCCGATGGCCAGGGTTCGAATATCTGAACTGGGAACCAGAACTTCCCCCCCACGCTGCACCCACCCCATAGTTTGTTGTCCTTCCCCCGCACCTCCGATTAGCCTGGTTGATTTCTGTACGGTGATAAAGGAGTTCAACATACATACACTAAAACTAACGTTTCATTTGACTAGGTAAGGCCCACTGAGCTATGTAGCTCTTTCTAGGAAGCGACCTGGCCAACAAATGATCGCTCAACGAAGCAGCCTGTCACGTGGGCATTTTTAGCAGCCAAATACTTGAAACGCGCGTTTATTCGAAATGTGGAGCCGGAGGAAAAATTCCACACGACCACGGGGAGAACATGCAAACTCAAAATATACAGAAGAACCCCTCTTAACGACCACCGCTGTTAACGACTAATCGCTTAACGAAGGGCCTCTATAGAGCCCAATGTGTAGTGTGTAGTGTAGTGTATAGTAGTGTATAGTGTAGTGTATAGTAGTTTATAGTGTAGTGTATAGTAGTAGTGTATAGTGTAGTGTATGGATTCTGGCTTAGCAATCATTGGAAGGATTTGATAAACCATTTCGGGTTTTAATTGATTGTGTTCACGCTTTCGGTGACTTTCAGACCGCATTCCATTCTCTTTCTCTCCCCCCTCCTCCGTTCCGAGCATAGATGGACTCGTCCATCTGAACAACCGGCAGTTGCTGTCCGTGGTGCTGACGTTAAGAAAAAATCGCCACTTTTTTCAAATTTTCTTGCTGTGGTTTTCACACCTGATGATGATTGCTTGTGTTGCAATCGAAACGTGGTGAGAATTTAATTGTTTTATTTTTATTATTGTATTATTTCCCTTCTACATTACTTTACCGAAAGAACCAAGAATATGAATCCCTGCAGTCACGAAAGCTTTAAATCGAAAATTAGAGGTCACTTACACAGCTCCCAAAATGACATTTCCATAAAATGTACTTACAGCAAGCAACCGTGGACTGTGACAGCCCATGTACCCTTGCTGTAAAAAAACAAAACAAAGAATCGCTTCTAAATTAAATCCGAACAAAGAAAAGTAATGGTGGTTTAAAGGCTCTGCCTGAAACCCATTCACGGATTTTCTTATTCAAATGACAGCTAGGCTCTCCGGAAAAATGTTGATTATAATATATTCGGCACACAATTGAAGGCTCTTTAGCACCCAATGGACTAAATGCTATTTCAGACATCCTCGTGGTTAAGCTTCATCGTGGACGTATGGACACATGTGCCTGCCTGATAATTATTTGACAGCAAGTTCATTAAATCCCCCTTTCCTCTGTTCACATAACACACCAAGGTTAGTCGAACGGCGGGTTGCGTGCGGTGGGCACAGAGTGTTGGGGCAAGTGCTGTTAGCGAGCGCCTATGAAGGCCGGCACAGCACACGAGGCGTTGGGTAGTCAACACCACGCCCGGCCGCCTCTTGATTCCCAGTGCTGTTGTTTACACACCGCACCAGGTACCCATTTGAGGCTGAGTCGACCAGGGAGAGGGCCAGGCCCGGTTCAAAAATTCGTGACAAATTTTGACGGTGAGCTGAAATCGAACTCGGGTCGTCGGGTTCGTAGCGCAGCATGCGCTACGTATGTTTACCTCCGCGCTAAATGCGTACACAGGCAGGCAATAGGGGCGCAAAGATACATCGAGTGAGCGATTCTTCAGCTCACCATAATAACGGCAGTACTTGCACCAGGTGCGTAACATGCTCGTCGGCCGCAACGAGACTACGGCGCTAAGAGCAGTACCGGCCGAGGAGGAGGGGGGGTACACACGTGGCAACCTTCGGATCGTCGTTGTGGCCGGTTTCCTATCGGGTGAGCCCGGAATAAAACGTAGCTTTACATTTAAGTTGTGTCCACATCAGATCACTTTTACGAGAGTCACAGTGCCAACCCCGCCAACCCCTCCCCCCGTCCCCCCCCACCATGTGATGGACAGACCGACGACGCAGCAAATGCAAACGCTTTCAACCTTGCTTGCAAAGCGTGACAAAAAAAAGAGAGAAAGAGAGAGAGAAGAGTGATTCGTTAATCAAAATTGCGTCCCCGAATTACGGAAAGTGCGTGACACGCGATTCCTTTATACATGCCCGGCCAAGAATCGCACGTTAGAGGCTCGAAGGTCAACTCAGAGGTCAAGCGGGCGACACCGTTGGGAACGTAACACCAGCGCCTTATCTGGTGTTGCAAGAGCAGATCTTGGGACAAGGAACCTTGGTGCCGTCAGCAGTGGGGCAACGGGGCTGGCCCCAAACACTTTCAAAAGGTGCTCTCAGAGATGATGAAATACGTTGATTAATTGCACACATATTAGCTCTGGGCCTCATTGCAAGAGTTCTGCGAAGAAAATCTTTCAAACGATTAGGAAAATAATTGGACCCACTCTTCACCCCTTCCCTGGAGCTTCCCCCTCCCCCCCGCGCCCATGTGGCTATAATGGATACTCTCAATTTCGTGAAGAAACAGCGACGAGGCAATGTTTCTCAAACGTTGCGGCAGGTTATGAGGGCCGTGACCGCGACCGCGCCTCCAAACCAACGAGCCGTGCTGGTGCATGCCAATTAACGCCAACTAGTTAGCGGCAATTAATTACCCAGCCGCCGCAGTTGAAACAATTGTGCGAGTCGCTTAAATGCCACCCTCCCCTCCCCGCCCGCCCCCCATCTTAGTCGATCGCAGCAGTATAAATGGGGTACACCAGTCAGCCGAACGGCAGGTTCGCGTGTGGTGGGGTAAAGTGTGGGCACTTCAGCATCGTCCAAGACGTCTGGCCAGGGGTTGAAGAGTAGGCCAAATACTCTCTGGATGGGGATCTCTAGCACAACAGTGGGCGCAAGCGAGCAACTCCCAAGGGGCTGTAACTTTTACCCCTTTCATTCACGTCAATTCATTGCCCTGGAAAGCTTCACCGAGTCGTAAGATAAAAAAAAATTCTAATTTTCTTGCTGTGGATTTCACACCCGATAATGACTGCTTGTGTTGCAGTCGAAACGTCGTGAGAATTTGAATTGTTTAATATTTTTCCTATTTTATTATTTCCCTTCTACGTGACTTTACCGAAAGAACCAATGATATGAATCCCTGTAGTCACAAAAGCTTTAAATCAAAATTTTCAGGAGGGTCTCTCTCGGCACCACGACACAAACCTTGGCCCAAACCCACGATTGAGCGTCTCTTGACGTAATTGTGGGAGGAAAACCGGAGGACCCCCGATGAAACCCCACGCACGTACCAGGGTGCTCAACGCACCGAGCTACCCCGCAGGTGGATTCAACTCGCGTACAGTCTCAGGACTAGCGAGTTAATGTGTCCGTGCACCACAACTCATTGCTGGCATGCCGCCTGCTGTTTGCCGCCACCTCGCATGTCTACGACACACCTGGTGTTCCACTGGCGGTCACCCCATATCCAGGCGGTAACGAGGCGAAACCCTCCTTATCATCCGTGATCCGGCAAGATTGGGGCGCGTTCGGTGTGATTTAGTCATCGGCTCGACAGCTTGACAATGTGATTGTGTGTAAAGTGTACAAAGTCAAAGGATGCAACTACATTCGGTGGCCTGGCTAGAACTTACTCGTCCTTGTTAGGACATTGCGCTTCTGAAAACAAAAAAAACATCGGCAATTCTTGATGCTGCGAATGCAGAGAAGAATTAACCTTTGAGGTAATTTTTTCTAAACACCGACTCAGCCGCAGCGAGATTTCTTAAACACCTCCTTTGAATTCTGTGCCCAGACTCTATAATTTCAATGAACCTTTGCATACAATAGCACTACATGCTTTTCCTTCAAACACCCTTTGTTGTCTGGACGTTGAGATAACCCATTTCTTTCTCCCCCGTAAGTACCGTATTTTGCCTTTTGTTCTTTTGCAGAAAAAAAAAGATTCCATCAGTGTGTAAAAATGAAAACCAAAACTATCGCTTTCTTTTTTCTCTCTCTCCTAAACATACGCATATATATATACTTCGTTTTTTTTACTTGCTTGTGTTCGTAAGATTTTTATTTTACACTTCATTTGCATTCTCGGAAAAAGGTGATCTGGGATGAACACGACGACAGAGCCGGGGAGAAAAACCGTATCAATGAAATGTCCTTCCACCATCCCCGCTGTGCGAGTATTTTCGTGCAGAAAGACAGACGCGCGATTTTCACTGGGAAAAAAAAATTTGCCTTCCAGCACACGTTCAACTCCCACGCACGTAGAAGAACCCGTCGTATAAATTTCATCATTCTTCGCTTCATTAGACAACTTATAGACCCACCATGGAATTAGATGCCAATAAGACATCACTTACGAGATAATTGAAAGTGACAAAACCTATAGATATATATTTCTTAACGGTTACGCACTTTGCATAATTTATGCGCCGCGCGTGCTCGCAAATGAGTGATTAAATTACAATGTGGCCGTTGTTGGATGCGGCCTCGCAAAGGTAAACAAATGTGAAAAGAAGGCAGATTAATAGGTTGTGATGCTCAGAATCAATTCGTGGAATTGGTTGTTTCCATGCCTAAATCACTCGCACCGATTTGGGGAGTATTTCAGGGAGGATTATATTTAGTACACAGTAAAACGCTTTCGGGGGTCAATAGCTCAACACAATAAGCCTGCTCTTAAGGGCTCCGTCCCCCGGCATTGTAAATTCTAGGTTGGAAAATGTCAGCCATGTAGAACTGATGTGGCACATCGTGAATTCTAAGAACAAAGAGGATTTTTTTCAGACAGCAAATCAATGCAGTGCCACAGCGCGTCGATGCCCCTGTTTGGCGTCGTCATCATCGTCATCATCAGCCATGATCTATCCACTGCTAGACGCAGGCGTCGCCAAGCCGTCTCCACCGAGTTCCCATTGCTCGACATCCACGGTTTATGCCCCCTTTCAGGCCTTGGTTGCTATTCCATTTCATCATGGGACCTCCTTTGCCAGTACCAAAATATACTAATAGGGTTTCCCCCCTATTTTCTGGCAACAAAACTGACACCTTTTGCAAGGAATCATGCTTACATTAACCACAATACTTGCAGTCAAATGCAAACAAAAAACAATACTCTGATAATGTATGCATTGTCTTTGAAACTGATTGGTCCACACCAGAGACAGCTTTCTTTAGAGCCTAGTCTCATATGGTGTTCGACCAGATGACGCCAAAAGGCGCACAGTTCAAAGACAACGCACTACCAGAGTAATGAGACGTTTGCATTTGACTGCAAGTATTGTGGTTAATGTAAGCATGATTCCTTGCAAAAGGTGTCAGTTTTGTTGCCGGAAAAAAGGGGAAAAACCCTATTAGTGCTATTCCATTGTTAGCCTTGACCACTGGACTTCACCGCTTCTAGCAGAGTGTCCTGCCCAAGCCCACTCACTCCTCTCATCATTGCGTTCCTCTTTCTGTCTGTCACTAATTTTTTGAGCGTGCACCTCTCCACGCTTGCTTGCGATACTTTTCAGCTCACGTTCTATTTTGTGTCGTCAATGTCTGATACATAGTAGACGGGGAGTCACACAAGGAAACATGCTCGAGCCGAAGCTACAGACAGCGAGATTAGGGGCGCCTACTCTGAAAATAAGACGGCAGAACATATAAAGATATCAACCGTCTCACATTTGTACGTTTGTATGTTGAACTTCTTTCTCACCATACGTGGCCAACCCTGCTATTCGAACAACAGCATGTCTTGCTTAGCCATTCAATTAATTGTAAAGCCTTTGCACACTTGCACTGCGTTAATTTACTAAATTAATAATGGGAGCAAAAACCACACAGGTAAATAATAACGCATCACGTGGGTTGTTCAGTTTTATCTTGGGCTCAACTGACATGACCACAACAGTCTCCACAATGCAGTGCTCTTATTTGTCACCTTGCACTGCGTAACATTTTCGCCGACGGTATTTCTTGCATGACGTTTGTTGCGTTTGTAGCAGCATCACATTTTTTGTACTGTTTGTGCCTTAGCCATTCATGCCTGTAAACCCCATAGGTATCCCTACAGTGAAGATGTGTCTCTCAATCGGCTCACACTGGCTTATGTGAAGAGGGTAGGTATGTACGTATAATTATATTATCAGTCATACCTGGGCCCTATTTTACATAAATTACCATCTCATTTGTATAACACAATAACAATTAACAGTCCTTTGTCAAGTAATTGCCGGATGAAGGCCTCCGCATTCCACATCGGTCATTGGGGGTTTCGTGACCACACTTCACCATGCTGGCCAATGTTCAGATGTCACTCACCACTGACGTTTGCTGTGGACGGGAATTGAACTCAGCGCAGCTACTCACCACCGCGCCACTGCTCCCCACTTGTGTATCGACCCACAAATCAAAGCAAAGTGACAGATTTAACAACTTCATACAGGGACGTCTACATACGCGAGAAGGGGGTAGGATTACGAACGCTAAACTAACCCCTGAAGTTTCGATTTAAAGCTTTCATGACTGCAGGGATTCATATTCTTGTTTTTTTCGGTAAAGTCACGTAGATGGACTCGTCCATCTGAACAGCCGCCAGTTGCTGTCCGTGGTACTAACGTTAAAAAAAAGCGCCACTTTTTTAAAATTTTCTTGGTGTGGTTTTCACACCTGATGATGATTGCTTGTGTTGCAATCGAAACGTCGTGAGAATTTTTTAAATTTTATTATTTCCCTTCGACGTGACTTTACCGATAGAACCAAGAGTATAACCTCTGAAGGTTAGCACCTCTCCTGACACTGCATCGTCAGGGACAAAATAGCTCAAGATTCTGAGACACAGTGGCTTAAAGAAGTAACTTTTTTAGACACGGGGGGGGGGGGGGGCTGTATATTTTCCTCAAGCTACCTGCCTCAGCAAATCCTAGGCCAAGCCAGACTCTTCGAATCCACCATGCGTAGCGAGAAAGGCAAGATAGACTGAGTCGTGTAATGTGTGTGTATCAATTGAATATTAATAATTATTTATCCTGGAGAAATCTGATAAGCGATAAAGCTCTTTTTCACCAAAATGTTCAGTAAGGGCGGGTCAAAAAGTTACGACCACAAATAATAAACACACAATCAGAGTGCAATGTATAGGAGAGGTAAGCAAATTACAAAAAAAGTAAAAGAGACAAAGTATAACATTTAAAATTGCATAAGGACAGGATCGGAGGTGCAGGACCGGTTCAGATAATCGTCACTGGTGTTGGTGGCCATGAGCAGGAATCAAACTCGGGTAGCCGGGTTCCTAGCGCAGTGCGGGCACTCTGATTGGCACGGTTGGCTACGTACGGTGCAATAGAAGTTCAACATATACACACACACATACACACACACACACAGTTCTTTTCTGTGATGCCACCTTGGAAGCGCACACGAGCATGCACCCCTAGCTCCTTGCCAAAAAGGTGCCTCGTGCCCTCCTGCGGGGCCACCCGTCACAATAGCAAGGCACGAGGGGCCGCTCTCCACAAAAGCAGAAGTGGGTTACCTGCAGCCCCCCAGGGCAGGCGGGGATGCCAAGGGTGTCGAGCAGGATTGTGGCCAGGGCTCGGTTCTGCCGCTCCACATTCATGAGCCGCGCCTTTAACGCCGAACACTGCTCCCTCGTAGCCTGGGTGGCAGACGCGCACACACCGCCCCACCACAAACGTGCAGCTCGCATCAAAGAGGCAACTCGAGCAGCAGCAGCAGCAGCAGCAGGTCCATCCAAACGTATTTCAATTTAATGCTATTGTTCGGCCTTTCAAGACCGCAGACAAGGCTTTCCCGTAAATGTTCTCCGCTCTCCTATAATTTCGCAGCAAAGTGCACTGAACGTCGCATTTTCCTGTAAATACATATGGAAAAGAAAAAAATCCATTTTCTCTGGAGTGATTTCCCATATTCCTCGTACATTGTGCAATTCCTTGAAAAAAATAGGGTGGACATGTTCATTACTCTGTGTCAGTGTGCCCCCTATCTAATCTATACACATATGTCTGCTGCTCTCGTCGGGGCCTTGAGAATGCTATGAAGATGTGGCGTGGCTGGAATGCTCAATAAACCAAAACGAAACTACCACCAGCGTTTACACGCTTTTACGATACTTTCATTTAATACAGCGTCATTCGTGCTAATGGCATCCCATAACGCTTTACATTCATTATATATTTGGTCCTTATATTATTATATTATAAGAACAACATCCCACATCCAGCCACTACCAAGCAAATCAAAACCCTGCTCCTAAGAAAAATCCAAAATTAATAAACAAATGTAGAAACGGCACCAAAAGCAAAACAAACAAAAAAGTGATCACAACAAAAAAACGAGTCCATTAGGTCACATTCCAGACCACAATCCCGAGGTTTCCAAACCAGTAGTGGAGTGCCAACAAGTTACGACTCATTTATATTAATCGCTCCGATATACAAAAAGTGATTACCTATTTTTAGCGGATGCCTGGACGAAAAAAAACGCCTTTCAGTCCAGATGTGAACAATGTGACGGAGCTGAATAGTCGGACGTGGAGCGGGAGGGCACTCCAGGCTACTGGAGCTGCGCGTGAGAAAACTCGTCCACCGATGGTTTCAGGTTTTATTTTATTTTCGTGTGGAAAGCAAAACCCAGAGAAGGTGAACGGAGACCCACGGGCTGTGGTGTAAACTGCGAAGGCTGATTGTCAACACGCGATTCGAGGTGTCCGCGGCCTTGATTTTCCGATTCGTGTTCTGAACGTCACTGGGGCGTGATTGCGCATGCGACTTCCCTGCAGCTAACCGGCGATGAAGTCGCACTGGCCGCCTTCACGACCATAATGAAGTCGTGGGCATGAAGTTGCCCGTGAACCGATGGGAAATGCGCCAAAGGCTATGCACGGCGGTGGCTCGCACCACGGCGGTTATTTACGCGCGGCATTATTCAGCGCACACTTAGCGGCGTGTCAAAGGGAACAATGCTTCAAGAGTTATTGCTTCCCGCGCAGCGATGCAGGGGATCTCGGTTTAGCCGTGACGTTGGGGGCTAAACCTTCAAAGCGAAGGAGATGAATGCTGGATTTTTTTTATTGAGGATGTTTAATTTCTTGGCGGTGCCAATGCACAGAGGACCTTGCTGCTGCTGCTGCTGCTGCTGTTGTTGTTTGCGGTGTTGAGGGATGTTTATTATGCACAAGGCCGAAGATGCACTCCCTTCATACCTTGCCTGAGGCACAACTGAACGAAGGCCAACAAGAGGCTCCAATGGACCACTTTAAACAATAATAGACCCGAGAGAATACGGAGGAATTTTAGCGCTCTGAGATATTTAACCAAAAGTAGATGACACAACCCTTTTTTTTCAACAATGTAGCCATGAAGACAGCAACCAGAGAACATCTTTGAACATATTTCTGCCATGAATAAAACACTACAGTTTTCTTAGGTTTATTTTATTTATTTCATATGTAAAGTGTGCTTGGAAAAAAAACCCGATGCTTTTGTTACCCTATAGCGTTATTGCTTTTAGCATATTAAGAATATGGCAAATTACAACCATTACACTTTCTCCTGTGCTCTGTGTTTAAATCAGGGGTGATTTATCTCTGTAACATATATAAACAATTAGACAAAAAAACATTGATTTTAAATAATGTAGCTATGGAGACGGTTTCAAATTAAACGTGTGAACTTATTTCTGCCACGTAACATTGACCACATTTTCTCAATATCTGATGCACGATTCAAATAAATAAAAGAAAAGTTTACATTCGGATTGTGCACGAGAAAAACAAACGCATTATCGTTTCTAACTGTATGGCGCTATTGCCTTTTCTTTCTTTTAAGATTCGGCAAATTACAAACCATTGCACCTTCCCACTATTGCCTTCCAACCCTCCATGTGCCGCGTGTCACAATCGTAGGTGTTCTATTGCTCACCTGCTGCGTCAACACAGCCTGCATGACCTGCTTGGACACCTGCGAGGTGGAGCGTGATGGGAGTCCACGAGTGGAGGGGTTTGGGGGGAGAGAGACAGGGGAAATCGGTGGGTGACAGCCAGACAGCCAGGTTAGCGAGCCGGGGGGGGGCGGGGAAGGACAGCGAAAATAATGTAGAGCCGGAGAGAGAGAGATAGAGAGAATTGCAAATTGAGGTATAAAATGTTTGGCGAATTAAAGAAATGCGAATGGGAAGAGAGCATAACTGGGGAGGGAGAGAAAGAGAGAGAGCGCCATGTAAAATCCATTAAAAGTTACTCATGCATTTGACAAAAAAATGCGTTAAGACAACATTCATTTTACATTAATTCCCAGGAGTGTAACAATCGGCCAGGCCCAATGAGACCATTAAAATGTCGTTACGGTAACCTTTCAACTCCCCCCCCCCCCCCGCAGAATCTCCAGGGAGACGCTGCGCAAGCGGCTGAGCTGGGCTATGAAGAGCTACGACAGGTTTTCTATTAAAATCTTACTCGCCGGAGATCCGGCGAATACCAAAAAGGGGAGAGGAGAGGAGGAAAGAAACGGACACAAAAAAATCAATTTCACTCTCAACTTTGCACCATTTAGCAATGTCAAGAAATCTGATCAACCCTCCCTCTTTCTCTTCTCCCAACTAAACCCCCACCCCAGACCCCAAGAGCCTCCGCTGCCAAATTCACCCATCCCTCTCTTCAACTCTGCCCCCGCGTGATATGGGGATTACAAGCATCGAGCAGGTGGTGGCAGGGCACTGATGTGATGCGAGTTGAAAAATGTTTCAAGCGTGCACAATAGCCCGCGTGATTTTGATTATAGTATCGCCGTGATGTACACGGGGTGTGTGTCGAACTCGATGTGCTTTAATAGATTTTTTTTTGACATACACACACACACACACACGAGATTAGCAAGGGTGTCTCGGTTGAAAATGTTGATAAAATATCCTTCTGCGGTACGTTGAGAATTGTTTTAAAAATGAAAAGGGTCATGGGACCTCCCTTGCCAGTATCAAAATATCAGAATAGGTTTCACCCTTTCTGGCAATAAAACATTTGTGTTAAGATGTTAAAACACCAAACTAAAACCATTTTGCATGGAATCATGTCTGCATTAGCCGCATATACTTGTGGTGAAAATACAAGCAAAAAGCATGCCCTGACAGTATATGCATTGTCTTTGAAACTGATTGGTCCACACCAGAGACAGCTTTCTTTAGAGCCTCGTCTCAAACAGCGTTAGATCAGAGGACGCCAAAAGGCGAACAGCACAAAGACATTGCCTCTGCTGTGCGCCAATCAGTTTCAAAGACAATGCATATAATGTCAGAGCATGTTTTTTTTGCATGTTCACCACAATTATATATGGTTAATGCAGACATGATTCCTTGCAAAAGGTTTCAGCTTGGTGTTTTAACATCTTAACACAATTGTTTGTTTTATTGCCAGAAAGGGTAAAAACATATTCTTAATGAAAAGGGTATCGTGTTTTTGCATCTGTGTTGCTGTAACCTTCTAAAACCTGCCTCGATTGGATTTCTGTAAAAAAAATAGCTTTGTGGCTCATCGGATTCCTCCAGTACAAATAAATATTCGGATTCCGATTTGAGAAAAAGGCTAAACCTACGTGAAAATGACTTAATATTTGAGAGCGCTTTAGATATCGCGATGTCTTGTTGGTCCACCGCCTCGTGTTCGTTGATAGGAAACGGAAAAAAACACCGCATACCGTTAACAATGGCCACGATCGCGCCCGACAAATGTCAGACGTGTCACGACAACGGTGGCGGCGTTTTCTTGGGCCCCGTGGTTCAAAGGAAAACATTGAACGCGTTCAGTGTCACGCTTCTTCTGCTGCTGCTGCTGCTAGCGCTGCTGCTTCCCCTAAAGCCTCCGTAATGCCCCCCACCCCCTCGTTCCCTGTCAATGGTGAAATCCCTGAAGAGCTTTCTTGCGAATACGCGGCTCTCTCGCGCACGCCTTTTTACCGAGCCGTTATGACTCGGCTTATGGCGAACGCGATGCGATTTTTATGCCTCTCATCTTGTTTTACATATAAATAGCTACAATAAGCCTACGGGCAAATCACACGCAATGATACGCAGCATCCGAGCACCATGCACCTTCAAGCAACACCTCAAGGCTCTCACCTGGTTCAGGCCCTCACCTGGTTCAGGCCCTCACCTGGTTCA
>CM025626.2:7901505-7911978 GCA_014621495.2 Entosphenus tridentatus
GTGTGTGTGTGTTGGCACAGTAGGGGGCACAGGTGTGGTGCGTTGGCACAGTCGTCTCTGTCAACCCACGGCGCCACCTGGGTCTGTCTCGTGACCTCCTGCTCGTGGGCGTTCGACACTTCACGTTGCCTTAACGTGCACATAGCCTGGCACGAGCGCCGTGGCGACGTCACCGCCACTTAGTGGCGAACGGCGGGTGTTGTGTGGGCCTAAGTATATGTGCGGGGAGTGGTGGGGCAGCGGTTAGCGCGCTGCGCTGCGAATCCGGCAGACCTGAGTTTGATTCCCGCTCACAGCTACCAATCCGCTCACGGCCACCAATACCAGTGACAATTATCTGAACCGGTCCTGGGGGCTCCCCTAGATCGACTCAGCCTCAAACTAGTACCTGGCGCATTGTGTATACATCGCCACTAGGGAGACAAAGGCGGCGTGGTGCTGGCCACCCACCTCCTCTTGTGCCGTGCCAGCCTTCAGAGGTGCTCGCTAACAGCAATTGTCCCGATATTCTGTTAAGGCTACACGGGGGATATTTGTGTTTGTGTGTCCGCACATACTGTACGTATCTCGGTAATGTGGTGGTTAGCATGCTGCGCTACGAACTTGAACTTGATTTAAACTGCATTTTTTACATTTTATTTTACCAGTTAAGGCCCACTGAGCTATATAGAAGCAACCCGGGCACACATTATAACCCAACGATGTGGATTATCACGTGGAAATTTATATCCGCCAAATACTCTTCAACGCATGTTTATAAATGTGGAGGGGAAAAACCAGGAGGATCTGGAGAAAAATCCACGCGACCACGGGAAGAACATGCAAACTCCAAATATATGCAGGCGTCAGGATGGAACCCACGACCTCCTGTATACCAGGCGAGGTAGGCAACGTCTCTTCACCGCGAACCCTAGAGGAGTGCTTGCCACTGACTTACTCCACAGTGGTGGAGATAAATTGGCCACTTGCAAGGTTTTTCAGAATTTCTGCCAAAATATATCTCACAGACGTTTTCGGACTTGTGGGGGGGGGGGGAGGTGGGGGGAGGTCACGAGATTTCCCGAATGGATTCTTAGTATAATTTTTTTTAAAGTCCTTAACGCTTTTTTTTTTAAGCAAATGTATGTATTGCTGAAAGAAAAAAAACAGATGCAAATTTTTTTTTTTCAGAAAAACTGGGAAGGTATTGGAATTGAAACTGTCAATCCCACGTGAATTGCCTCATTGGCACGTACTCTTCTTCCACAAGGGAACGCCTGGGTCTCCTATTTAGAGTAATTATATTATCGGGCCATCACCTTGGTAAATAAGGAAATTTAATCACTTATAAAGGCAAAGGTGGCAAAGGTAATGATGGTAAAGGTGCAGCCCTGCAATGTTTTGCTCATGCCACTGCTGGTGGAAGGGCCTCCACTCGAGGGAGCTGCAGAGACCCTATCAAGGTGGTACTGTGACCTGCTCTTGCACACTGGCCAAACGTCGTGGAAGAGGTGGGATTACCCAGGCGGGAACAACTTTCCTACATTGCGCTCTGCATAGGTTGTACTACTGAGATGCTCCCCTCCACCAACTACTGGACAACTGTGGAAAAGAGCTTGATAGCTTATCGGATTCCTCCAGTATAAGTAAAGACTGAATGTGGAATTACACACCGTAAACGCAGGGCTCTCAGTGGAATTGGACGTAGCTCCACACTTTGAGTAGGGTGACGCGTTTACTTTTGAGCTGACGATTGTAAAAAAAAACGAATTTAAATCGAGAAATGGCTTGTTGCATATGATGTTACATGATTGATGTTTAGCACTTGTACCCAATTTTCTGGTTTGGAACTCTGGGTCTCTCTTGTAAATGAGACTTGCAGCATCTTTGTCAGTCTCAATGGGCCCTCACCTGGTCATAAATGAACATTTTATCTGTCTGCAATGTCACTATTGTTTTAAGCTATGGCCCTCTAGAGCAGAGAGAGCAGGCGGCAGATTATAGCTGGAAATAACATTTTACAGCAAAGTGCTTGTACACCAGTGCCAGTACGATCCTTAACGTTTTATTTTAAAAGATAGACAAACAGATGGGTGGATGGATGGATGCCACATGTATAGCTGGCAGAAAATGTGTGTTTTTTATGGCGGGGCAGTTTTCTTATATTGTATTCCAATTGTGCATTCGGAATCCCGCCACGAGATGAAGCGTCAATTCCGAACTCTCGCACAGCGGTGCAGCACCCGGTGTTAGAGAACGGTTGCCGTAGAAGCAGGTATCACAGAACTACTTCCGAGATCCATTCTAGTGACTTTGTTCTTCCTTTAGCTTGCAATGGAGAGAAATGTTTATCACGTGAGTGTCAAAGATGCGTTTTTGTGTCCATAACTGAAATTAAGCCAATTTAGGTGTGAAAAAAAAAACGGATGTCATATAATGTTGGGTTTATGTGCAGCCATTCATGGCCGGGCTGAGACCATTTACTCATTCTGGATTGAAAACTCATTGCTTTAGAACTGCTTTTTGTGTATTTAGCTTGTTATCCTTCCCACCGCACCTCCGATTAGCACGGCTGGCTACGTACGGTGCGAAAGAAGTTCACCACACACGTTGGTACACACAATTAGGTTGCGGCTGCCAGGATTTGAAATCAGAATCTCAGCAGTGGCAGCTTTAGAGCCGCTCTCAACTCTAAGCCACGTGACCACCTCACAAGCTCGCCCTTCGAGGCACGCGCTGCGTGTTCAAGTTGCGTTCTTCTTTGTTCAGGGGCGAGTGAGCAAAGGTAACCGCACCTCCGCAGCAATTAGTCACGTCGCAATATTGACGCGCACCATTGCTGTTTGTGTTCAAACATCTTGCATGCCCCAACCCGCCATTACCATGGGTAATAAATCTATAAGGATCGTGTATCCTCGCTATGCTCTGGTGCTCGTCGTAAGTGATGGATGTTTTTTTTAAATCTCCACTTAAAATGACTTAATGTCGCCGAATGTTGTTGTTGTTGTTGTTGTTATACATCAGGCCAATAAAAAATATTTTTATATTGTTGAACCCAATGTGAGAAAAAAATTAACACGTCGGCTTTCGCGACGACATCGCATTTATCCCTCTATTTAAGACCGAAATAGGAGGAGGATATCTCTACAAATCTGGCTGTCGCCTGATTATTGTGATTGTAATTATTGGCGAAACGTAGTCCTCGAATTGTAAATGTTGTGGGTTTACTCTCCAACACACCGGTGTGCTGTACTCGTAACGAATTGGCACGTTCTGTTTACGTGACAACCCTTACTAATTGGCTTTGTCGGGTAGCGGTGGGTTTAACGACACATTTATATATTTACGCGATCTAACCCAAAAACCTCTATTATGGATAACAAAAAATGTTTCAAAGACAGATTTCCATTTCGGAAATTGCATATGTAAGTAAAACTCTGTTCCCTGTCTCCATATATAAATAAAACATGTCTTGTAGTCCATCGGCCTATTAGTTTTCCTAACGAATATTATCCATACTCTTTGGTTCCTTTGGTAAAGTCATGTAGGTATAAAATAAAATAAAATTTTATTAAATAAAATTTTATTAAATAAAATTTTATTCCCATTTCGGTAAATTTCATTTTCTACCTACGTGACTTTTCCAAAAGAACCAAAGAGTTTGGATTCCTGCAGTCACGAAAGCTTCAAATCAAGATTGAATATTATCCAGTGGCCTTTCTTTGGTAGGTTGTATTTGATTGAATACATGTTTATTGGTGAGTAATACAACATAAAAAAAATTAGAATGCCAAAGCAAGTTGTTATTTTGTATGCTTTTGTCTTCTCGGTGTGTTCACTTACGAGTAAATATCTGTAATTATTAAATTCATATTGATTTCATATCACAGGGATATGTAACCACCTATCACCGGTCAAAGTCTGTGCCAGTAATGGGCACAGTATCAAGTCAAATTATACTTCGTCTGACATTGCCTCTGACCAAATCACCCTTAACGCATGCACGTCTGATCTCTTAGAATATCCAAAGCTAAGCAGGCTTGAGCCTTGCTATTATTATTATAGGATTATGCACTCGTAGAAAATTGCACTCCCAGAAGGCCATTGGGCCATTGGGTTTTGTCGGAAATTCCTTTGCTTTTGTACATGGAGAAGCGGATATGTGAAGAGAGACATAATGTCTCCTTTATCTAGTTTGTTCATGGGTACCACAGTGGTGAGATGTTAACTACCTTGCCTGGTATACAGGATGTCATGGGTTCGATCCCGACCCTGATGCCTGTAAATTTGGAGTATGGGATGTTCTGCCCGTAGTCGTGTGGATTTCTCTTCGGGTCCTCCGATGTTTCCCTCCACATTTAGAATGAACATGCGTTACACGTATTTGGCTGCTATGCATTTGCGCATGATCATAAACCACGTCGTTTCAGCTATCGTTTGTGGGCTGCTGTACATGTTTTGAGAATTTGGCTGCTGTCATTTTCCACGCGATAAGCCACTGCGTTGAGCTACCACTTGTGGCCAGGTCACTTCTGAAAAAGAGCTACGTAGCTCAGTGGCAATTACCTGCTAAAATAAAAAATAGTTCATAGTCGAGTGACCGCCGGGGCTTGCCAGGTGTCGTAGTCCCCCGAGCTGTTAGGTGACCAGCAGATGGCAGTATTGTGTGGTGGCGGTTTTCTCCGCGATCCTCTCAGATGGAAACGATGATTGAGATTCAGTGAGCATTTCACTGCGTTAACGTAATTTCTCATTGATATTATTATCATTTTTACAAGAGGACGCATTCAATTCAACTGTGCCACCCGCATGTGAGCTTGAATATTTTTTTTCTCTCCTAGAAATGCTCTCCGCTGATGCCAAATTTAGCCACCCGCCGACTTTACTGTGCCCATTGCTTCAGGGGCAAGGCACTCGTTGAATATCACACCGCGCCGGTCGGCATTCATCAAGCACAGGCTCGTGGTTGAATAGTGACACCCAGACACTGCACAATTTTAATCTTCCTGCCACTGCTCTGAAAACCCCTCGCTGGTCCGTGCTTGAAAGGGTACGAAAATTATGAGGTGGGAGGGAGAAAACGATATGATTAAAAAAAAGAGAAGCTTTGAAACAAAAGCTGCAATAAATAAGTAGGGGGAAAAAAACAATCTAGAAAGATTAAGTAAGTCAGGAAAGCATGCGATTATCTTTCCCATTACAAAACAGCAGCAGATGGCGATGCACAGAACATCGCATCCTTAATGTGCTGTGGAACGGCTGAGGGGAGGAGGGGTGCGGTGATCATTGTGCAAAGTCCCGTGCAGCGGCCTCACCACTGAGATCCTTGTTCACAACTGTCGGGATTGTAATCCACGGTCGTTTCGGATCTTAAACGTAAACTCATTTGAAAAAAAATCTTCCATCTGCTCTGCCCTCACATGACGTCAATATAGGGCATCAATCGCCCGCAGCTCAGAGATGTCGTCGCCCTCGCATGGTCTGCAGGGGGTCGTGGGTTTTTATCGCGACACTCATGCCTGAATATTTTGAGTTTGCGTGTTCTCTCTCCCTGTGGTGGTCGCATGGATTATTCTCCGGGTGCTGCGATTTTGCCCTCCACATTTAGTAAGCACGCGTTTTGATTATTTGGCTGCTTCTATAAATTCCCACTTGTGACGATGATATGAGCCACTTCAGAGATGGCCTTGTCACCTCTGATAAAGGCCTCATTGCTCGAGTGGGCTTTACCTGGTTCATAAAATAGTTTAGTTTAGCTTTAGTTTAGTTTCCCTCACGATGCTGCCTGCCAGACAGTTGTATTCGCCGTGGAGTGACGTGACCAAGCTGCGAGCCAAATCTTGAGCATATTTGTACGGTTTGGCAACGCACCCGCGGTGTTGACCGGGGCATCCGCGAGGTTCGAACCGCAAAAACCTACCCACTCGGGCCTTGTCACCGCCCCGTAAATGGGGTCCGGCCACGGTCAGCCGATCCTCAGGGCCCGTGCAGGTGGTGGGTTGGAGCCGTGGGTACTTTCACCCGTTCCAAGACCGTCCTAAGTCAGCGTGGCCGAGGAGACCAAAACACCCTCTGGAGGGGCTTTAGCGGGGAGGCCCTTTCGTCAGCGGCGGCGGCGGCGGCGGCGTGCGATCACACGACCGGCGAGGGCCGAGACTTGGCCGCCCGCTCGGAGAATTAAATTGCAATGCGCGACGCAGGGTCGAGACGGAATGCCCGTACGGCTCACCCTCATTAACCCCCTCAAAATGTCACGCCGCCTGTGATATTGTCTCTCTTAAAGCGGTGCTTATTGCTGAATAAATAATAATTTAATGAAATTCCCTTGTTTTAAATAATGGAGCCAGCCGATAGCGGGCCCGATGTTGGGGCAATGAAGTAAAATCAAGGCTCCTTTATGTTCCGATCATTATCACCGAGGTCTAAGGCAATTAATTGTTCTGTTTCTCGTAGCTTTGGGCTTCGCTTGTAATGGTAACTGGCGCTAATCCACTTGCGATGATTTATTAAATCCATGTATTTAGGGAATTGCGGGTGAGAGGGTTAAGGGCCCTGTTATTACCTCCTCAGCAGAGAACATTTACAAAGACGGGGTAATTACATTATACTGTATAATTCTGCAGTTAACCAACCACTGTGACTAATGCACATCAGTTAGACACACCGGATCATCTGAAATCAAACTGTAGTTTTAATAACCTTGTTTCTGAGGCAAAAAAAAACGCAATACGGTTGCAAAATAATTCCTGATAATTACGAGTTTGTAGTAAAAAAAAAACATAGATTGTGCAACAGGCCCGCCAAAACCCTTTTTGTGAATTGGACACGCGTTAAACTCGAGCTTATTGGGTGTCGCGGCAGCGTCTGCTAACCTTGCGTCGTGTAATTTCACCGGTACACGACGATGGGACCTACGGCAAATCTGTGTTTTAGCCGGACGGCGGTGGTGGTTATGCACGTGGCCTGTAATCCAGCACTGTGGAGGCAGCGATGGTTGATGGATGCCGTGCGCTGCGTTGCCAGGAGAAGGCGGCACAGTGAATGTTGACACAAACTATTCCATCTCGATGGGATATAGTGTTGCCCCCTTGCATGTGTGAGTTTTCTCGGGGTGCTCCAATTCACTCCATCGTGTACAAGAAGCACTCATCAATTGGCTGAGAATCATTTTTTGAATCCTTTATATTAAGTTCACTTGCGCGCTTGCTTGCTTACGACCGTGCAAATCTTTCGGTCGTTTTTTAACCCACTTTCCGTGATCCAATCGAGCTGACATTTCCCACACAGACTCGTTGTGCGTGACAATTACTTTTCGTGAAAAATTTTTTCCAAAATGTTACACTTTTTACGACAAAAATATTATATTTAATTACCAATTGCTTAAAGCTGGCATGCAATCATCTGACCCATAGGTGGCTGCCATCTCAAGCCAGAGGACGAGAGGACTCTAGCCGCCACGCATATAAAGGATTTATAGTGGAAAAACTTAGTTTTTACGGGTTAATTTTTTGTACGCTAGAACCCCTCTTAACGACCACCCCTGTTAACGACTAATCGCTTAACGACGGTCCTCAATAGAGCCCAATGTGTAGTGTATAGTGTAGTGTATAGTAGTGTAAAGTAGAACTCCTCTTATCGACCACTCCTGTTAACGACTAATCCTTTATAGACGGCCCTCTATAGTGCCCAATGTGTAGTGTCTAGTAGTGTAGTGTCTAATAGTGGTGTATATTAGTGGTCTATAGTAGTGTATAGTGTAGTGTATAGTAGTGTAGTGTATAGTCCAGTTCCTCTATAGAGCCCATGTGTTCGCTTACCAACCATTCCCATGCTAACGACGGGCTTAGGACGAGCACGTGACTGCCAATTTCGGCCAATCGGCAAGCTCCAAAGTGGTCTGACCAAGCAACGGCCAATCAGCGATGTCCATTCATGAGCGTTTGGGCACTGTTTACATTCATTGTCTGCTGCCCTTTGAAGTGGAAACATCTCTTTTGAATTTATTGGTGTATTTTGACTCACAACTATAATGCAATCAGTAATTACGGCTCTCATAGTACTTGCGAATAAAGACACGAAAGTCAGGAAGACAATTAGTGTTCTGACGAATAAATATATCATTGATAAACATTAAAAAAGGTGTCAAAATAGGTTACGTTGAGTAGTGAATATGGCCTGTCCTCGCTTAACGACCAAATCACGGAACGACCAGTTTCGTGGAACCAATTGCCGTTGTTAAGAGAGGTTCGACTGCATAGAAGGGACGACAGAGCTCGGGAAATTGTTGGCACCAACTCACCGCTTGGCCGCCTTCCCCCGGGCCGCCTGCCATTCCTTACGCGTTATGGGTTGAGATCATCACTGCCCACGTTCGGCATCTTCTTCTGCCCGTTCAAATGTTTCCACCAACTCGCAAATGCGGACAAACGCGCCGCAAGACGCCACGGCGCAGTAACTTTCTCAGCAGCATTTTGGCGTCGCGTACCGCATTGATTAGTATGCACATTGCAAATTCTCGCCGCCCGTGTCTAGACCCGCGGTTGCGCAGTTAAAGCTAACGCAAGCTGCAACAACAACAACAACACAATTAAGGCATTAAAGTGTTTTCTGTGTGTGCATTACAGTGCGAAGATAGGGAGAGAAAAAAACTATTTTAAAAAATATTTCAGAAATTTCAGTCGGGCCGCACAGAACAAATAGAGATATTTAGCGCAGTACATGGCTTATCGCTAAGAAACCTTATTAGCATGAGTTATAGAATGTCCGAAAGCAGCTGGGGTAAGAGCAATTACATTTTCACGGGGACGAGTCTGTTGATAATCAACTTCAGTGCTGCCCCAGTAGCCCCGTGAATAAAAATGGAATTTTGATTCACTTGCTTTGTATAAAATCGCCTACGCACGTGCATAATTGGCTGCGCAAGATTTGCGGCAACGAGGTTGCGCCGCGCGGCTCTGTGCGGGATATTTGCTATTCAAAGAAACATTTCCAGCCTTGACTGCCGATCATGGGTTATTTAATAGGCCAGAAGCCCCCTTTCTCCACACGTATCCCGCTTGGATGCGGCTGATATTCATCGCTTCCCCCGGTTTGTTCGTCGGTACGTTGCGTATTCAAATTTCAGAATGGTGAATATTCGTCCATGCTGGAGGAATCCGATGAGCTATGAAGCTCTTCTCCACAGGTGTCCAGTAGGGGCGAGCCAGAACGTTACAGCAGCAAACGATGTAACTAAAACACGAAACGTATCCCCTCGCTAATAACGAGGTAATCATGTTCCCACGTGCACAAAAAACTTCGCACACAGACCACAAACGTCACATCTGGATGGAAGCCTTTTGGATTATTATCGCATGAGTTTACGCAGAATTTATAATCGCTTATAAAGCTTCCCGCCACCCTTTAATTGGTGGTGCTGCTGCGATGCATTGGTGGTCATTTGCCTAATGTCTGGCAGAAACGCATTTTGCGAATTTTAAAGCCTTGTTGCACGTCTGTGTTTCTGTGTGCTTGTATGTGTGTGTGTGTGGGGAGCGGTAGTGCAGCAGTTAGCGCACGCACTGCGTTACGAACCCGGCGACCCGGGTTCGATTCCAGCTCACGGCCAACACTAGCGTCGATGATCTAAACCGGTCCTGGGCCTCTCTTAGGTATACTCAGCCTCAAATAAATATCTTGTGTTGCGTGTAAACATTGCCACTGGGGAGACAAAGGCGGCCGGGCGTGGTGCTGGCCACCCACCCCCTCGTGTGCCGTGCGGGCCTTCATAGGTGTTTGCGAACAGCACTCGCCCCAACAGTCTGTTACAGGCTATACGGGGGATTATTGTAGTTGTTTGCCTGTGTTTGCTCGTGTGTTCGTGCGTGCCTTTGTTACACAAGCAGAAAGGGTTGCGTCATGGGAAACAGTCGTGTTTCGGTAAAGTCACGTGGAAAGAAATTAAATTGAATAATAATAAAATACGACGTTTCGATTGCAACACAAGCAACCATCATGAGGTACAAATGAATGAGAAAACAAACATAGTAAACTTGGAAAATACAATGCAATACAACACGGAGAGTCGGCAAACACAACAGCCAACACCTCACCTGGTTGATTACGTTCTTCCAAAGATTGCTAAATTTGAGAGAGAGAGAGACAAAACACGGTAGTGTAGTGGTTAAGTGCACCGCCCGACGAAACTGGCGACCCGAGTTCAATTCCCACTCACAGCCAACAACGGCGATGAATATCTGAGCCGGTCCTGGGGACTCCCCTCGGTCCACTCAGCCTCCGATGAGTTACCTGTATTGGTGCGTAAGCATCAGGCATTGGGCAGACAAAGGCCAGCCAAGCGTGTCGCTGGCTCTCCAACCCAGAGGTCGCAAACGGGTTTTGATTCCTTACCCGTACCCGGCCGCACCAGGGTCGCAAACGGGTATCCGTACCTGGCCGTACCCGATTGCGACCTCTGGGATGAAGCCATGTTGCAGGCGCGGGTGGGTTGATTCT
>CM025626.2:7911988-7954143 GCA_014621495.2 Entosphenus tridentatus
TACCCGGCCGCACCAGGGTCGCAAACGGGTACCCGTACCCGGCCGGGTACGGGTAGCCGGGTATCGGGTAGGGTACGGGTATCGGGTACCCGGTTGCGACCTCTGCTATATAGCCTCTTGTTACAGCAGCCCTTTTGCCCACTTCAGCAATTGTTTCTTGCTGTGGTTGTCCCACCTGATGACGGACGCTTGTGTTGCGCCCGAAACGTCGTGATTTAATTTATTTTCTACCTACGTGACTTTACCGAAATAACCAAAGAGTATGGATCCATGCAGTCACGGAAACTTCAAGTCTAGATTCAGAATTCCTGCTTCTGGAAATTCTACCTTGTGGAAGTTCTACCCTCTTCCCGGAAGACGTCTTCCGATCTTCCGCAACCTTCAAAAGTTTCCGCAAAACCGTCTTACGGAAGTAGGAATTCCAAACTTCTGAATGTTTTAATTTATTCTGCAATACCTTGTAAAAGAGGTGTCAGTTTTATTGCCAGATAAAAGGGTAAAAACTCAATTATCATATTTTGCTACTGGCAAAGGAGGTTCCAATGGTGTAAATGCTTACCCCGAGCTCTCATACTCTGATGGTGCATTGTATTTGAGTTGTGCGCCTTTTGGCGTCATCTGGTCCAACACCATGTGAGACTAGGCTCTAAGGAAAGCTGTCTCGGGTGTGGACCAATCAATTTCAAGGACAGTGCATACATTATCAGAGTTGTGTTTTTTGTTTGCATTCTGACTGCAGGTATTGTGGTCAATGCAAACATGACTCCTTGTAGAAAAGGTGTCAGTTTTGTTGCCAGATAAAAGGGTAAAAAAACAATTATCATTCTTCTGGAAGTTCCAAATTCCATTTGGAAGTTTTACCCTTCTTCTGGAAGACCTCTTCCGATACTCTAGAGTTTAGAAGTTTCAAAAGCTTCAGTTAAACTATCTTCCGGAAGAAGGAACTCGAAACTTCTGTAAGTTCTACTTTATGGAAGTTCTACCCTACTTCCGGAAAACGTCTTCCTTTCTTCCGGAAGCTACAAAGGCTTTCCGCAATACCATCTTCCGGAAGCAGTAATTTCCATCTTCTGGAAGTTATTTCCATCTTCCGGAAGAAGCAGATTTCCCGCGCGCAACACAACCGGCGGTCTTAAACCCGATTGGCCGGTCCCTGTGATGACGTAATGTGCCAAGCGGGCGGTGACGTCATTTGTCTTCAACACGCAGCGCGGCGTTGCCGCTTTCACCGCAGCGACAACAGGCGTCATCTTAGTTGATTGTTGTTATTGTTATTATTGTTATAATTAGCGCGTGTTGGTGTTTAATCTGTCGTAGTCGCCGACTTGCCGCGTTTGTCGTCTTCGGCGGCGGGAGCAGCAGCCGCGGTTGTATAAAGTCCACAAGTTGAGGGACGCTGCCGTGAGTATAACGCACGCACATTGATTACATTGCTGGTTCAATAATAGCGGAGGAGTTTGAATCGAGTTATCACATTGCACAATTAGCGACATGGAACTCGGTACGTTCGGCGATGGTAACGTCGTCTGTGTGTGCGCGCTGCAAGGAAAATAAGGCGATGGTCTAAACAGGCGACGTTTCGAGCAATAGACCTTTTGCGAGCGTGGAGAAATACGTATTTAGTACTGTACACACTCGTATGTAGAGGAGGGCTATATGGCCATACTTCACCACGCTGGTCAGTGCCTGGTATGGCGGAGGAGGATAGAACGATTTGATGGTATTGCACTGAGCCCTCTGCAACAACGCAGACTACATTAGAAACTAACGCGCTGCATATAAGTTTGGTTATTTTTGTTTGGCCCAGGTTTAAAAGAAAGAAAGAAAGAAAAACCTTTTTTGGGGGAAATAAATGACCACAGTGTTTGGGGGGGTTACCCGGTTACGCCATAGCGTCCTGGTTACAGCAACAACATCAACATCACGAAGATAACAATCTAAGAGCAAATGCCAAGTGGATCCGTACAGTTCATTGGGTTGGGCCACGTGGTCGTTTTCTACCGAAATTCTTCGTCGTTAACGTCGCCCCAAAACGTAAATTGCGTTCACTCGTTTTCCTTTGCCAGTCCTGAAGCGGTCGTGACCATTCCGCATTCCTGTGACGGGACCAGGTATAGAATAATGCGGTAGGGCAGGCCAACTGCTGCAGTTTTCGCCACGACGTGGTTCCATCCTTGGCTGTGTTGGTATAGACCAGGGGTCGGGAACCTTTTTGACTGGGAGAGCCATAAGAGCCAAATAATTCTAAATATATTTCATTGAGAGCCATATAGTATTTTTAACGTATAATAAATGTAATGTCTTACTTTTAATGCGACTTCTGGTGCTGCATGGTTTTGCTGATGGCCTTGTAGTCTGGTTCATACGTGGTGAGGTTGAGCTTCATGCAGGCGTGACCCGTGAAATTTATCTTCAAAACGAATTTCTGTTTACTTTAAAATGACACAGTATTATTAAGCAATATCACAAGTATTTTAAAATCAGTTCCAAACTGATTTTTTGTTTATTCTTTCAACTCAAAATTGTCTGGGAGCCATATGCCGTCACTGGAAGAGCCATATATGGCTCGCGAGCCATAGGTTCCCGACCGCTGGTATAGACCCTAGAGAGAGATGGTTGACCAGTAGAGTCTATGATGATTATGTTTATTGTTCATAATCAACGTTTTTGGGTTTAGATCGCGTTATTTATAAATGTGTCGTAACCCTCCACCACCCGACACGGCCAATCAGTAAAAAAGTGTCACGTTGACAAAAGACAAATAGTTCACTGCTTTAGCCCACCGGTGTGTTGAAGCGTGAAATCACAACATTTACAATTTGAGCACGACGTTTCGCTGGTAATTGCATCCAGCATCATCGGGCAATTCGCCAGAATTATTGTGATGGGTTTTTTTAAAACTAATTTCTTTAAAACGGCTTTTGGGATCTGAATGTACGCAGACGCGAATTATGAGCCGAACTCTGGTCGCCTTGCCCATTGCCAAACAAGGCCCGCAGAGATGGAAAACTGATTTTAATGAGAACACAGATTTCACTTCCCCAGTCTATTTAAGACACTCATGAGCACCTTGGCATTGCCCGCGAGCGAACAAACTGAACAAACCGGACGGGCGGAAAGGGCCATCCATGATGTCCTACCAGTGAAGTTCACGCAACAACAAAAAAAACAAGCCTGTGGGTGGTGCAGAAAGTTGTTAAACGTTGCCGTCTGTTGTCATTTGAGCTGGGTCGATTAGTGAACCGTAAATCGTCATTGACTTTGTTTTGTAGATGTTTACACAATTTTAATCCAAGGCCAGAAACCCCAGAGGGGTCACATCCATCGTGACGCCGATTCGAATGACGTCTACCAAGCACTGTCTATCACCTCCCGTCCAGCGGCACACATGGGAGACTATTATTTTCGTGTGACATCCGATCATTTAAGTAATCAAACAGATAATCAATGACTTAAATAATCGGATAGGCCATCCCTAGTGTTAATGACACATGTAAGCTTTAACATGACTGATGCGTTTTGTTTCTTATTTTACTATTGTTATTCTGTTGTACATAGTATTTTATTATACGTTTATATTTGTATGTTTGTTCTGTCATAGCCTAGCCGGAGCACATCTCTTTGTTGGAGACGAAATACGTT
The DNA here is from genome assembly GCA_014621495.2 of Entosphenus tridentatus. Classification (NCBI taxonomy): domain Eukaryota; kingdom Metazoa; phylum Chordata; class Hyperoartia; order Petromyzontiformes; family Petromyzontidae; genus Entosphenus; species Entosphenus tridentatus. The sequence goes on from CM025626.2 coordinate 7,915,631, forward strand.
CGAATCCAGAAGCTGCTGTAGCTATTACTCCGGGTGCATTCACCGTCAAACAACGCACAGTCTACTCACAGTGGACGTGAAAGATCCCGTGACCTCATTCGCAAGAGTAGACTTATTTGTGTGTGGGTGTCATGGTCTAAAACTTGCTAAATTTGAAAAATTACCAATAAATTATTCATTTAAATCATCACCCCTTAATGCCAAAAACTTGGCAAAGCCCTGCTGAAAAGGGCATGTGACAGAAGTGAGGCTCTCCTAAGTAAAGCAATAATAATACAAATGTTTTTCCCTATTGTGCTGGTTGAATCTTGGACCCAGAATCAATATGACCAACATCAGCCTCCGCCTTCTCTCGTATTTTGTTTTTCCATGCCACCAAACCGCGCCATCAGCTCTGCCGCACATGGTAGCGTTAAGTCACAGCCCTTGCCAGCCTAGAAATAGTCCCCGGCCTCTTGAGAGGGGCCTACCAGTCAGCCACAAGTGCGATCCGGTGGGACAATTAAACACACACGGGCACTGCCCCAATCATTCCATGGGTCACAGCATAAATTGGTACCACCAGAGGTAGCAAAATTTTTGTCATACCAAATTTATGTATGCAGTTAATAAGAGCGAGTCATTTGATAACCTACTCATTTGGCCTATGGTTATTACATAATTTACTGTTGCTGGGCCACGAAGAAATTGTAACCGCAAAAGTTCTGCCACCTCTGTGGTACCGACAAGTGAAATATCTGGCCTGGGCCTGATGGATTCTTTCTAGATTTGAAGCTTTCGTGACTGCAAGGATTCATATTCTTAGTTCTTTCGGTAAAGTCACGTGACTTACCGAAAGAACTGATGGATTCTGCCTCATATGGTCCTTTGGAGGGAACGGTAAAGGAACATACTCGCTCACGCCACTGCTGTGAGCTTCAGAGCCTCTATAGAGAGTGTGTTGGCCTACTCTTCCATCTTGGAAGAGGTGGAGTACCCACATTTTACGCCACCACAGGCAACATGCCCATTGACTGGTGTACCCATTTATACTGCGTGGCGGACAGGCGGGGGGGGGGGATTTAAGGAACGTGACTTATCACTTCAACGTCCATACCGGGCGATGGAAGCCGGCGACCACTGGATTGGAAGTCTCTTGTGCTAAACATTACACCACGGCAACATCCTAAGTAGTCATTTCTGTGAATATTTTATGAAGGCCAGTCGGTCAAAATCTTTTACATGTTAAACAATTCGTGTATAATGCGTATGACCAAATCTTTCGCAATTTTCCTGATCTTGTCACATTTCAGAAGCTATGCTTGCACATGGATAGTGTTTTGGATTGGTAATCACAATTTCCGCTAGGTTGTTATAGGCGGCTGCTGGGTGGTGAGTATAGACAGTAGAGAGCATTTTAGTCAAATCCATGATTGTCCTGTGTTTCTATGCTCCCACATCTATGCTGCTCGTCTTCACCAGCCCACCCCTGTGACTCATAGCGAGGAGAGGTCCTCATCCAGCAGTGGATTGATTAAAGGGCTGTACACATGTGGGTAAATTGTTTGTATGGTCTTATTACAGTAATGTTTATGTGAACCATTTACTAGATTGTCATACTCATCCAAGCAAATTAACACCAGCTGGCTGAGAGTTTAACATCACCAATATTATATATGTTAGACACTATCTAAATATGTGCTTTATACAGTGCAGAATTTATATGCAGAGTAGTTGGGGGGGGGGGCATTTGCAGTACACTGCTAGACATTGTTGATGCTGGTGTTAGGTGCAAGATTGCATTGCAGGATCGGAGATGGCAACCAGCTGTGGGAGGCCTTCATCCAGAAGTGGATATATCATGATCATTTAAACTTCAATACAGCCAAAAATGGTGAAGAGTGACAAATCAGATCGTGCACTTTGCTATGAGCTGGGCAACGTGAGTTGTATTCGCTGCCACGGCTAAAATCAGTGGCGAGTGGTATCTGAACTGGTCCAGGACAAGCCCACTTTCCCCCGTCATCAACCTGTACTGACAAGCGTGGTAAAGTACGGCAAATAATTTCCCAAGACTGACGCAACACGAGGGGCTCTTCATCCATAATAAAGGTCTATGTACCAACGAGAAAAGCTGTTTCCATTGCACGTGATTATCTGACGTTATCTACAAATGTAGCAGTCATTCTCCCTTCCCTTTCACCAACCACACATTGACTGGTGAAGTATGGTCAAACAACACTCATTACTCGTAAAACTGCATGGGGAGGCCCACTTCCAACAATGGATTGACAAAGACCTTAAAATTAACAATACAACAAAAATTACAAGTGCAATGAAAACATACAATCGGCAAACATTTTGCTGTTGCATTAATATAATGTACTGCATACCATCACATTGATATGAATGGGAGTGATGTTTTTGATGATGGAGATTGTCGCGTATTTATCAAACTTAGATTTGATACCGAATGCAAATCAATGACATGAGTCTTCATGCACATTACTATAAAGGTGTTTCTACGTTATTATTAACCCAACCAAGTTAATTTATTTAATTCTAGATGTGCATTTTATGTTATTTCACTTTGATGTTTCGCTTGAAACCGAGCAATTAATTGGGACGAAGCACCCGGGAAAGGCATTGGGTGTTAAAAGGCACCTCTGTAAAGCCACAAAAACGTTGTAAATGTGGGGATGTTTATTTATTATTTGCTAGCACAACTGAAATGCTTGCGGCCCTGACCTCTGCACACGTACGTGACATTTATTATCGAGTTACTCATTTTCCCTTCTGTCGTGCGTTTGTTTGCAGGTGCTGTGACATCCTCGCATAAAAGCCCTTCTGCGTCGTCTGCGACTCTGTGGTGAGGCAATCGGTTACTGTAATTTTCCAAGGAAATCAAATCAATGTCCACGAGGGACACGGCAGCTCACCGTCAGTTACCGCCTACTGCCCCCACCTCACTCTCGACCCTGACGGTTACGCCGTTGCAAGCTATCATCAGATAACGTGCCCGCAAAGCAAGGCAGTCTTCCAAGAACATTTGAGAGCAGGAGGCGTGCGAGCTTGGTGCATATGTTCAGTAGCGTTGGCTGCATCGGTAACTGCTTGTAAATAAGTCATTTAAAAAAAACTTTTTTTTAAACACGCTTTAATGAAATGTACTGTACTAGTAATGGAAGAACTCCACGACTCCAGGAAGTTGCCCTGAAGCTTGCCATAACGTAAGGGACCGTGATGATTTACAGCCAACGTCAGTTGAGCGTGGACAATTAGACCCAAGCCGAAACATAACATAAAAAAATAACGTTTAAAAATATCTATTTTTTATGATAGAATATAGTATTGTCATCAGTATGACATAAGTATTCCAAGTTTGCAGTCGATACCACATTGGGAAGTGGGTATAAATTGAGTTACAAGATTTGAGGATACAACAAGACAGAGTGAATTAATAAAAAGCGTGTAAAAAGAAACAAGTGCGCCCCAGTGTTTGCTCACACCACTGCTGGAGGAATGGCCTCCACTGGAGGGAGCTCTGGATACCTCATCTCGAGGATATGTTTTAGGATACTTACCACACTAGCCAGACATCTTACAAGAGGTGGGAAAACCCACATTTTTCCCCACCACAGGCAATCTGCCTATCGACTAACTCTGGCGTATCCATGCATACTGCTGGGTGGACAGGCGGGGTGGGGGGGGATTTTAAGAAACTCGCCAATTGTTTCAGCTGCTGCGCCAGGTGATCGCCAGGTGATCGCCAGGTGATCGAAACGGCATCGAAACGGCCAACCTCTGAATTTAAACTTCAGCGTGCTAACAATTACACCATGGCAGGACTGCTTGTAATACTTACTAAATGCATGGGTCGCCTGTGTCGCATGTAAACTAAATTGGGTTTCCAGTAGTGTTTTTCCTCTTTTTTTAATCGCTCAGGAAACCTGCAAGATGCAATCTTGTGTATGTAACCACTAAAGATATCATCTTGTAAGTATTGACTCAAGCTGTTTATCGACAGCTAAAGCCTGGGAAATTGTTGCTTGTCAAAGCTGTTGTCGGTTAGTCAAGATATTTGTAAAGAATGACCTCCCCTGCCACTTACCGAACTTTTTCAGTGCTGTTTATCGATGGCCTTCACAGACTCCGTTTACAAGCTATTTTCTTAAAACGAAATCAACACGTAACATGCTCCGCAACCAGGCCTGAACTGCCTCTCCCCCCCTCACCCTCTCATCGTTACCCAACACCCCTCATCCATTCCCACCTCTTCAGGAAGGCAAGCAGGCAAGGAAGGGGGAAGTGAGGTGCCATGGCAATGCAATGGAGGCTGGGTTCCCATCGCACTGGCCTGCTGCTTGTCAGCATGGGCGTCATTTGGATGCTGCTCCTGCTGCTGGTGACGCTGAGGCAACACGGCGGCGCCAGGCAGTCGAGCACGGCGCAGCTGCGCGAGCAAATCCTGCGGCTGAGCCGCGAGTACGTGCACCGATTGACGCTGGAAAAGGACGACATGTTTGCGGGGACATCTGGGCACGGTGCGTTGGCGACCTGGAATGTAGAAAAAAAGCAGAAACTACACGCAAGCGCTTGGCTGTCAGCGGTAACAGTGCAGTTCTTAATCCATTGAAAAATTACAGTTCAGACGCTTTGAAAGGTTGTATTTTTTATTGGCATTGGTCAAATAGGACTACATTTGAATGCTGTGAAGGTGGAATGTATGTATGCCAAAAAAAAGTCTCCCTTGAAAATAATGTTTCTGGCATTATTAGGTTCGTGTACATGTATACAGCCCTTTTGTCAATCTACTTCCATATTGTGGAGGTTTAACAATACTTCATGCTGGTCGGTGCACGTTAGTGAAGGCATGTATCAGACATTGGGGCATTGTAAATGACAATGGATTTTTCTGCACAGGCTTGCGCTGACAACATAACCCTGCACCAACCCACAGCACCTATACTATCTGGTTCTTTCGGTAAAGTCACGTAGGTATAAAATAAGATTAAATCACGACGTTTCGATTGCAACACAAACAATCATCATCAGGTGGGAAAACCACGGCAATAATTTTTGTTTTGCTGAAGTGGGAGAGAGATGCCGTGGTAAGAGGTTATATAGGTAAGAGAGGGGGATGGAGGGGCAAGGGAGGGTAGGGGGAGGGGAGCGTTGTGTGGACGCTAGGAGAGGGACGTGAAGCTGGATGGGGGGGGGGAAGTGGGCAGGGCTGGAAGCAGGAGGCTGAGAGAGCTGGAGATGCACGGGGGGAGGATGCAACAACAACGCCACTGCAGCAGCAGTGCCAATGAAGCCAACAATGCCAATGCAGCAGCAATGCCAAACGCCGGGGATGCAATTAACTCGGCATGGCGCTCACTCATCCGAGCCACTCTCCAGGCTTAATTCTGCTTAGCTTCCATGATCTAATGAGGTCAGGCACATTCTGGATGATTTGGCCATATCCTTGGATTCTTACCCAATTAAAATAAGGTCCATGTTAAAAAGGTTATTTTAATTATTACTTAACGAAACTACAATGTTTCCATGCAGAGGGTGACATAAGCTGAAGTATTAAAAATACAATACCCTTGGAAAATTGTGCAATACAAGCGGTCATTTTTAGTGGCTGACATGTGGAGCGTAATAAGTACGAGATTTCTGAGAATCCTGGCGTATTGCTGAAAATTACTGAAATTCCATTTTTACCACAATAGTTATATATTTATCATTAGTCGTGGTCAATCCGCTGCTGGATGAAGGCCTCCCCACCATCCTGCGATGCGTTATCATTTGGGGGGGGATTTTAACGTTCGATGTATTGTTTTGAACAGCAGTTAATTGAAGAGTTCATGGGTAAAATATGCATTTATATGCATACTTTCCATAATTATGTCATTGGCTCTAATCTAGCTATAATTAGATACAGTGAAGGCTTATAATTGGGAGTGGCTCGCAAGCAGGTTGCGAGCTCAAATGCTGTTTGGGGATTAACTCGGTCCATCATCCTTCTGGGATCAACGTGGCTTTTGCGAGTTTCAGACCACAAACGAACCAAACAACTCACGCAATACTTGACGCAAAATGTATCTACACACTTTTTTTCTTCAAATTCAACTGTGCAGAACAGTGCCGTGCTTGCGCAAAAACAACAAGTCGTGTACTTTAACTCAATTGGCGATTGTTTTTTGCCCTGATAAATAAGAACATCTGTACAACGGAGCTAAATGAAACAAAAGATAATTAAAACCTTTTTTAAATGACATTAACCTTATGGCGGGACCCCGGGGTCCCAAATAAATTGAAGTAAAAATCGTAATAAATGTATTTATTTTTGGCGACTCCGTCCCACCGCGCACATAAGCGCTGCGAACCCACCTGGCACGGATCATTCTGTTGTCGGGTCCAAGCGCAGCGAGGACGAATGCGCAGAAGAAACAAAACTTTGATTAGCGCATCGTGTAGAGCTCGTCGAGAGGAATAGATTGCCGCATCGTTTGCCATCAACAAACATAAAATTACATCGCAACGCAGTTTATGCGAGAGCCGGGGGCTTATGGGACCCCGGGGGTCCCGCCATAAGGTTCATCATATATAGGACTCGGGAAAGCTTAGCTCCCACTCATTTTGAAGTCCTTCCTGGATCAGCATGTTTAGCCAGTTCTGTTCATGCATGCGAGGGGGCTGGTAACACTGCAAAATTGCCGAGATATTTTCCAAAAATATTTTGCTCTGCTGTCATCCTTCCACTATCTCGCAGCCCAAGTGCACAACACTTGGTATATTACCATGCAGTTCCCCCATCCGAGTACTAACCCACGCTCAACTCGGCTTCTGAGATCTGACGATAACCAGACTTGTTTACGGCGATTGGGTTAATTTAGTCATTGATTCAAGTGGAAATTATGTTTGCTCGTGTGTAAAAAAAAAAAATGTTGTCGGAAGCAATAATTTTCTTTGTACCATTTGTCGCAACAGACCTAAAGAGCACCATTGCGGTGCTGATGGAAAACATTTTGAGTAAAGTCGTGGAGCTGGAGAACGACGTCGACAGACTCTACAATTGCACGAGGTTAAAAAGAGACCAGGAGCGTGACCGACGGGATCCTTCCCACGAAATAGAGAAAGGAAATGGATGAGAGCCAGAAGTGAATAATCACTACTTGGGCGACGGTGCTTCAAGGCTCGCTGAATGCACCACCTGCAGAATTGAAAGCCAAGGAGAAATCATCCAGCGTAAATGATATTAACAGTTTAACTTAAAGCCGCGACCTGGTTATGGTCGACTTAGGTTTTTAACAACTTCAAGCAAATCATTAATCACATATAATCAAGTGGAACTGCAGCGCAGTCACATTCAAAGAAACTATTCTTATGCTGTGTGTTTACCCAGGAAAGACTCGCAGAGTCTCACGATTCGCTCAGGAGCGTCGTTATGCCGAGTCTTCGCAGTTGAGGGCGATGATTGCCATGTTTATTCCAAAAGAGTTTTCAGTGCTTCGTGTTTTTTGGCAAAGAAAGGTGGACGATATCATCAGCATATTTGGCCTTCACTACTTTAATAATGAAGACAATTATTGTTTGTAAGAGTTGCTGGTTCCACGAAGTAGTGAACATTGCTCTAACGTGGTGAAGATTGCAACAGTAGGCATATGGCACTGTTAATGACTACGATTCTAAAATCCGTGAGAATCATATCGTTCTCTTCCTAAATATCATGTCGCGATTGTTGCTAATTTTATTTTACTTAAATATAAAATGTTCTCATGTAAATGTATAAAATGATAAACTCAATTGTGTAAATACATAGCTATTATCCATTAAATTACCACTTTGTAAAATGTTTTACAGAGCAATTTACAACTTGGCGATTATATGAAGTCATAATTTTCATAGTTATTGTAATTATTTATTTCTCGTGCGACTGACGACGTGAGCGTTTTACGTATCATATATTGTAAAGTTGCAAATATTGTGAGACTTATGACAGGATTGCGTGAACTGCAGTTGCAGAAAAATATAAGCACTATAATCTTCGTACTGGAAGTACAGCATTGCGAAGTAGAATCTGCAAAGTTATGTAAAACTAATATCGCTACGATACCTCGTGAAATTTAAGATCATATAATGTGAAAAATTATTGTGCGGCAATCCTGCTTAGCAAACATACAAAAGGCACATAGGGGGCATGATTGTACCTCGGTATTGCAATATCGCCTTTTGCTCATCCAAAGACGGCAGGTGTATTGCAGTTCATCTAAAACTTGCAAGCGATAAGCAGGCCGCGATGTGATATTCATTTTATCAATTCGTGTTCAATTTGTAAAGGCGAGTTGACACAGACCTATTTCATGTGAAGGTTATAATCCCTTGTTCATCACGACGTCCTTTTTACTTCGATGTCTCAACAGCGTTACGGAGATCGCGTGATGACGTGAGGGTTCTGCCTTTGTAGTGAGGGTTGTAAGTTGACGCCGAGGAGGGGGGAGGAGGTACCTCGGCCCCCCATGTGGAGTGACGTCAGCCGCTAATTATTATGAATAGGGGGGGTGTCCATTTGGACGTCACCTGCTCATGAATATTAATGAGGGGGGCTGGTCGATGCGGAGTGACGTCACGAGCATTGACAGACAATCCTGGGTGATTATAGCAGGTATATTCCGTTTGCTACACGAGATCATTTGACGTAAGCTATATTTTTCAGCGTGGTTTTCCTCGAATTTACCATGAGGTTTAGTTTTGCCGAGTAGGACGGTGAATTGCCACCTTAAATGTAATTTAAAAATAAGTAATATATATCTTGATTAATAATCATGAAATAATTTACATCACCAAGCCAGTCCACTTGTGGATGAGGCTCTCCCCATGTCACGTCGATCATGGGGGTTGATTGAACATACTTCACCATACTGGTCCTGGCAGCCTAGGACTAAATCAGATACCACTCGTCCACCGATACCCATGGCTGAGAATCGAACTCGGCTTGTTGGGTTAATGGCGCAGAGCGCTAACCACCGCACACCAGCTTCACCCCTATCTCTTGAATAATGATCCTAAAATTAAATAAATCGGAAACAATCACAAAGTAAATAGCAATCAGCAAGTGCCAAAGAAAGTTTATTTTTTTTTCATGTATGAAGAAAATTAAAATGTCAATGTTTGGAGAGAAAAAAGTTATTCTATTAAAATCTATTGTCAAAATAAATTGCAGTGGACAACCCGGTGTTTTTGGTTCATTAATACTCTGTGGTAGAGAGAAGGGTATGAGGATAGTGTTAAATGGAAGTGATGTCTTGTACGTGTGTGTAGAATTATTATTTTGCACCCTACGCAGCCAACTGCACTAATCGGAGTGCCGAGGGGAAAGGACAACCGCTGTGTGAAAACATTTGAATTAATCGGAGGGTAACAGAACATTATTTGGTTTTATTAAAGTCATATCAACGTTTAGTCCCACTTAAAAGTCGATGCAGTTTCACATTTTAACATGCTGGTTTTCATACAATGACAACTTAATTAACAAATTAAGTCAAGTGTTTTTTATATTTGGAAGAAATATGTATTGTAAAGCACCAGTTTTCGTTGGCAAGTGATATTTCAAATAGCAAGAATCTCAGGGCAGATTAAGTCTCGAAGAAGGGCCTTTGTTAATGGGAAGCAAGCGACTTGTTGGGTTCCAACACGGCACCTTCGCAGTCCAAACCCGCCCTTCGCCATCTCAGTCCACGACCAGGGAGGAATTCACAGAGGGGAAGTGCTCAAAAAAGGCCTGCAGCACAAATAAAAGGAAACAATGGATTACACACACAGCAGATACAACTTAAATTTGCAGCACTTCAAATGTTTGCTCAAGCCACTGCAGGCTTTCGAAAGGTCTCTTCGAGGGCCCCTCTCAAAGGTATTTTGGCCTACTCTTTCATGCTGGCCAGATATCTTGGAAGGTGGTGAGAATTACCCACACTTTTCCCAACCACAAGCAAGCTACCGATCGACTAACTGATGTGCCCATTTATACGAAATGACGATTATGATTCTACCGCTGGGTGGACGGGTGGGTGGGATTTTAAGAAACATTCCCATTGAAAGTTCCCGTGACCTTTGGATTTCAAGTTCCAGTGTGCTAACCACGACATTACGGCAGCATCCTGAATCTGCAGTAGCCCTTTTTTATGCTTGTTCCAAATTGTTTTGACATCACTGTCACGAGACCAAGAATCCAAGAGAAACTCTTTAACTGAGCAGTGTAAACCTGTGTACGAGAACGATCTGCAGAAAGAACAATTCGCAGACTGCCTTTAGAGATACAGGCAAATAGGATTTGTTTTTCGATCCACACCGTGGCACAACTGTCCCACATGCCGTAGTCAGAAAAGTGTTGCACAACATTCAAAAAGAGATACATTTTGCCATCGGCCAAAATGTATCCAAATTAATGAAAAAAACTGAGATCAACTTGCTACACTTAAGAACTCCGTGTAAATCACAGGTCAGGTTCGTTCGCTCATTTCTCAGTCCGCTTCTCCTGGTGAGGGTCGCGGCCGCAGCGTGTTGAGAAGGGCGGTCCAGACCTCCTTTTCCCTGGTGACGGACTCTTCCTAGGGAATTTCCAGGCCAGCCGAGCTACATAGCCCCACCAGCGTGTCCTGGTCAGGCCCCGGGGTCTTTGCCCAGTAAGGTGCCAGTGCAAATTTGAAACTGTGATTGTGACCAATGCCAGCTCTGTGCTCTTGACCTCTGAACCACCCACGTGGCCCAACTCTGTGGTACTCTCAAAAAGATGCATTTTAATTATTACAGCAAACATAACGCCTACACAAACGTTTGCAGTTTATACCTAACGACAATTGGCGACGATTTCACAGTTCCACTTTCATCACGAATAATTGATTTACCTATAGAAAAGCATCGCCGAGTCATAACGTTCTCGTGAGGGTGCTGGAATTGAGATCTTATTTCATTACGGTCAAGTGGGAAGGAAACTGAAGTACCCGGAGAAAACCCACACACGTAATATGAGGCGAGTGCGACACCCACGACACCTTGTGGCCATGAAAAAAAAGTTCCTCCACTTGCTTAAGGCCAAAATCTGCAAAGCACTCGGACTGCAAGTACGGTTGCCACCTGTTCTAGTGTTTTTCCCATGATCATCTTTTTTCAACGGTTTTACTTAACTTGATTCCTCTGTTTGTCGTGCTCAAATCTTGTAATCAAAATTTAGTCTACTTCCTGTTGTCCAATCGAGTTATTTACTTTCTAGTGCACTTTAAAATAATACCGTTGTTTAAAAAAAAAACTTTTTTTAAGGTGTTTATTTTTCAAGTAGCTGCTTGTCCTGGGAAATCTAAGAGCCTCCCCATGACATTTAAAAGTCCCTGTGTTTAGAGCACACTTGGAGGATGCCATTCTCCCCTCTTCCGGCATGATCCACCTTTTCCGATATTCTTCCCACGACATCTGTTATTTGTTGTTGTTGCCACTTCAAGAGGTGGCAATCGTACACGCGAGCCCAGGCAGGGGAGCGCGTGCGCGAGCGCGTGGTTTGCGTGCGTACGTGGAACAGCTGGATGCTGAGCAGCACATCCGAGGTGCTGCACATCTCGCGTATGGAGTGCATGGAGAGCTGCGGAGCCCCGATGTCGAGCACTCGCATGCCCAAACGAGCGGACAGGATGGGTCCGATGGTGCTGCCACAGGGACTGTCGTTTTTCACCATCACATCCTGCGTAACCAGGCACGCGCACACGTGGCGGGGCACGGATTCAGTCGGTGACGTTAACGCTGCCCCCAACGACGCTAATGAAAATGCCGTAACGTAGCTAAAGGTCAGGGGTATACTTCGCTGTGCAGCAGGGGAGCCCTACAGCCTGCGGGGCAGGTACGACCCCGCGACATTTCATACGGCTTGTGGCCATGTGAGCCTTATTACATGAGGCCTGTCCATGAGAGGCCGATCGTGAAATGGCCTTAAAACTAATCGGCTGCGGGCATCTTTGCGGCACTAATCAGGTACTGTGGGGGAATATTTTCGAGCTGCCAACACCGTTTCTAATTTTAGCGCACCCAGTAAAGATTGGCGTTATTTTGTAATCGACGGATAATGCTCAGCTTTGTGTTCGTGTGTATGGTTGCCCGCCAAAGGTACAGTAAAACCTTAAAACCTTAGATTGCGAGTAACTTGGTCTGCGAGTGTTTTGCAAGACGAACATTTTTTTTATAAATATTAATTTTATAAACGAGCGAGGTCTTGCAATACGAGCAGTACGTGTATACGCTTTACTGCCGAGCGTCACGTGATCACAACTGATATACGAGTGCTTTGTATTACAAACACGTTTCTGGAACGAATTATGCTCGCAATACAAGGTTTCACTGTACTTGAAAAGTCCGTTTCGGTCCACGGTTGCCCACCCCCTACCATGTGACCTCCCACAGTCATCGAGTAAATGACGATGGTTCTGAGAACAAACACCGTGCGGCCTAATGACGGGAGCAACAGATGCGCACACGCTACAAAACAATTAGGATTGACGGAGCGTATAAATGCGACTGCCCTGGCAATACACTGCAGCGCACACGGGGAGAACCATTCCATGTAGAGTAGGGGGGGGGGCTGGGGGGGGGTGAAACCCCCCCCCCCCCCCCCCCCTCTGAAAACTGGGCCCCCCCCCCCCCTTCTTATAGTCAAATGAGAAAACGTTGGTTACAATATTTAACGCCAGTGGCAGTTAAGTGATGGGCGTCACAGCATTTCCTTATACACACGGGGGGCGAGAGCCAGAGAATAATGCATAATAGACAAAAGACAGTATAATTACTCATTCTGTTTAACATTTGATATCTATACTCTAAGGATCTTTCGGTAAAGCCACGTAGGTATAAAATAAAATAAATCACGTTTCGGGCGCAACACAAGCGTCCGTCATCAGGTGGGAAATCATGGTCTGCTGCTGAGGCAGACTGTTTTATTTTCTAGCCACGTGACTTTACCGAAAGAACCAAAGAGTATTGATTCCTGCAGTCGCGAAAGCTTCAAATCACATTTGATATTTGTTGAAATCTGGCTGTCGCATGATGAAGCTGGTTGTAACCACTGGCGAAACGTCGCACTCAGATTGTAAATGTTGTGGGTTTGATCTCCAACGCACCGGTGTGCTGTACTAGTAACGAATTGGCACGTTCTGTTCACGTGACACGTTACTAATTGGCTGTGTCGGGTTGTGGCGGGTTTAACGACACATTAATATTTACGCAATTTAACCCCCTCAAAAAACCTTATATTATGTTAAAAGTTAGTTCAGCATTCACTGTAATGCCCCCCCCCCCGCCACGAGTGTTTGTATGCGTGCCCTCCCCCAACCCTTATAAACAAGATCACACTACAGGGCTGGGAGGTACCATGGACATGGAATGGACTTGGAAGAAGAGAGGGGGTTTAGGAAAAAAATTAACTGCAGGGACTGGCATAGAGGCGAGTCAGGGACAACGGGAAGGCAAAGACTTTGAAGGCAGGTGGGAATGTATCAGAAGTGTTAGGATGGCTCGCAGGAGAGAATAGTAAAGGTGACGGTGTGAATGGGGTGCATATGAAGCCACTTCGTATAGAAGAGACAATCACAGGCGAAGGAGAAGAGTATGACCTTGAGAGGCTGGCCTTGAATCGAGGGAAAGTCCGTGCAATCAGCACAAAGTGGCTTTTATTTCCCCCCCACCACAGGTTGATTGCACCCTTCACACAAGTCTATCAAATACAGGAAATGTTAGGAGTTGAGCAGAGAATAATTCTGGTTGGAAGGAACCAGGGACCTAGGGTTATTGGCGATGCCCTATGTCGGCAATGTCGTTCCGATATTGAAAGTTGAGAATTGGGAATAATTTTGGAAAATAGCAAAAAACAAGTAACACATGACCACCAAATGAAGTCTCTCCAATGGGAACTTCAACCACGCGGCAGAGGATTTGGTACTGGCGCACGAGTGGTGCAGCTACTGAGTGTGCAGGCGGTGCAACTGCACCAGGGCCCCATGAGCTGAGGGGAGTGGGGGGGTCTAGACACCAGGCTACGAAGGGGGGGGGGGTTAAAATGGACAGGGAAGGTGCCCCCCCCTACCCCCAATTTCATTCTTGCACCAAGGTTGATCCCACCCACGCTAGACCACTGCGAAGCATCATGGGTAACGTACCTGCAACGGGACATCAGCTTTGGCCGCCACCTCCCTGACGAGTGCTGCCGTGATGGCGGTGGTGGCGTAGCGCTGGTTGCTGTTGAACTTGATCACGGGGCCCTGCGGAGGGCAGCGACGGAGGATGTCAAACAGCTGACGGTGCGCACATGCCCCCCCCCCCCGGTGTGGATCGGGCGTCGACGCCAACGCGACGCGCAGCGCTGGCATTTTCCTAATCAATGAACGGATTGATTCATTTATTTAGAAGGCAGCGATGAGAACCGGATTGAAATTCACACTGCACTTCACTGTCTTTGTATGTATATGTATTTTTTTACTATGGCCACGATATTGTTTTTCAGTATTATGCTGTTGTTTTGTCTACACAATGCCGATCGCAGCTTTGGTCTGGACACCTGTAAGCTCATTGGATTCTTCCCGCTGTAATCAAATGTCAACGTCTAATAATGGGGACAATTAAACAATCACCTTCGCTCACTAGTTTCCACTCCGCGCTCAAAACTCACTTATTTTTCCCGAGCTCACCCCACGACTCCTTAATCTCCCCCTCATAATCGCCACCCCACTACTTTTCTCTCTTCGTATTCTCATTAAATGGCTTTCACTCATTTCCCATACATTCAATCCATTCATCATCATTTACTGCCACCGAATTCCCGCATCATCACAGATTTGCCCCCATTGCTTCCTCTCATCTATTTCATTCACCCCATCTCCGCCATTACATCCATGTTGTACCGTTGTTACTTGAGTAAAGCACCTTTGATAAGGTGCTACGTAAATTCCTTTGAGATAAGATGTGCAAATCTCTCAAAAGCTACCATATTCTCCGGATTAATAGATTCTCCGCCAAAAAAACAGAGGCACCCACGATTTGTGCCAGATGTCAATAAAAATGAACAAATCTGGTCGCACGCGCGCACACACACAGTTGCCAGATTTTAAGATGCACAGCCAAATGTTGATTAACAATAAGAGGGGGAAAAAGTGGGCCTTTTAATCTGGAGAATTTGACAGTCATTTATTAAGGTAAAAATGCCTTTAAAAAAGTTATTATAACCTTTGATAGATGAAATTATGTGCCGACAAGCGTGTCATTTTTTTGAAATGCACAATTAGTGAAGCTGTCTATTGTATTTGTGTTTGAGGTGCTCTGTAATATTTTGTTTGCCGATGAAATATAGCTACGAGTGAACACTTATTCATATTTACTTCTTGCAATGTGCAATACACAGGCAGCATTAATAAATACATTCTGTAAACAGCGCTGGCTCATTACAAAAGCAGCATGTAGTCAAAAGACGAATGGAGTTACCTTGTGGAACATTGGACGGTGATTCTCTTCGTGCTTGTCTCTTAAGATAAAACAAAAAATAGCCATGCTTTATAGCAGATAATACGAGTGTGCCATTTGCATCATGAAACCTCTGAGGTTTTTCACATCACATTTCAGAAAGTGCCACTCTGTAGTCACCGGTAAAGCTGTGCCCTTCTGGTAAGAAGTGCACGCATGCCAGGCGGCCGAGGGGACCGGGCATCAGAATCGTGGCAGACACCGCTGAGATCCTGCCTGTGAATCCAGGATTCATTCGCCGAAGAATAAACTGGGTCCCCCTCAAGTGTAGCGGACTTGACAGCCTCGGCATTGTTATCAATGACTGCACAGAAAAAAAAACGATTGTGTTCAATGTCGTTATTTTTTTTGTTTCTGCTAAAATTTGGCTACATTTTGGATGAGAAATAAAAATGTATAACGTTTGTTAATGGGACGAACAATTCTCTCAGCAGGGCACATGGGAAAGTGCATCCTACCCCCCCCCCCCCAAGTCTGTGTATTAAAAAAGAAACGAAAAAGGGAAGTCTCATGCAGAAAAATTACAGCAATATCTCTGCCGCTTCGACGGGCTGTTTGTCAAAACGCAGGGGTCGCCGTAGCTGCACGCGATTTCCACACAGATTCGTTGTCTTGTGGCATGCTGGCGATAGCACAATCGCAATCAAATTTAAAAAACAATTTTTTTAAAGAGGTTTCACAAAGTCACGAGTCGAGTTGATTGTGCCCTGCTGTGTGTGCGCCATTGATTGTTTCCCTTTTCGCAGGCCTCTACGCAGCACTGGGGGGCCCCCCCCCCCCGGGGGGGGGGGGTGGGGGGACCGAGGGGGGTTGTGGTCCGAAGGTGCCGTGTCAGAAAAATCGTCGCGCTTCCCAGTGAAGCCCTCCCTCCCCTCTCAAATTACATCGACGCGAGAATCTTATTTTTGTTAAGTCTGACAAAACCACTCGCCGATGGAAATGGGTTGCTCATAAATTATTAGTTCGTGACAAACCCCACGTACCGCGGTCATGCCGACGACCGCACAACCGCCATCAAATTGTGGGAAAAAAACACGCAGCAGCAGCAACAATCGTCACACACCAATCGTCACACACACCAATGCGTTTTTCACTTCACCCCCCAAAAACAAAAAAAACCTCGCTACTTTCTCCGTCACCCAAAACGGATTCGCGCGCACTTTGATTTTTGTTTTCCGGCGAGCGCTCACGCGTAGTTTGGGTGCACGCCGTGCGCCATGTCGGCGCTGATGATCAGCGACTTGGGCACCGCCTGCTCGAACGCCACGGGGTTGGAGGCGCTGGACGCCAGCCGCCGGAGAATCATCTCCGTGAGGTTGGACGCAGCGCCGTGCGCGCTCTCCGAGCCGACCTGTCGACCAGACGCGGAGCAGTGGCGCCGTTACCGGCCGTTACGGGGGGAGGCATGATGTGCATTACGGCAAGGGTGGGGAAACCTCTTTCTATATATATCTCCACCTTGATGACGTTTTCTATGCGTGCCAATCTTGTGTTTTAGTTTGTCGCCTTACCCCCGCACCTCCGATAAGCACGTTTGGCTACGTACGGTGCGAAAGAAGATCAACATACCGTACGTACAATCTTATAATGCAAGGCTATCACCGAGGCACGATGTTTTCACAGACTAAAGTCTGTGGTTGTTTCACACTGAGGGCCAATGCTGGTAAGTGTTTTTTTTAATCGAATTCCGTATTTTTTTGTCATTTAGACACTTGCCAAATTTTGACAATTGCGGCGGCACATGTGGCCCTATACTTTTTCTAACGCCACGGGTTTTTTAACATCCACTCCGAGGCGGATTGCGTATTTATTTGTTTGATTAACACACCGACAATATTAACCAGGGCGGCCGCTGGACTTGAACCGCGAACCCCTGCAACATGTACCAAACGCTCTACCACTCAGCTATGTTACCGCCCATGAGTCGAAACTAAACCACGCGAAAGATTGTATGCATTAAATCTGTGCTCAGAACTACTTGAAAAACAACAGGTGACCATCGCAAACTAATAGCCCCTCCCCTCCCCCGCCTCGGCCTTCTGGCTTTTGGCCTTGATTTCAGCTTTGGCCTCATGGGTCCTGGCCTTGAATGCAAGAAATCCAGGTTGCAATAGTTACTCGTAAAAATGCATTGCCAATCGAGAAACACTGGTCACAATCCCCCTAAAATGTCGCGAGTATATCACAGCTTTCAAATTGTCTTCATACTCAAACAAGCGTTAGGTGGTGATTATCTCTGCTGATGGTCCGGAGCCAATGCTAGCCAATGTATTATTTTCTTGTTCGTGAAAAAGCTTGATTATTTGAGCTGGAAGAGAGTGCCTCAAGAGACAGATTAGTGAGCTCAACTTCACAGCTATCCGCTCTTTTTCAAGCAAGCTGTAAGGTAACCCTAAGTACACATCAGAGGAATAGAGCACTGAGATTGACGCTGCTTGACTGTGCCAAACTGGTTTCAGAATAGCTGCGATCAATTGCATTCAAAACATCAAAGCGCCCTCATGAGCAACTCAATGTCGGCAACATTTTTCTCCTTCGGAAAATTCATTTTGACGAAATGCACCACCCTGGCTCTGCTTGGCCCCAAATCCAGATAGATTCACGTGCCTCGGCGAGGCCAAAGTTTCAAGATTCAGCTCCGGCTCGACACGACAAAAACGGTCAGTGGAAAAACACCCATACTGCGAGGGCCCCGTGCTGGCGCGAAGCTTGAATGTGCCAGTGGAAAATGGACGAGCAATTCAATCAGTTCCGACAGGGACCAGAAGACATTACCTCCTCATTGTCAAAGAGTGTCACGATGCGGATGTTGGGGTCGTTGTCAAGGGAGGCGCCAGCCACACTCGACTGGATCAAAGCCTGGTGCGGAAGGCGTGAAACAGTCAAGAGGAGCTGCGCTCCAGCTTCCAAGGGTCAAGTCGCTTACATGACATAGATAAACACATGAAGCAGAAATATTTAGACGGTGTTATTTGATGAAAAGGCTTGCGTGCGTGACTTAAGTATTTAAATATTGCCGATCTGTAAAGGTCTGCGCAATGTTGGTACAACATTAACGTACAGCAATTGCATGCGGACAAGATCGCGGCCAAAAAATGCAAAAATGTAATTCTGCACATGCAGCTATCCATAAAAGGATGCTTGGTCATGCCACTGCTTTCAACTACCGTGCCGGGAGATTAAAATGGCGACCTCTGGATTGCATGTCCAGTGTGCTGATCATTACAACCATGCCAGCAGCCAAAACATGTGACCAAAATTCAAGAGAGCCAAATGTAAACAGATTGAAATTCTGAGTAACAGACACTTTTTAAATAAACACAAAAGTAATAGGTCTTGGCTATAGAGGCTAAATGGAGAGAAACATGCCAACTGGTGTGACAGTAAGTACAAGAACTCCCACTGGTTGTTACCTGCATGGCACAGTAACAACTGTGCAAATTATCCAGCCGTGGCCCAAAAATGAATTCTTCAAAGGCTCCACCCAGGGCCTTGCACGGGAGAAAAAATATATTACAAAATGCAGACAACCTGAAATTGGAACGTGACCTCAAAGTCGACTGTTGATCCCATTCCATGAAAAATAAATGCGTTGGAATAAAAAATTAAGTTGTGCCACATCCACGATGACATTTAATGAGAACAACAACAAAAAACCTGAATATGCTAAACGCTAAAATAAAACAAGACGTCCAAAAAATATTTTAAACAGGTAAAAAATCATGTTACGCGGAAAAAAATCACAATTATAATTACATAAACCATTGCAAATTACAGCATTTCATGCAACGAATGTCCCCTTCTTAAATGAAAATGTTCCAACGAGAATAATTTGAACAAACGCTATTAAAATAAAAATGCCCGTGGTTTTCGTAACGGCCTTATTGAAATACGACAGGATTAACAATTTACGCACTCGGCTTCCTTGAAACGCAGTCGAAATTATTGCGCGAAAAATAAAGAAATCCCGCTTCATGCCCGTGAGATGGCCTTCTCTGAAGTGTCAAAGTACCGGCGCCACAGCGTGCACAACACGGAGAAATTGCACTTGAAGGGAGGAGACGACTTTGCCTCACGATGTTACAGCACGTTTCGGTGGCAAACTTCACATCGAATCAAATGTCCGTTAAGTTACATTCAGTTCATCGTCTCCACCCACCCTCACCACCTTCCCCCTTCACGATTCTGCAAAGCAACAATCTACCCAACAGCTGCGCAGGGGTTTATTCCGTGCTGCGCATCCTCCCTCAGTGGACGTCCTCTCGGAAGAGTTCCACGCCGTCACTATTCCAGACGTCTGTGACGAAGAGCTTCATAGCTCATCGGATTTCTCGACGGTAAAATAAAGATTCTACCGATTCCATACGTTGGCCATCATCCCTTCTAGCGATGTGTCCTGCTCAATCGCGCTTTTCTAAACGGTATAATTTATAATTTATGTCAGATGTACAGATTCCCCCCCCGCCACCCCCCCCCCCCCCCCCCAGAGATTCTATGAATTGTGATGTGGGGGTGTGCGATTCGATAAAAAGGATTCTTTGTAATATTTTTAGCATCTCGCTTGCATATATTTTTTTCATTTGTCCAGTTTCGCTTGCTCCATTAGCATACAAAAATACGGTGATTTTCATACAAAACGTTCACACAATCCCTTTGTCAAGCCACTGCATGGCCTTTCCATGCCGTGTCAGTCATTGGGTTTGCTCGACTGTACTTCACCATGATGGTAAGTGTGAATTAGAGGAGGGGCCAGAAGCAGTTCACGAATGACGTTAGATTTTGATTTAAAGCTTTCGTGACTGCAGGGATTCATATTCTTGGTTCTTTCGGTAAAGTCACGTAGATAGAAAAATAATAAAAACAATAAAAATATCACGACGTTTCGATCGCAACACAAGCAATCGTCATCAGGTGAAAAATATAGCAGGAGCGCTGCTGAGGCAGGAAAACATGTTTTCCTGCGATCAAAAGTCGCGATATTTTTTTTATTGTTTATTATTTTTATTATTTTATTATTTCCCTTCTACATCACTTTACCGAAAGAACCAAGAATATAATGATGTTAGCTTTGGGCACAAATGGAACTCATGTATCCGGGTTCAGTGCGAAGGGCACTAACTGCTTACCGAACGTTAGGATATAGTCGACATCATTATCATCCATTTTAAGTAATCGATTCTTACATGCACGATCAATGCATGTATCGTGAGCATACATAAGTTACCAACTCAATATTCCAGTTCACTGTCGGTTATCCAAGGATGGGACTATTGCAATTGCGGATTATAAAACGTGTGTTTTTACGCTGGCTGTTTTAATCGATTATTCTCCGATCCCCGCTTGTCAGAGGGTTCATGACAAGCCGACTACTTAAAGAAGTGACAAAAACAGTCAACACATCCTCCGTTTTAAACTACATCCTACATAGGTGAGCAATGATTCTGTTGTTGTGGCCTCATCTGCATTGGTTTTGCAGCACCCGAACTTTTATTTTATCCGAGCAATCCCTTCGTGCTCCATAACCCTAGATAATTGAGAGTTGACTGTACAACGCAATGGTATTTGGTAAAATAAATATTTATAAAAACCCACCCATACTGCATTGGATGTGGTGCACAAGCACAAATCACACAAAACACATCACATATTCGTCAAACATTGCAGAGATGCTACGAAGAAAGGCCGTTGACTGAAATGTCACTTGTTATAGATTGTTTTTCTCCCTTTTCGGGCAGTGCTATTGACGAATGTGTTGAGTTTTTAGTAATTTAGCAAACAATGCCCGACGCTGAGCAATGTCAGAAGACAGCCGTCAAACGTGACGGCTCGTGTGCTCGCTACTTAGCACTTTCTGTGGGTAATTATCAAAGCCTGATGCTGGCTGCAGAGCACATTGGAAATAAACCCGTGACATCATCATAGATGAACACACAGACCCATCCACCACCGTCTGTCACCACCAACATTCTGACTATTACCCATTTGAATTGCGGTGGATTGTGGGCACGTCAATACTGCCATGTGCGTATAACAAAAACCCATAAGACAAAAATCCACCGTATAGCCTTAGACTGTTGGGGCAAGTGCTGTTAGCGAGCACCCATGAAGGCCGGAACGGCACACGAGGGGGTGGGTGGCCAACACCACGCACGGCCGTCGTTGTCTCCCCAGTGGCGATGTTTACACACCGCACCAGGTACTCATTGAGGCCGAGTCGACCTAGGGGAGACCCAGGACCAGTTCAGATAATCGTCACCGGTGTTGGTCGCGAGCGGGAATCGACAAAGCCACCCAGAGCGAGGATAATTACGGTTCTCAATTGTAGGATACGTGCATGGGGAGGAGGCGCACTTACCGCGGGCTGCGTGTCCGCCAGACAGAGCTCAAAGTCGAGGAGGTCGCCGGGGTCAACCTTGAGTCTCTCGCAGAGGATGGAGAGGAGCACGGGGTGGTGCTTGTCCGCCTAACGAACACGCCAAACACGTGCTTTTCATGGATTTCCGTCCCGTACGTAGGATAAGAAACGTTTCAAAACACTGGGCTGCCGATGCCAATCGCCCCCCCCTCTCCCCCCATCACATCCCCCACCCCAGTCCTCCATCGCCATGTCTACGTTTTGGTCTGAGCGGCTCAGGAGGGGGGGGGGGAAGGCAAGCACCAGGGGCACGTGGTGGATGAATCACAAGACTCCTATAAATACATTCTGAAGACAGAAACATCAGAAGCATCAGCAGCGGCTAGAACGTGGGCACCGTTCACGCACAGCGCTTGTTGTCAATCCCCTTCTGGGCGAGGATCTCTCCTCTGGCCTCTCTATGTGCTGTGAAGGGTCATTGCCCAAAACGTCGGCTATCATATGTACCTTATGGCGGCACCCCGGAAGTCAAAATCGTAATAAATTAGTTTATTTTTGGCGACTCCGTCCCTCCGCGCACATAAACGCTGCGGCCCACCAGAAATCAATCCTCTCGTTTGTCTCCAAGCACCCGTCGTTGCCAAAAGTTACGTAGCCATAAACAAAACTTTTAAACTTTGATTAGCGCATCGTGTAGAGCTCGTAGAGAGGAATATATTGCCGTATCGTTCACCTTCAACAGACATAAGATGACGCCGCAATGCAGTTTATGCGAGAGCCAGGGGCTTATGGGACCCCGGGGTCCCGCCACAAGGTTAATTTATGTTGATTTTAAAGGCGGTGTTATGAACGAGTGTGTCGAGTTTTTTGTTGCTATTTGTGCTTGTGCACCCCACTGCCAATGTAGTAGAAGCACCAAAAAAATGTTTTATTACTCAAGTTCATTCAACATCCAAACGTGCAACAGCCTTGGCTCCTTCGTATTTCATCATGCGGTGACGACAATCGTTGTTTTATTCTCTCTGCTCGAAGAATTACAGAGGTCGACTGTGTTAACCTACCATATGGTATTTCACCCTAGCCCATCAGATTCCTCTGGAATTAATCCTGCTCTACTTACAGGTCGACACATCCACGGAGACAGATTTGAACAAGGTAATCAATTCCACGTTCATGAAACCTGTAGTTGTAAAAGCACGTGAAACGACACTATTGTTAAGCCATTTTTCCCCCCGTACAGAAAGCAATCTCTCTCATGCTGCGTCTAAAAAGAAATACAAATAAACGGACGCGCGCATGCCACATTTGAAAAGATGTTTGCATTTGGCGGCAGACTTACGCCGCCATACTCTTAGTTCTTTCGGTAAAGTCACGTAGGTAAAAAATGAAATTAAAATTAATAAAAATAAAATAATACAAAATCACGACGTTTCGGAGGCAACACAATTTTCCGTCATCAGGTGAGACCGTCACAGCCAGATTTGCTGTATCAAGTGAGGCAGGGATTCCAAGATGCAAGCTCTTAAATACAAGTTAAGGGGGAGGAGAGGGGGGGGGGGGTCAGGAGAGGGGGGGGCTTATCAGAATGTGGTAGCCAATGAATGGAACGTATCGGGAGGGGGGCGGGGCTGCACGTGGACGTGTTTTGTGCGCAAGTCCCTGTTGGTGCGCATGATGACGTATTGGAAGGGGGAGGGGGGCTATCTACGGCACAATCAAAAAGGATCAATGGCTTCAAATATTCTGCATTCCCAGTCATGTCAATATTAATCATGTGCTCTGCTTTGTGTGCTCAGGGGACCCTCCCGCCATAATGAAAGGAACCCATTAGAGGCTTACTGTTTTCACCGCACTGCTGACATCGCTGCTGCTTTTAGTGCCAGTCTCCAACTCCTCCTGGATGGACGTGGCCAGAATCGGCACTCTGGTGGGCAAGAGTATGCAAGCAAATAAAAAAATATAGTGTTATTACCGTATATTTTCCGGATTATAAGACGCACGGTTTTTTTTTCTCTCCCCGTCTTTTAAAAGCCAAAGTTTCGGGGTGCGTCTTATGGCCCGTTAGCTGTGTCCGAGATTACATTTGTATCACTTTAATGGCACGGGCCGCAAAGCTTGTTGTGCGTTTTACTTTCAGAAAGATCTTATAATCCGGAGAATGTGGCATGTTAGAATATAAGACTATTTAAGTGGCTGGGATAGAGTTTGGTTGGTAATGTCAGGCCACCAGGTTGTCAGGTACAGCCTGCAATTGCTTGCTCGTACTCCTGCAGGCAGAAGGTCCATCACTCAAGGGTGCTCTAGAGACCACTGCGAACCGGTATTTTGTTCCACTCTTCCACACTGAACAAGCGTCTTGAAAGAAATCGAGACCTTCCAATCAACTGTTGTGCACCCATTTATCCTGCTCTGGGTGGACAGAGGCAGGCGGAAATGGGGGATTTAATAAACTCGCCCCATTGTTTCAAACTGCAGCGCCGGGATAACAAACAGAACTGGGCGATCCTCTGGATTTCAAGTCCGATGCGCTAACCATTAGCACAGCAGCAACCCCAGCAGTTGCAAGGCCAATGATAAAATCCTTCCTGGGTTCGATTCGATTCCATCACTCCACCATCGTTAGTAAAACGACAGCAGCCTAATAAAGCCGCATCACTCAGTAGGAAATGAGCGCACAGAAACGCGCAGTCTCTGCGTGAACTATGCATGACATGGAAAATTACGTTTGGTCAGAGCGCAGCTGCATCAAGGCAATGAGACGTTAATTGTCGCATCGTGTTCCGTGGTTACTGTTCACAGCCGGGGAATTCAAATACACGTGCATGGTCGTGCGGGGGTGTAAGAGGTGGTGCGCGTGCAAATGCCATCTCCCAGTGTCCCACAATTACAGGTGGAGCTGCTTGTTGGGGCCAAAGCTCTCATTGACGTCCCTCTGCAGGTGGATGGCTAGGTGAGGGATGCGAAGAATCGGCCGTTCCACGTGTACGAGACGGTGCTCCAACTTATCGCCATTCTGAAAGAGAGGAATAATAACATGCATGTGCTGAACTCTGTATTCCCCATATATATCGCGAGATCTAACAAGGCTTGCAACAATGCACGCACGGGTGACGCACGGCCAGGTTGTCATCGGCATCTGCGGAGTTTACATGATGGGCAGTGCTGAAGATTCCATTGTCGTTGCAATATTCCTACACTCCCACAGTCGACGATCGCCTCCTTCACTCACCTGTACCGGTCAATGTGGTGGGAGTATCGTTAATTAACTGCCGCAACTAGTCCGGCATGGGTCAGCCCCTCATCCAGCAGCAGATTGACAAAAAATTAACCCGTAAAAACAAAGTTTTTCACTATAAATCCTTTATATGCGTGGCGGCTAGAGTCCTCTCATCCTCTGGCTTGAGATGGCTGCCACCTATGGGTCAGATGATTGCCTGCCACCATTAAGCAATTGGTAATTAAATATAAAAAAAAAAATTCTAAAAAGTGTACAATTTTGGAAAAAAAAATTCACGAAAATAAATTGTCACGCACAACGAGTCTGTGTGCAAAATGTCAGCTCCATTGGATCACGGGAAGTGGGTTAAAAAACGACCGAAAGAATTGCGCGGTCGTAAGCGCGCAAGCAAGCAAGCAAGTGAACTTAATATAAAGGATTTAAAAAAGGGCCGTACAGGTAGGAGTATCTTCGAATGTCACCGAAGACGTCTTCCCGCAACTTGGCTCACGTGAAGTTCGCATTGTGAATAAACTGCGGGGCACCCAGGTCCATTTGCACCCTGTGGCATTACAGATTCTTAACCAGTGTCAAATCATGAGGTCGGTGTAGCGGCTCCAAGACGTGGATACACACAGACAGGCATTCTCCACACACCATTTCAATAGGAAGCGCGATTGGCCCTTGCCGTATCGAGGTACAGCTGGCTACCGAGCTATTACACCCCTTGGGAGCAGCCCCAGTTTCGCCTGTTAGCGAGCACCCTTAATGCGACCCCAAGAGAGGCCAACAAAGCACCTGACGATCCCCTCTATATTTATTTTCTCCTCGACAGCACAGCGCCGTTCCGGGGACACGCGTTCCCGCAGGGACGGGTCGTTAAAGACTGCGTCCAAACCAAGAGAAACCATTGAAAATTCTGACCCAGTACGGACGGCGGTAACAGAATGCAGCGCCCGTGCAATCGGGCGTGAAGCAAAGCCAATGCCACCGCGGCAGAGAATCACCCAGCTGTTTAGTCGGGTTGCCCGCCATACTCTTGTTCACGAGACGCTACGTTCGTAATTTTCACAATGCGCCAATTACCGCCGACGCAAGCGTCACTAAACTGTGCAACGGAATTTTCATAACAGGGTCGCAGCGTGGCGCAGTAGTAAGTAACACTTGTGCCTCTCGGCAAGGAAGGCCCAGATTCGATTCCTGACTCAGGCAGATTTCTGCGTGGAATATGTATGTCCTCCCCCCCCCCCACCACCCTGCTGTTGTTGATGTGATTATCATGGATCTTACATTGTACGATGTATCCTCGTATCTGATCTATCTATGATCTGTCCAAGTTTGGTACAGGTTTGGTATGAAGTTTAATAATACTGGTAGGAACCTCCTGGTTCCACCAGCCCACAGGGGATTATTGTGTCTGTCCGTCCGTCGTGCATACAAAAATGGGAGGGGTGGAGAGGGGAGGGTGGGGAGGGGCTGGGTGGGGAGGGAGGGGCTGGGTGGGGAGGGGAGGGGCTGGGTGGGGAGGGTAGGGCTGGGTGGGGGGTGGAGGGGTGGGGCTGGGTGGGGAGGGGCTGGTCACCCCGTGGTGCCCTTATAAAACTCAACGTTTAACCTACTCACGCCGGCTTGTGCCCGTCCTCACAGTCGGCCATATTTGCGGAATACACCACGCCGCCGTTGACCCTGGCCATTGACCGAGCAACCCAACGTTCCTACCAGCTCCCTCTGCAGGAATGTGTTAATTCAAACTTTTAACGTGCACAGTATTTGCGAACTCTCGAAGACAGTGAACAACTCAGAAGTGTGAAGCTCTGCGGTCCTACATATAATAAAGGTGTTGAACATCTTAACACCTGTATTTATGCCAGAAAGGGTAAAGCTTTTTTTTTTATCATGCAATATATTGATACTGGCAAAAAACATGTCCCGTAGATTTGTTAAAGTGTTATCGGCCAACTGATGAGTCTTTACATTTGGGAGGAAACCGGAGCACCTGGAGGATACCCACGCGTGCGAGGGGAGACACTCCGTCCCATACATACGGAACAGATTGGGGGGGTCCACATTTTTTTCTCTACTGCCACGACGTATGGCACCCCGACGCCCACGAGAAGGGAGTTTTGCAACATTTGTGCGATCCACAAACTCTCGACTCCACGGCGCTAGATTGCAGGCCGCTTACATAGCCATCACTGCCGAAACTGCATAAAGACATTCCCCGAGCCGTCGGTAATGCCCGTTTAAGATAATCTGGCAAAAACGGTGCAATGCTGGAGACAAACGTCGGTTCTGGTTCGGGGGGTCAAGGTGCTCGCGCAACAGGGGATTCTGTGGCAGCATTTGAAATAGCATTCGGATTAGATTGCATAACAAAGGATGGAGGCGAGAATAAATAAAGAAACGATTGCTTGCACTTGCGATATCGGACACAAACGAGGTTGTGGTTTGCGATGGCCATGGTGCGAGGTCGCCAAGAGGACAATTACATTCACGTGACGGTCGTGGGTGTAATCGAATAAGCAGCCCCTGCAAATGTTACTGTGACAAATTGCATTAACTGGTCAAAAATCAGCTGAGCAGGCTACTAATGACATTTAAAGAGCACGCGCTGGGGCTTATAACAAGCAAGACCCTGCGAGCAAAAAAAAAACCAGGCCGGTTAAAAACACACGTGCAGAGAGGTGAACAATCGGCAAGTAAAGATAAAAAATAGATTACTGCACGCACGATACACGTGTTCATTCGTACGTGTGAGAATTGATTACTGGACGCAAACGAAATGCCAACGTTACATGCCAGGCTAGCGGAGTGAACAAAAATAGGAGCCAGAGAAAACAAAATGATACAAAAAAAGACCAAGAAAATATATTGATCCTGGATGGGAATTGCAACCTCAATCCGTGATGATTCATCGAATCGCTGGGAGGGGCGGAGGGAGGGGAGGGTATGAATTGTTACAGTGAACAGCATGGGCCTGAATGACTCTTTCTTTTTAATGTCCAATATCATGAATTCGTTATGAAGCTATTCATGATGTTTAATTAAATGAATCGTCCATAAATCGTAATCCATTACCTACATTGTGGTCGATTTGCTCAGCCACCTTTAAAAATGGCGGACCCGCCCACACCCTGCCTCCTGAAGCTAGGAAACCCCCCTAAAAGCCATGTCCAGCGCAACAGTATGTACGTTGAACTTCTTTCGCACCGTACGTAGACAACCGTGCCGATCATGCCGATGACGTCGCTAAGCCTCATCCACCACCTCCAGTCCAGTGGCACATGTGTGAAAGGAGAGGCGAAATATTGTCGTGTTATCCGATGGGCGCGAGTAATCGAACCAACAATCGGCCGAGTAATAATAATAATAAGAGAGCCCAGGTGTACAAAGCGATGTACCACCTTGACAATGACGCGCCCGGCCACGGTGAGGTCCCGGTCGAACCACGTGTTCCAGATGCCTCCTCCGTAACACTCCACGCTCACTTGCAGGCAGCCGGCACTCAGCTTCCGCGAGCGTGGTTTTACCTGATTATTCATAATAAAAAGGGGGGGGGGGGGTTTGGGTTAGATCGCATAAGTTTAAAAGTGTCGTTAACCCGCCACCACCTGACAACAGACAAACAGCGAGGGTTTGTCACGTAAACAAAATGGGCCAATTAGTGACTACATCAGCCCACCGGTGTGTTTGGAGAGTAAATCCACAACATCTACAATTTGAGCACCGTGACGTTTCGCCGGTAATTACATCCAGCAACAGCGGGCGATTTTGCCAGAATTGTGAAGAGATCTACCTGCCTCTGGTCTTAAATAGAGCAAGATGACGTCATCACTGCGAGCCAAACAGGTGCGCAGAGCAGGGGGGGGGGTCATTGTAATGATATTACAGTGACCCGCCCCCTCTGGCCTATTGCACATGGACGCACGTGCAAACATAGCCGCAGCAATAACAACAATTTCTACGGCCATTTGAAACTCCGCGACGATATCGTGACGATGACGACGACGGTGCTTCTGCCAGGCTATGTGCGACTTGAGGCACATGCGAAGTGTCAAAGATTAACTGGCAGGTCACGCTATGGGCCCAACTGTTATGGTTTCAATGGCCGAGATGACTCGGATGACACGCGCGCACAGTTTAGCCGTACAAGCTGATGAGGCAAGTGCTGTTAGCGAGCACCTATGAAGACCAGTATCAATCAATTACTGTTTATTTATAATCTTGGGGTCTTTCGGTAAAGCCACATAGATAGAAAAATTATAATAAAAATATTGCGACGTTTCGATTGCTTGTGTTGCGATCGAAACATCGTGATATTTTTATTATTTTTCTATCCACGTGGCTTAACCGAAAGACCCAAACAATATGAATTCCTGCAGCGACGAAAGCTTTAAGTCAAGATTTCACTGTTTATTTGTTATACAGATATTATGATGTATGAGGGGGGCGGTACGGCCAGCACCATGCCTAGCCACTTTCGTCTCCCCAGTGCCGATATTTACACAACGCAACAGATATCCTCATTAATGGCTGAATCGACCTGACGGAGGGCCGAAACCCAGTTCTGGTATCACTCCCTATAGTGTTATCAGTGGCCAAGAATGGAACTCAAGTTGTCATAGCGCAGTGTTGCCAACCCGTAGGCCAACTGCTACTAAACAAAGGTCCACATGCACGCACACACAAATTGACAACAGTCCCCCATTTACACTTATAGACAGTTGGAGCAAGTGCTGTTGCAGTCAGAAGCCCTACTGACGTGACCATCAGCAGACAGCCAACAGCGGATGTTAGCATAACAGAACGCACAATCAAACACATTGGCAGCGAAACTGTCGGCAGCATTGATTCCAAGGTGAAAGCTCTCCACCAGTGTCATTAACAGAGCCTTATGGGTGACGTGTAAATGGATGGTGTATAATTCACGTCCTCATATCCTGTCTCACCGAGGCTTGGCTTGGCACACCATTGCGTGAGCTCTGCTCCACTCTCTTGAGCTGCCCCCCACCTTGGCTACCACCTCTACGTGCGCACAGCTTTTGCTCCTCTTGTCAGTGGGGCTGGGGAAAATTACTGTCGTCTTAAAACCCCGACTTTAAATTCTCTTGCTATAAACTCCTAAAAAATTTCACCACTTTTGAGCATATCTCATCACCCCCCCCGCCGCCCCTTTCAAGCTGGTGCCATATCAGCAGGGTGAGCCGTGCAGCTTTCACTCCCATCCTGAAAAATATCCACACTCGGACCCAACATCCCCGCCTACGTCCATCCAAACTCAAACCCCCTCCTCCCTTTTCACTCGAACAAATCCTAGAAGGGGCTATCTTATCCTATCTCTCCAAACACCTCTTCCCCCCTCTCCATGGCTGTCCTGCAATGGACTCAGTGTCATCTGGTTTCCACCAAGGCCATTAAACAGAAACCAGTCTCCTTCATGTGTTAAATAATATTCTCTCTGCAGACCTTGGGCAATTTTCAGTCCTAGTTCTCTGCAACATTTCTGTTGCATATCAACAGCACCGCATTCTCTGTGAGCATGCCTATGACTAAATAGGCATCTCCAACAAACTACTTCCCAGATTCCACTGCCACCTCTCGAACCTTTCCTTGTGTGTTTCCACAACCGAAGATGCTTGCTTTTTTATGTTTTTAAACGAAGATGCTTAAATAGGCCTTACTCTGCTGATGAGACCCAGAACATAGAAGCCAGTCCACAGGTTGTCTTACTTTAACAAATTCAGCTGTAAATATCATCGGCTCGAAAGTCCATACACTGACGGACTGAAAAATAATGTTTTTCGTTCGCCTGCAGAGATGGCGTCTGGATTTTTCGATTATCAGATGACCTTTATTTACCATAAAGCGAGGCGAGCAGTCTATTTTTTTTTAAGGGAGAGCTGATGATGAGACAATAATGTTGGAATCGCTGAGACAAAGACCACGCCGTTTCTGACCCTGAGACAGGGACTGTCCGTGTGAGCTCCGATGATGCTGAACCCATTCCCTGGCTTGTACTTCCCGCCCACGGCAAACGCGATGATCGTCGAGTAGTTTCTAGTCACAAAGTACTGAAAAAACAAAGACATAAAACACACACCATGTAAACTCCGGCATGAGGTTTAAGGCAACATTGCAAGTCCTGGAGGTGTAATTATCAGGAGTGTAAAGATGCATCTGTATGTTGAACTTCTTTAGCACTGTGCATAGCCAACCGTGCTAGTCGGAGGTGCATCCATTAACATAGAATGAATGTCTTGAGTTACTCATAATATTTAAGCCAAACTGTTAATTTAAGATAACTCCACTTGCAATTGCATTTTACATCGTACATAGTTGACACAGTTGCTTTTGCACCGATTACAATCGCTTATTCGTTTCACTCTTGCCATTGTGGTGATGAAGGTCACTCTCTTGCAACTGCGACAATCCTAGTCTCTAGAATTCGTACTTGGGTTAATAAATATAAAACTTGAAACTCTACTCTTAAGGCTCCAGATGCATACGATTGTGTGTAACGGTTATGTAAATGATATGCTAATCATATGCTCGAGTTAATTTTTGGGATAATGAAGTGAACAAATCAGACAAATAAAAAAACACAGACAGTAAAAATTAGACGAATAAGGATGGATTATATTATTGAACAAAGTGGCAGCCGTGAATAGCAACAATTTATCACTAGAAAGGTGAATCATTGCAACCTAACCAGCAATGCAAACATTTTAATAATATTTTTGTCACGATACACACATCAAATGGCGCACGTGAGAATGAAATATTTAAACATATTTATACGTTGTAAGTAATGAGGTCATGTGACCCCCTCCCTCCACCCTGCAGCCCTAGAGGCTGCCAGATTCGAACCGTGACCTCTGAACCATAAGGGCCCGGCAAATCATAACAACAAGCCTATACACAGTACAGTGCAACAAAGTCGCATTTATAAATATCAGGGCAAGGCATAAAAAAAAAAACTCGAGACACATTTTATGACGATGCCAACCCTCTTCAGAAAGCCTCGAGAAGGCTACAATTGTTGCATCGCGCCTGCCTTCCGTCCGTTTCTAATAACAAAATGCTTCTCTTTTCGGCATTGTATACAACCAATGAAGCACCAACAATTTGTGTTTAACAACACGAACTGCGCGATGCGCTTGCATAATCCTCAAGTCGCCAATAGCAGCCGTCGGTCCGTGGATAATACTGTAATACCCAACTTGCCATGCAAAATGGAGATTTCGTGTCGCGGTGACGTCTTCCGAGATCCTTTGTGCGTGCGGTTTTTTTTGGTTCATTAATATTCCTACATTGGCGAGAATCAATCTTTGAGCCCGCCTGTGGAGCAGACAATCTAGGACGCCCGGGTGAACTCAATTAAAAAAATATATATAAATATACAGCCCTGCAATTGCTTAAACACTAATGCTGGCACAACAGCCACCCATTAGAGGGAGCTCTGGAAATCCTCTCTAGCAGGTAATTTGGCCTACTCTTCACGCTGGCAAGGAGCTGTGAAAGAGTCGTGGACAAGCACTGCCAAATCACAGTGCTGTACCCATTTATTCTGCTCGGTTGACAGAGGCCGGGAGATATAAGAAGACCTGCCCCATTGTTTTAACTGCTGTGCCGGGAGGTCGAACCGGCGAACTCTGGACTGAAAGTCCATTGCGCTCTAACCATTACATCGCAGCAGCAGCAGCAGCAGCAACTCGGAAACCCATAGCGGCCACAGTTGAAATTGAGCTGGTAAAGGGAGGGGTGCATGGCAGAGCTGACGACCAAGGTGAACGGGGGTTACCTTGTTTGCTGGCGCAATGTCCCACTGCTCAGTCTCCTTGAGCTCTTGGAATCCCGCCAGCTTCAGCTGAACCTTGCACTCCTCCACCACTGGGAGAAGCCCCACGCGCACAAGACATGAAGAGGACACCACCAACTCGGGCCACTGAAAGTGCATCGCAAAGTCACTCGGATTTTTTGGCCTATTTTTAAACTTTTTTTTTGCACGCAATGACATTTCCTGCAGGCGAATTTCACAACGTAATAAGGCAACTGACAAAAAGTTAATGTCCAAAGGTACAGTGCTTGTTACAATATGTGAGTAAAAAATATGTTTTGCATTAAACTGACAACTTGCGAAAATAATGGCGAGAAGTTTCCAAATCGGGAGAAATTAGCACTTGCATGATCTGATATTTTGTGATAATATATGCACTGCAGGAAACGTTATTGACGTTTATTGTTAACACTTTTCAAACTAAGTTTGAAAGCACAGCTAATTCATGCATTAGCTCTGTCCTTCTATCCGTCTGTCTGCCTGCAACATGGGATCATGAGAACTCCTGTAAAGGTGATCTGAAATAAGTTCAATGATCACACTAACCTGTATAGCTATAAGGCACTTACCGGATAGAAAACCAGCCGAAAATCAGTGCCAAATAAGCCTTTGCGGCCAAGGCCGTGTTGTCACACATCATGCATGTACCTCGCCTCCCATGAACTTGTGTGACATCATCTGTCAACGTCACACTTCAAGCCACATGTGATGTAATCTCATTGTAAAAACTCGGATCGTGACATTATTACCATTAAATACATGGGTATGCATGATTTGTATTCCTGGATGTATACTATGCTGGTATTGACAATAAATATAACAACTTAAATGTGCACCCTAGGGGAGATAAAACTTACCACCCTCTATTCACATCACAAAGTTACCTAGAATACAAAGACGATGTTTGCTTAATGGGCCTGGTTTGCTCAAAATATTTTCTTGCAATGAAATTTAACTTGGGACTTTTTTTGCAATTTAAATGTAACTGCATTTCGTTCAAATATTGGATCAAGCTCTCCGATGTGTTTCGAGTTGTGCCGAGTGTTGTTCAGCGTGATGTTCGACGTATCACTCCCAAGTGCTGGGAACAAGAGGCTATATAGCAGAGGTCGCAACCGGGTACCCGATACCCGTACCCTACCCGATACCCGGCTACCCATACCCGGCCGGGTACGGGTACCCGTTTGCGACCCTGGTGCGGCCGGGTACGAGTACGGGTATGCCGCGAGTCACTGGTGAGTAACCGTTTATCACTCATTTCCCAACGTCTTGTCTCTTTTCACAATTCAAGTTCCTAGAATCAACCCACCCGCGCCTGCAACATGGCTTCATCCCAGAGGTCGTAATCAGGTACCCGTACCCTACCCGATACCCGGCCGCGTACGGGTAGCCGGGTATCGGGTAGGGTACGGGTACCCGTTTGCGACCCTGGTGCGGCCGGGTACGGGTACGGGTAAGGAATCAAAACCCGTTTGCGACCTCTGCTTCAGGGTAACTTCTTCAGAAAAAATGCAGTTTCTGAGAAGCTCTCAGCATTTGAAGAAACTTAAAAAACACATCGAAGAGCTGCACAGGACAGAACCGCAATAACCTACGCAAGTCTATACGAGACGAAGGAAAATGGAATTTAAACCGAAATTTCATCTCGTGCAATTTAATTGAATACACGCTGGACAAAATCCACATCCCCCAGAAACCAACATTAGTTTAATAATGGAGGGGAGGGAAAGCCTCAGCAAGGATAGCAATCGTGCCGACAAATCTGCTTTCATGTAGACCTGACTCAATGGCAAGTGAAGATAATTAACCGAGCATAAAGAGCACCATCTAAAAGGAGGCAGGGATTGTGCGGTGGTGACGTGAATATAATTTGAAAGTTAATGACGGGCTTACCATGGTAAGGTGATGGTCCCTTGTTGACAAATGAAAGGAAGTCCTTTGCCACCGTGCGGATGGTGTCACTGCGAGAGGCTTTAATTGTGGCCTGAAATCAAAATCAGCGTTTTTTTTTTGTAAACTGCATTGGGCCATACACTGTTTTATTTTTTCACAAAACGTTCGAAAAATGTAAATACATGTAGTCCACCAGAATTGCCCTGCAATTATCTTTACCCTGGCCCTGTAATGGTAGGCAGAGACATTTGTGTTAATAGATGTCGGGTTAGGTGTCTCATTAACTCCTCCTTGTGTGCATCTGCACTGTACTTGCATTATTAGCATGCTGAGAATCGGTACCTTCATTAACAACTCGGGCGTTTCTTATCCCTTTAAATGAAGTTCTCACTCGAGACAATGACTCGGGTTACCCTGTCGGCCCACAACCCAATAATAGCAGAGATGACCACAATTAGCTCTCGATTTTATCCGTGGGCAGAGAATTCGGGTTGCGGATTAACCTTGCTCATCCATGCGCATTGATTAAGTTTTACTGGTAGGAACCTCCTGGTTACACTGGCCCACAGGGGATTATTGTGTCCGTTGTGCAGGGAGGGGCTGGGTGGGGAGGGAGGGGCTGGGTGGGGAGGGGAGGGGCTGGGTGGGGAGGGTGGGGAGGAGCTGGGTGGGGAGGGTGGGGAGGGGCTGGGTGGGGAGGGGCTGGGTGGGGAGGGTGGGGCTGGGTGGGAGGTGGGAGGGGTGGGGCTGGGTGGGGAGGGGCTGGTGACCCCGTGGTGCCCTTATAAAACTCAACGTTTAACCTACTCACGCCGGCTTGTGCCCGCCCTCACAGTCGGGCATATTTGCGGAATACACCACGCCGCCGTTGGCCCTGGCCATTGACCGAGCAACCCAACGTTCCTACCAGCTCCCTCCGCAGGAATGTATTTAGCTGCTCCTGAATCGTTGGAGGTCAGTGACTCAGTGTGCCCACATTGCTACAAACATTAAGGCAGACAAAAATAGATTACTTAAAGAAAACAAATCCAGATGACACATTCGACATCTTCACCCCATATTCTACGTTAGTAAACCGAACGGATGTTTATAGCTTAATTTAAAATTGGTTTTGCATTATCCTTGTTTTGGTTTTATCTGGGCCAACACTCCCCTGTGCCCCATTACCACAGATAATCGAGGCAACTGTAGCTCTGGGTGTGATTCTGGTAAATCTGCAACATTAATGAGCTACACTGGAGCACAGATTGCACAAGTAAACACTTAACAAATAAGTCATATTTAAAAAACTTTTTAAAAAACACGCTTTAATGAAATCATCAGTATACCAAGTTTGAAGTTGATACCACATTGGGAAGTGGGTAAAAATTGAGTTACAAGATTTGAGAATACAACAGACAGAGTGAGTTAAATAAAAGCGTGTAATGAAAAAAAATGAGCTCAACGGGCATTTAATTACAGCGATATTTAAGATATTCAACCGTTTAATATGAAAGTGATTTTTTTTTTAGAAGCTACATTTTTAGGACGTAAAATGATGGGTGTTACAATGGATGCCTCTGACCAAATCACCCTGATTGCGCCCCAATCTCAGCAAAAGTCAGAAGCCCAGCAAGCACGAGCCCACTTAACGTACAAACCACACAAAAACCTTAGTCACTGTGTGGTAGGTTTGTGCTTATCTCTCAGTTGAAAGGTTAGGGTGCACAATAAGTACGTTGTTTTTCCACACACCACTGCAAAACTTCTCCCTTTACAGACCCAAAAAGCAGCCTCCCCGAACAAGCCGGATGTCGAAACTGGACGTAGCTGCTGCAAACTCATCCGTTGCCTTCAGCATCTTCATAGAAAATGTTTTTTTCTGCGTTCCCAAGAAAACCGGCACAGCAATGACTGACTTCCTTGCTGCCCTTTGACACCTTTTGGCGTCACGGCCTGCTGCTGAAGATGGCTAAAATGACCAGATGCCATTCTACTGTACGACGCGGTGATCAGCAACTACACTCTTAGGGTGCACATCGCCAGTAAACACAGCCGCAAGGTAATTGTGAATAATATTCTCCCTCAAGGCTCGGCACGAGCACCATGTGTGCGTGTATGTTAAACTTCTTTCGCACCGTACGTAGCCAACCATGCTAATCGTAGGTGCGGGGGAAGGACAACAAACTAAACACAAAGCAGTTCACAAGAAATGAGTTTCCCTAATATCGGAAGAGTATCTGAAAGCGTACAATGTAGTGACTGACTTTGTTCGATGGTTAGCCAAAATCAGCTGCTGTGAGGATGACCATCACTATTTAACAATATATGTGACCTGCCATTAACATCATCTCGCAGGTACATATTTGCAGATGATATAGCCCTTCATGTACAGGGCACAAACTTCGAAGACATTGCCAATTCTCGCACAGCTGAGCTGATGCTATTCGAGGGATATTTCCATCGCCAGAGACTCCAACCAAATCCATCCAAAACCACCACAGGTGCTTTGCACCTGAACGTTCATGCAGCAGATAACCACCCTTGATGTTGTCCTTCGATGGTAGCCCAGTGTGCTATAACCCCCTCTTCAGAAATATCGAGGGGTTATCATGAACAGAAGTCTGGCCGTCAAGCCCCACGTAAACCGGTCTGTAAAACCAGCAAATCAAGATATTGCCCTGCTGTAGAAACCTTCAGGAACGACCTGGGGTGCCTCAACTGATGTTGCTGCCAACTACCGCCCTACCACTGCCGATCTACTCCAGGGCTGGGTAACCTTTTTTCTGCCAAGGGCCATTTGAATATTTATAACATCATTCGCGGGCCATACAAAATTGTCAACTTAAAACTTAGCCTGTTACATTTGGTCAAACATTTAATTAACTCACCCCTAATGCGATGGCTGGAACTGCTTCTGTTTGGCGAGGCGTGTGATGTTAGCTCGTATTGATGATGTTGCTACTCGCAACTGCTTTTCCAGGATTGTTCCTAGATTTATTGCATTTCGAGTCCTGCCTGCGGTTGCCTTGGCAGGGCCAGACCAAATGATTTTGTGGGCTTTATACGGCCCGTGGGCCGGACGTTCCCCACCCCTGATCTACTCAGTGGTAGTGTGCGCCTGGCCTGGGAACTCGTACACAAAACTGCCACGTGCACAATTGAATAACGCAATGCGCATCCTTAACCAGGACACTGAAAACCGACACCAATCCCCTGGGGCTCCCTTGATCTGCGGACGTTGATGCCACCAAACATCCACAGAGGCATGCAAACTGCAAGGGGATATACTGTACACGTTTCTTACCAATGACGACCACCTATACCCATCATCAACCAATACCTCAACAATGTACCTGGCCACAATCTCTATTCCCCTTCTGGGATCGTTCTGCCACCATCCTATAAACTCGCTCAGATCCTGTAGAATAAACCACCTCGTTTGAAACCCAAATGTCACCCCTCCTGGGTTATGACAGTTCTCAAAGGCACTGCTGTAACCATCAGAACATCAACAGGCAGATGCACTCATCTCCTTCACGGAGAGAAAATGAAAGGCAAGTCACAGTCGGAGTGCGATTGTGTTCCATGCAACCCAAACTATGGACCGTACACTAAACCACTAGTCACGGTAGCCAATCATTAAGCCAACGCCGTCACCTCTCACGATCCTGGCGAGATGTTAACTACCTCGCCTGGTATACAGGAGGTCG
>CM025626.2:7970402-7992304 GCA_014621495.2 Entosphenus tridentatus
GACAATAAATCCCTGGTGGGCAGTGTGGAACATTGTTCCTACCTGTAATATGCATCGATGTTTGCTCAACATTGCGACGATTGTAGCGGCCTCTAGTGGCTTGAGGGGTTATAATGTACACAAATCGAACAAACGCAATTCGATGCATACATCAAGGACTTAAACATCAATATGAATCGATGATTCGAGGCATAATTTCACTTCTTATTTATAGTAATGGTGTGAAATGGAGCACCAATAATCCTGCAACACTTGCGTCAATGGCCTATTATTGTATTCTCCGGATGCTTAAGTGCACTTTGTTTTTCTCAGCGTCCTATGTTTTCAATGATATATGTTACGGTGTCGTCTGCTTTCCCAGGAGGTAGTATATTGTCTCCAAAAATAATTGTCAAATGGACCATGAGTTTGGTGGAGTGTCTCACTTTCCAGAGTGTCTTTTCATTCCGAGATTATGGTAGGTCGTGCCTTTTCTGTTGGAATATAATACAAATATTTTTTTTGGCCTACCAATGAGGCCAGAATTTGACAATTGGTGATGACTTCTAATTTAATGATAATCATGCAAAACAGTACATTGGTCAGCAAACGGGAGCATTTGCCAACTTTCATCATTATATCGACAAACATCAACCTATGATGCTGCATTTAGCCAGAACCTTAACCTCCCCCCGAGCAATTTAATTTAGCATGCAGACTTTACTCAGGATTAACACATCTGTTCCTAGTAACCATATATTTCACCGTTGTCACTATAACGACGGTGACGCAGAGCTTCGTCCAAGTGTGTGTGTGTTTGGCGATGAAATTGGTTTGATAAATAACGCCGCTAAGTATGCAGAGAGGTGCACTTAAACACGCTCGCACGGTTTTTGGTGAGGCTCCAAATGCCCCCATCAGTGCCGCCCAACAGAACGGAAAGTTTCGACGGATGTGTCACTGGCAAGGAAACAACACGGGTTGACATACGCGGGGTTTTGTGAAATGTTAAAGGTTCACAAGGGAGACATTAATTAATAATGTGGTGGCGAAAGCCTACGTGTGAAACTGATAACATGTCAGTCTGTCTGTCTGTATAGCTGATCATCCATCCAGCTGATGACACTTCGGGCAAACTACAAACCCCATAAACTGACTGCTACGAAACTTAACACACACAGCTTACCAATTCACCACTGTCCAGCCCGGTATAGGTTTTGGACAAGATTGGTGATTACATATTTGAAGAGCTTTATTTATTTATTTTAATACCGCATAGGTTTTCGCATTTGTGCTGTACAGCGTAACGTCAGTTCCTGAGAAAGCCCTCGGCACGTGGAACGGAACGTTGGACATAATAACCCAGCGAGGCGTGGTCGAACCCAAAAACCCATGGGAGAGAGATATTTGGCGAACAATAAATCGTGACATTCTGCACACCAGTGCAATATGAAATGCGCGTGCGTGGGTGTGAGATTGCACGTGGCCAAAATCGATGACGAATATCTGAACCGGCCCCTGAGACCCCCTCCCCCCCACCTAGGCTGGTTCAGCCGTAAACGAGTACCTGGTGTGCTGTGAGCGGACAAAAGGAGCTGGCCACCCACCTCCTCGTGCGCCGTGTCGGCCTTCATAGGTGACTCTTACACTCAATAGTATGTGGAGGCTATAGGGAGTGGGGAGAGGGAGGGAGGGAGGGCCTTTGTCTTGAACACCCAGTACGTTGCGCATCCATTTTGCACGCGAGTTTGCCCCCGCACCGTTTGGGTGCTCGCAATTATTTGCACAGTGAAATCTTCGAACGAAACGGGAACTCTTTCTTTACGCCGCCGCTGACTCGCCAGCTTGTCATTGATATTGTTTGCTTTTTGTTTTGCTTACACAAGTGTTCGGCGCACCAAATGAAGGGCGAATAACGCTTCAAAATGTGTGTTCCCGCTGTCGATCATCTTTATAAAATGGCAAAAAAAAAGTCTCAATGGTTTTATTTTATCTAAAAAGCTCTCAGGGGATGATGTTTGTTTGTTGTTCTTGTTGAAGGAGAAAGTAGTCACGGGTGCCAATGTCGAGCAGACAGAAGTGGCCCTAAAGACTATGACCGGAATTCTATTCAGATTATAAGACAAACATTTTTTTTTTAAATCCCCGTATCTTTAAAGCAAATGTTGTGGAGTGCCGTCTTAATTTGGGGTCGCTGTGTGCGGCGCGCATAAAATATCAGCACTTGGGGAGACAAAGGCGGCCGGGCGTGGTGTTAGCCACTCACCCTCTCGTGCGTCTGTTGCGGCCCGTACGGGGGGGGGGGGGTATTTGTCTTTGTTTGGGCAGAATCGTGAAGCATTATTGTCGCCGTAACACATTGTTGACTCTCCAAAGCGTCTTATCATCTGGGGAGTACGGTAAATTGATGGGTGCACAGCAGCACGCACGAGCAGAAAGAACGAAAGAGTATGGA
This sequence comes from Entosphenus tridentatus, assembly GCA_014621495.2. NCBI lineage: Eukaryota > Metazoa > Chordata > Hyperoartia > Petromyzontiformes > Petromyzontidae > Entosphenus > Entosphenus tridentatus. The sequence goes on from CM025626.2 coordinate 7,972,837, forward strand.
TCCCTGCAGTCACGAAAACTTCAAATCTAGATTGCACCTTCCTGTCCAAAAAGGTTCATGAAGAGAGCATCTGCCTCTTCTCTCCTCGAGTTTACACAAGCTTTGGTAGGGCAGCATTAGCGAGGTAATGTAAGCCATTTACTTGATGGCCATTTACTTGTTAGCCATTTACTTGCAAATGTGTTTTTTTTAAGTACACGCACTATGCACTCAAAGCCATAAAAATCTCTACAATAATAATGCTGCCAATGCGAATATATATATTTAAAAAATGCAAACGTAAATAAATAAACGTTTTGTCATTGTTGAGCGCAGGTACTTGGGAAGTATACATGAATCGCGAAAATCTGACCTATGTACGAAATTTCAAATGGTGTGGAAAAAATATATATAATGATTTCAGATTGATCTGAAAGCATGACATCACATGCCATGCAATTGATGTCACTTGTCTGGCATCTCTTCCGTGCTTTTCCAACAACAATTTGTGCCTTCTTCTTGGTTCTTTCGGTAAAGTCACGTAGAAGGAAATAATAAAATAATAAAAATAAAACATAATAAAATAATTCTCACGACGTTTCGGCCACAACGCAAGCAGCCGTCTTCAGGTGGAGAACAGGTCTGTCAAGGAGACAGAGTCTGTCTCCTTGACAGACCTGTTTATTATTTTATTATTTCCTTCTATGTGACTTTACCGAAAGAACCAAGAAGATGAATCCCTGCAGTCACGAAAGCTTTAAATCGAAACAATTTGTGCCATGTCGAATGACGCTTCTGCTGTCGGCATAAAGACAACATTAAATTACGACGTCATGTAAATTATCCAAAAATCTGATAAATTTATCCGAAATTGTCAACGTCATTTTTTTTACTCCACAGAATAAAGAGACGTTGCATTGTTAGGGAAACTTAATTTTAGGTTTTGTTGCACAGCTTCCAACCTTGACCTATTAACAAGGTACACTTATACTCTGCCATCATTAATAGACAACATGCGGTCCACTGGTGTCACATTAGCAATGCAAGATAGCCTTGCAATGTAGCAGTTCATATCGTTGTCACTGTGAAGGCGATTTTATCGCATCTCCAATTGTCAATTTACTACACTGCCAATGCAGTATGTCATTTCACGCGAACTTTTTTCTAAGCGCTGCATCTCTCAGCAATTATGTTCAACATCGCGAGTGCTGTCCCTCAGCTTTTGACTCAATGCTCTAAAGGGTGCAAAAGGCCATCGCTAATTAAAGGCTGCTTTCATACACTTAGTTGTTTTATGTTTGTGGTGTTAATGGCGGTGCCCTTGCCGCCTATCAGCAACGGAGCATGAGTTCCTGTTTCTATGGCGACAAGCAGGCACTGTCTGACCTCTGACCCAATTTGAAATGACATCAGCCTAACAACAGGATTGGCCTAGAAATTCGCACCACTGCCAATGCATTATTAACGTGGGCCTCTAATGGCACAGTCACTCCCACCAATTATTCCTTTTGCAACCACCAACCCTGTGATTATCGTTTTCCTCTTGTAATAATTACCGCTAACGCACCACTCGTATCTGTTGAACCATATGGCCTGTCAAGAAAACCATCGAAGTTAAAAGCTAACTGTAAAAAAACAAACCCCGTGTTTTTTTGTAATGCGTGGCCACTGGCTGTTTTTTGGCCGTGTGGTATAATTAGAGTATTGGAAATCAAATCACCTTGCGTGTGACCGACCTTCGTCAGATCTCGCACAAGCCAGGCATGGTTGAGTGTAATTCGGACTTGGGATTAGGACATTGCCTGGGGGAGGATAATGGGTGTTGTCAGCTTGAGCATCGAGGTGGCCTGGAGATGACGACACAGCAATATATTTTTTAGAACCTTATCTCGTTAAACGTGCGAGTCGGTGGGTTTTCTCCGAGCACTCGAAGATTCCTCCCGTCGGGAGTTGCTCGCTCGGTGGAATTGACCAAACATCCCGTTGCAGTAGGACCCTCCTGAATTCAAAGTCTTAAAACTCGCCGAGGGCTTTTTTATGAGTAAATAAAAAAATGGCATTATTACGATTCTTACCAAAAAAAAAAATGAAAAATAGCGATTGCGCAGATTTTCGCGGTCGCCTTGTGGTTCTCCGACGTGCGCGTGGCGCGCTTCCTGAAGAAGAAGACGAATAAGAAGCACGTCTTGGCACGTGAAGTGAAACGTCGGACATGGTGCCGGGGGCAAAAAAAATGTCTCATTTTACGTCAATGTCTCACTATCAATTAAACACCAGTACGCCGTACATCTGAGTATGTAATTATGGAGCATTTAGAGCGGGCGTCACGTTTAAACGACGCGTTTCCAGCTCAGCAGAAGATTTGCGGCAGGGACGCGAGACATTATTTCGTGCCATCGCACGAAACGCTACCCTGTCTCGCGACGATCCCGTCGCACGGGTCATTGCCGTCGTGCGCGTGATCACGCACGTGTTGCGGGCGACAAATCGTGTCTGCTGACTGTGGACTGCTCACTTTCCTCGCAACCAGCTCTTGGCTGCTGGACCATCGAACAAAGACGGGAGTCACCGCTCCACGTGCTTTTCAGATGCGCTTCTGCGGCCGTCTGGAACGTTCTTCCACAGGCAGATATGCGCATTTAATTCTAGATTGGAAACTCGTTTCTTTAGGGCCGCTTTTTGTCGTTGTTTAGTTTCTTGTCCGTTCCCCCGGACCTCCGATTATCGCTGTTGGCTACGTACGGCGCGAAAGAAGTTCAACGCACAGTACATACGCGCGTACCCGAGTGGGCATCGTCGAAGTTATCGCGTTAGAAAGGAGACACAAGCCGAGTGATGACTTCAATGACGCAGCTCCTGCACGTTGCAATTAAAGGCCTCGGGCCAGTGCGTAAAGGCCTCTTCGTGTCGTGTCGGGCAGCTCCGATTAAAAAATATATATTTGTAAAGGCGCTGCCCTTAAATTCCTTGCTCACGCAACTGCTGGCAGAAGGACCCCCGCCACAGGGAGCTCTGGAGGGATACTCCAGAGGGCATTTGGCCTACTCTTCCACACACGGCAGATGTCCGTGGGAGCGGCCACAAACTGTACCCTCACCATATATTCGCCCTGCCGATGGGCTAATTGCCGTGCACCCATTGTATACAGCCATTGTATACTGCCATTGTATACTGCCGGACAGAGGCAGGGGGGTTAAAGACTCAACTGGCGTGAGATTTAACTGAACCGCCGATTATAATCACACAACGGCAACATCCAGATACATACATCATTGCAAATTGTTCATCCAGGAAAGCTACATTGAGTCTCAAGACAAAACAAATTTTTCAGGAGGATCCTGCAGCGAGGTGTTTGTAGAATACCCATTGATGGGGTTGTTTGGCGTCATATGTGGCGAGAAACCGGAGGACACGGGGGGGAGGGGGAAAAACAAACAAACCCAGCCATGCCAGAGGTAACACTCAACACCGCCGTCTCCTGGCCATCTGTTTGACATGAACATCTGTTTCAACTGGAGCCTCATAAACGCGCATTACGGGTACAAATGTGTGCTTCCGGCTTGTCGACCATGCTGTGGTTGTCATCTTTCTTGACCGGTGGTACCCCCTCGTGCGGATATCGGTGTTTTACGCGAAAATATTCTCCTTCTCCTTCGTCGCCTTCTAGATCTTATCTTATCCTTCTTCATATTTCGATTCAAAGCTTTTGTGACTGCAGGGATTCATTCATTTGTCAAGGCGCTCTTCCCCCTCCAACCCAGCTTAAATATACGCTGCCAAGCCTGGTGGTGTTTCATTCAGACGCTGTCTTTCCGACAGACCTGTTCTCCACCTGAGGACGGCTGCTTGCGTTGTGGCCGAAACGTCGTGAGAATTATTTTATTATGTTTTATTTGTATTATTTTATTATTTCCCTTCTACGTGACTTTACCGAAAGAACCAAGAAGACGAATCCCTGCAGTCACGAAAGCTTTAAATCGAAATTTAACTACGGAGAGTGGTCAATGCCCCCCACCCCACCCCACCGCTTGCCATCCCAACCTCGACTTCTTCATATTCTTATCCCTTTTCTCCTTCTCCTTCATCATCATCAACCCCTTACTGAATCACCTTTGACCCACACCGACGCGTCTGACGATTCCGTGGTCGGCGGATTTGATTCTGGTTCCATCGGATTCCGGTTTCAATCGGCCGTGACAGGCAACCCGAACCGGCGCGCCATCCGGGGTCTTGCAAGTCCATCGCCGCCAACACCATTAGGTGGACATCGGCAGAAAAGAGCTTTGTGGCTCATCGGATTTCTCCGACATGAAATAAAGATGCTGATTTGCAGCGCAGCAAACGCGAGACGAGCGCTGCGGAAGTAAACGTTGCCCGCCGTTCTTTAATCGCAATTATTTCATTATTTATCCGCCTATTTATTTTTGCGAGCGTCCTCGCTCGCGGAGGGAGAGAGCGCTTGCGAGTCGCCGCCGTCGACTGCAGAGTCGTGCCACGCTGATTGTATGCCCTGGGAATATTAAAATGAGGCATGGAGAGAGGGAGAGAGAGAGAGAGGGGGGACGGGTGCTCCTGTTGCAAAGGGCACTCGTTTTCTCCCAGGCAAAGCTGAGCCATCCGAAGTGGTGTGTTTGGAATGTTCAGGTGACAAGGGTAGCGGGTAAAGCAGAGAACAGAGAGAGACTATTTAATTTTGCTCGTTTTAGCTCAAAGGCTCTTCATTGCACCATGCAGTGCCGGATTATCGTAGTAGCAAAAGTAGCTGCATATGTAGCTACGGGCCCCGCACTTTGAAGGGCCTCGCGCTAAATGCTTTCAAGCTATAAATTCCGGTTCAGTGATTCTGCACTTGCTCTATTACTATAGTTCTATACCGCCTTCAACTTTTACGAACGACTGGGTGTTTAAGGTTAGCTGTATAGCAAATAAAAAAAACACAATTACTTTATTATGCAAGTAAAACATTTGTGTTTTAATATGTATGTGTTTTAAACTAAATTTAGGGTCGTTTGTTCTAGATTTGAAGCTTTCCTGACTGCAAGGATTCATACTCTTAGATTTTACCGACACAGCTAGATTTACTGTATCACTTGATATATCACTTGATACAGTAAATCTAGCTGTGACGGTCCCACCCGATGACGGAGACTTGTGTTGCCTTCGAAACGTCGTGATTTATAATTATATTTCTATTATTATTTCTGTTATTTTAATTTGTATTATTTATTTTTACCTAAGTGACTTTACCGAAAGAACCTAAGGGTATTAGGGTCGTTTTATAACAGATGCTGCAGGCCCCGCACTAGCTTAATCCGGCACTGGCACAATGATGAATTGATTGTCACCCTTTGATGTGGCCTCATGACCTGAAAAAGTAGACGCATTTCATGAGCTCGGGTCGAGGCGAATTGAAGAGGCAATGCAGCTCAATATTTTTAGGATTAAAAAAATGCAGCTCAACATTTAAAGGATTTAAAAAAAGCAATGGCAGGCAAATATATCGAGTAAGGGTCTTCACAGTGTTGGTGCGAATTCAATTAACGTGCCTAGAGTGGGGCAATTATCATTAGCCACGCTCTATCCACTGCTTAGTGAAGGCCTTCCCGAATCGTCGCCATCCCTCACGGGCCCGCGATGTCACTCACGATCCATTTCACGGCCGCAACAACAAACTCGTCCCGTCATTTCATCTCGTCCGGGGCCCCCCTCGGGTGCCCATTACTTCCTGCGCGCGGATAATCGTTACAATAAAACACGGAGCAGATAGCATTGCCTCTCTGCGAGAAGAGGACGAGAAGGCCTTATCACGGCGTAGCTTTTTGTTGTTTGTTTATCGCAGATGTTAAGCGCATGCCCAGTGGCCAATAGTTTTTAATGGCCATCAACTAAAGATCGCTAATGATAGGTACGGCCAGACGACAGCTTATCGCAGGGCTTGAACGATGCAAGGCTATGGGGTGGGTGGGTGGGGGGGGAGCACGGCTGGTGGACGTCAAAGAAGTTTCTTGAATCGAGAACGGCTACGAGAGCGTGGGAAAGTGGACGAAGGGAGGGCAGCACGGAGGCTCTTGGCGTGCGAGTGCGAGGAGCGCTCTGAGCTGGCGGGAGGCGTTGTAATCGTGAAGTTTGATGGGGACAATGACCGCAGCAGCGGGCGGTTAAATAGGAGGGACGAGGAGGTGACCGTAGGGAATCAGTGAGGAGGTGAGTTAATATTCTTAGGTTTTTTCGTTAAAGTCACGTAGGTAAAAAATTCAAATTAATAAAAGTAAAATAAAATAAAAGAAATAAAAAAATCACGACGTTTCGGAGGCAACACAAGCTTCCGTCTTCAGGTGGAACCGTCACAGCCAAGACAGCTGTATCAAGTAATGAGGTGAGTTAAAATAAATCGACCCCAACTGCTCGAAGCTCCATCCCGTTCTCCTGCCACTCGCTGGCCCCAGCCCCAAGCTACGGCCAGTCCTTCCACAAAGCCCCCCTCCTTAACCACACTCCCTGCCACCCGTTCTCCCGTCACAATAACCCCACTCTTTATTTCAACCAATGTCACACCACCATTGTCACAAAAAGCGCTTTGGAAGAAGGCCGCTATGTAAAGCTACGTTGGATAACATAAGCAGCGCTGCCCCCCCCCCCCCCCTTTAGGCGGACGTGTGCGTCGTACAGCAGAAGTGAATGGGTCGGCGGTGCGGATGGTTTTGCAGGGAGAACAACACGAAGACAACGACTGCTTCTGATGAATCGATTTTTTTTTCTCGCAGATGTAACAAAAAGAAACGTTTTATTTTCACTACCAGGTAAGGCCCCACAGAGCGATCGTAGCTCATTTTCTGAAGCGATCTGGCTATCACAAACGATAGCTCAACGAAGTGGCTTATCGCGTGGAGATTTAAAGCAGCCAAATGCTCTAATCGCGCGATGTTGATTCTAAATGTGGAGGGGAAAACCGGAGGACCCTGAGAAAAAAACTCCACGCGACCACGGGAGAGAGAGAGAGATTGAGACACGCAAACACAAAATATACAGCAGCAGGCGTCAGGGTCGGGATCGAACCCACGACCTCCTGTATACCGGGCGAGGAAGTTAACGTCTCCTAGCCACCGTGATGATGATGATGAGAGAGAGAAACACGCTAACTCCAAATATACAGCAGCAGGCGTCAGGGTCTGGATCGATCCCACGACCTCCTGTATACCGGGCGAGGGAGTTAACGTCTCCTAGCCACCGTGATGATGATGAGAGAGAGAGACACGCAAACTCCAAATAAACAGCAGCAGCCGTCAAGGTCGGGATCGAAGCCACGACCTTCTGCATACCAGGCGAGAAAGCTAACATCTCACCACCGCGGCGTCCCACCCTGTTGTGCTGTTATAGCTCTCCGATGCATTTTCGTTCGGCACGATGTCCAACGTTTCGCTCCACGTGCCAACAGCTTCTCCGGTAACGAAATGCTCCCAGCACATGCTCCCTTCGTTGACAGCCAAATTGGACGTCTCTAATTTGCTATTGTTCTCTGAGTCACGTGTCAAGTTACGTAAATGTTTCAGTTGCATTTATTTGGTATAGCCCTGTGAGCCATTCGGCTCTTGAATCGGGTGAAACCGCAACAAACAAAAAACTAAAACATGAAACAAAAACATGAACAAGAAAACATCTTAAAGTGACCATGTGACTATGTGCAAACAGAAAATCCAGGAAAAGAGAGCAAAATAATCGATAAAAAGCACCGTGCACCAACGCCTTGTGCAAAAATCCCAGTGGGATGCAAGTCAAACAACAACAACAACCACAAGACAACTTAGATTAAGGCCATCAGTCGAACTCCGTACTACAACAAACAAACATTGCCAAAGCAAAAAAACTTTTCGAAATCACCAAAATAAAGCCATGAAAGCAATGTAACAGTGATCATAGGAACTGTGACCGAATTTTCACAATGAACGACATAAACAACATGTACCACCAAACCCTGCAGCCATAGCTGGCTGCATGAGTCACTCCACAACAGCAGGAGCATCAGTCGGAGTATCAACATTTTTCAATGCACCTTTAAGATCAGCGCACTAAATCAAAACACAGATTCTACTTTGCAGCGGTCATCCGGAGTGAAACACGGGGGTTAAAAAACCACCTGGAAACTGATGAATGTTATATTTTATCTTTACCTTAGCCTTCACATCCCTGAACAGTTTCGTGTATCACGTCAGAGTAATTGCTATACTGTACGCGTAATAATTCACGCTGCCCTTATCCCCCTAACTTTGCAATATGATGGGTTTTCGTAATTTTTTTTTGGGGGGGGGGGGGGGGTCACAATTTTATTTCAGGAATCCAATTACTTTTTGCCTTGTTTGTGCTATCTTGCTCATACCATCTGTTTCCTACGTACCGTCTGCATTGCCGGTCTCGTTTAAATGTGTGTCTCATCTGCACTGCCTGTTCCCATTTCTTGTCCTTATAATCTGCACTGTGTCATTTGTAGTCCGTCTCAACCGTGGTTTGTCTCATTCCTGTCTGTCCCCCGTGTAGCGTCTGGTTCCGATATCGAGAATTAACTCACCACCGTGGCTGGAAATCGAACTCAGGTGGTCAGGGTCATAGTGATGTGTGCAAGGGTGGCAGTATGGCACGGTATAATATTTTTTTCTCCGTATTTCGTATCCGAAAAAAATATCGTATCGTTACTTCATACCTTATGTCGTGTCTAACAGAAAATACATCTTAAGGAAATAAGGGATAGTTGACAAGCAAGCTTACAGTACACTGTTTTGTTTTGCTTTCTTTTTTTTGTAGAAAGCTCCTTTCTTTGTAATAAAAAATATATTCTGTAAAACGTTTCTTTGTTTTTTTGCTAGAATTGACATAAATTTAAAGTACAAAGTCGCATAATTTTCGAAATATTGATTTAAAACACTTAACGTTCACATCTGTTTCCAATAGTAAGTGAGTGGCAGTAAGATTAATTAATATTGCCTGCCGTTTAAGATATTTTTTTTATAGTGGATGTGTTAAAATTATTCACGCTGCCTATGAAGACAAGAGAGTAGAATCATTATCAGAATTGAATAAAGCTTAGCCTCCAATTAATTCATATCCTGAGTTGGTACGAAAAGGGCACGAAAATAAATTATATACCGTATTTTCGTACCGTACGTGATGTAAGAAAAAATTTGTACCGCAATATTGTACCAAAATATCCCCGTAGCGTGCCATTATTTCGTACCGTACCCTACCGCCACCCGTGGCTGCATTGCTAATCATAGCGCAGTGCGCTAATCACTCGGCCACCGTTCCCCCAGTGTGTTTATTAACGGTGATATAATTCGCACCTTCGCCACAGCTGATGAGCACTGCTCCTCGCTTCCTTCTGACAACTTACACGAATCGTTCCCTTGCAAGCAATGACGCAGCCTCGCAACATGAATAATAATGATCCCCGTATCTTTAATGAACATGAGAAGAACACGTGTTTTTTTTTTTAAATCATCACAGTAACGACGTGAGTTTAATTCAACGTATGCTCTGGTTTAGTCGGTCACCTTCAAATAGACGGTATACCGTGTAATTAATTCAAAGCACAGTTTCCTCTGGTTACCACGCTTGATTTGCAATCCAGAGCTCACCAGATTGATTCCATCTTCCGGCGCAGCAGTTGAAACATCCGTGCAAGGTTCTTAAATTCCAACCATCCCTCCCCCGCTCCGCCACCTCTGTCCATCCAGCAGGACAAATGCTTCCTTACCTGACCTGTAGTTTGCCCTCCTATCGGTTGTTGTTTTGTTTGTTGCTGTAACCTTCTGCGCCCAGTGCCCCCGACCGAAAAAAATATCTCTGATCCTGATAAATGGGCACACCATCGCATTGAGTCGATCGGCAGTTGCCTGTGGTGAGATAAAGTGTGGGCACTCCTACCTCTTCCAAGAGGTCTGGTCAGCGTGGAAGAGTAGGCCAAATACCATCGAGAGGGGCATCTCTAGAGCTCCCTCTAGCGGAGGCCCTTCCACCAGCAGTGTTGTGAGCGAGCAATTGGAGGGCTGCGCTTTTACCTCCTTTTACAGTATTTCTATGGATGCTGTGGATTTAATCAATCATATGTACTAAGTCCAAACACACGCTCACGATGCTCAATAATTTAAACCTCGGTTGTGAGCGCCTTCAAATAAATGGCTCTCGCTAAATATTTGCTCAAATTCTGTGCTGGGCTTCCTCGTGTCGTGCCAAGCATCCGTTCAGCGTGGGTCATCGAGCCTGTTTATTAAATTAAACTCGTTCACCGCGAGGCGACAACAACGCCGAGGAACGCGAGCATATGTTTCGTTGTCCGGAAATAGAAGCTACAAATGACCAGCGCCACGTCCGGTTGGTGCTTAACTCAACCCCTAAGACCCCCAATAATTGGCACGTGATTGATATTCCCCGGAGAAAATTACACGCGTAATGTTTATTTTATGTAGGGGACTATATATAAAGCTTGGAATGTCGGGACCGCCACCGCTCCCCACTGGGAGGGATCTTCATCCGCCTCTGCTGAAAACTGATTTTAAAAATGCACATCATCATCATCATCGCATGTACGTGTGTTGAACTTGTTTCACACCGCAACGTAGCCAACCGTGCTAATCGGGTTGTGCGGGAGAAAGACAACAAACTAACACAAAAAAGCAGGTCGAAAGAAATGCGTTTTCAATTTAGATTTAAAGGTGCATCGCTCCAGTGGTTCTCCTTCACATCGGAAGGAAGAGCGTTCCAGACGGCCGCAGAAGCTCATCTGAAAGCGCGCGATGCGGTGATGCGGTGACCGTAGTTTTTGTTTGATGGTTAGCAGCCAAAAGCGTGATGATGGTTTATGCTCCTTGACGAGATCATCAAGGTATCGTGGTTCATTTGTGGCAAGCGCTTTGTGGATTTGATGATGATCCCATCATCATCATGAAATGTTCATTTCAAACCACGTTTCCCTGAAGAAGGTCCCAATTACCTTGAAAGCAACACGTCGGCCATCGCAACCCGAAACACATAAATGCACATTGTGAGTTTAAACAAAAAACAAACTCGACAGGAAATAATCGATGAAAGACTGTGTCTTTCACAACAGTCGATCTGCTGTTTGACGAATGTGCCAGATCCTGATGGTACATTGCCCTTACGAGGAACCTTTGAGAGCGCGTACAAAGTTTGCACGCGTTTATGGAGGCCACGCAATACACGGCAAAAATACGTTTCCTTTTGCTGTAACATCACAGCGTGGGGCAATTGAGATTATTTTACCAACGGCTTGATCGTCAGAATGGGCCGGTCAGACATTGAGATATTGAAGGAAGAGCTTTCGCGGTTTCTCAAACATCACCCCACCGAATGACGGCAAATGCTGCTTGAGAGGCTCGCTTCTTAGCGAGGGCCCTTCTGCCAGCAGTGGCGTAAGCCAGCGATCGCAGGGCTGCTCCTTTGCCTTCACGAGTCAGAGTGGAGGCTCTGTTGAGAGGGGGGGGGGGTGCACCCAGGGTCGGAATTCGAGGTTCCTAAAGGCCCCGTTAGCCCAATGGGTTCATCCAGCCGTGGGCCCACACCGCGAGACGTCAGTTTTCACCCTTTGAAACGTTGCCACGTGGAGTGGCTCGCGGGCCAGGAGCGCTCATCTCGCGGGATCCTGGCTTCCAATCCGTCGTTAAGGCCACACCCGTGATCACGTTCAGCGTGCAACGAGTTTCGATGGTCTAAGCCCGGTCACCCATGACTGCGGACACAAAATTAAATGAAGCCCACCGTATTAAATGTGTGTTTGCACTTAATTCAGCAACACTAAAATTCCAGCTGATAATGGTTTTTTTACCCTTCTATTTGGCAACAAATCTGACACTTTTTTTACAAGGAGTCATGTTTGCATAGACCACAATACCTGCAGTCATAATGCAAACAAAAAACATAACTCTGATAATGTATGCACTGTCCTTGAAGTTGATTGGTCCACACCCGAGACAGCTTTCCTTAGAGCCTAGTCTCACATGGGTTGGACCAGATGACGCCAAAAGCCTAGTTTCACATGGGTTGGACCAGATGACGCCAAAAGCCTAGTCTCACATGGGTTGGACCAGATGATGCGCCTATCAGAGTTATGTTTTTTGTTTGCATTTCAACTGCAGGTATTGTGGTCTATGCAAACATGACTCCTTGTTAAAAAGGTGTCAGTTTTGTTGCCAGATAGAAGGGTAAAAACCAATTATCATATTTTTTATTGGCAAATGAGGTTCCAATGGGGGTAAAATTCCAGCTCTTGAGGAATTTTTTTAAATGTCAGCTTGACTGCCGTGCCGCGAAATGAACGCGCGTCTGTGGCAAGGCTTGTTGGACTGTGCAGAGTCCTGAAGCGTTGGTTGAAAACGTCACTTGAAATGATCTCATAAGTAGTTCTGTGAAATCACCTTCCACGGGCCATTCTCCAGCACACAGCATCATGCACGACTCTGCAAGTGTTCGGTGTTAGATACTCTGTCTCGTGACACACTTAGAATAACAAAAAATGAAAGGCATCTATTGTTTCCACGTCACAAGCCAAAGATTGCATTTGGATCTCTCGCAGAGCAGTGCAACCGTTCCTGTTACGGAACGGCCCGTGGAAGTGGATATCACAGGGCTACCTCTGAGATGCTTTTTTAAAGTGACCTCTAATCTATTTCCCGCAACTCCGATTAGCATGGTGGGCTACGTACGGTGCGAAAGAAATTCAACATACATACATTCGGCAGATGTCTTTATTTTTAAATCCTTTATATTAAGTTCACTTGCTTGCGCGCTTACGACCGTGCAAATCTTTCGGTCGTTTTTTAACCCACTTCCCGTGATCCAATCGAGCTGACATTTTGCACACAGACTCGTTGTGCGTGACTATTTATTTTCGTGAAATCTTTTTTCCAAAATTGTACACTTTTTAGGCAAAAACAAATTATATTTAATTACCAATTCCTTAATGGTGGCAGGCAATCATCTGACCCATAGGTGGCAGCCATCTCAAGCCAGAGGACGAGAGGACTCTAGCCGCCACGCATATAAAGGATTTATAGTGAAAAACTTAGTTTTTACGGGTTAATTTTTTTCCCACCTGCCTTGCCACTGGGACCAATATGCATCACATGAGAGACAAACCGATAGTTTTCGCTCTCGGAAATGGAATTTGTTTCAGATCTAAACTTAACGTGATGATTTGTTTTTCGTGCAGGCATAAACTGCGACCATCAGCTCACCACACTTGAGATCCCTTGTTTAATCATGTGCATCTGAACCTCGGTTCTCAGCGGTACCAGCTTAGCGATTTGACCTCTTAGCCACTGGGCCACGTCAATCAGATGCTATCTTCATTATCGGCACATTCAGTGACTTGGGCAACATTGCATGTGGAGGTCAACGTTATAGGTTGAGGATTGTGGCCTATGGGGAACTGTAGCGTGTACTACCAACAAGGGTAAAAATAGGTCCGTAAATTACATTCCATATGCAACGTTTGACAAGACATGCAAGTACACGTGGAAACCAAACAACCTCACTCAGTTACACAAATTTGCTCAGCTGGGACAAACGTGCACAACACTTTGGGTTTAATTTGTGCTTGCTCATGGCAGGGTCGCAACCTGTCCTGGTTTTCCCCAAGATCGTCCTATTTTTGGGGTAGCCACTGTCCTGGGAAATCTGTAAGTTTTCCCGGACCATTAAAAGCCCTGTTTTTTTTGCATTTACATATGGCTTTCCATCCCCTCTTCCTAAATTGTGAGACATTTTTACGTTCCCCCATGATACGTTCTGGGTATTTTTTCCCCCTTTCAGAGGTGGCAACCCTCGCTTGCGATGTCAAAACGTGAGAGAGAGCGAGAGAGCGAGCGAGCGAGCGTGTGCGCGTAACGCGAGGCTCTCGCGCAGTTCGACATCGGTGGCTTTCGTCAAAACTCAGTGTGCACAAACTGTGGTCACCACCCACAACAGAACCGTGGGACACGAATGACGACGACTCGATTAAACTACAAAAGCTTACGATTTTTTTTTCTACCAGCTAAGGCCCCTCCACCGACATGCAGTCAAATAGCGCCCCTGCAACTAACGTGGCATCGGAAAGCCATCATCCAGCAGTGGATTGATAGGAGGGCTGTAAATTATTAGTGACATGAATGTATGCAAGGGATTTCACAGCCCCTTTGTTAATCCGCTACCGAAGGGCTCACATTATGTGTCGGTCGTAAGGGTTGTTTGACCATACTTCACCACGGTAGTCAGTGCCGCTTGGCGAAGAGGGGTGCCCAGGATAAGTTCAGATATTGCTCGACAATGATGGCCAGGAATCGATCTCGGATCGCCGGGTGAAAAACTATTTTTAAATCCTTTATATTAAGTTCACTTGCGCGCTTGCTTACTTGCTTACGACCGTGCAAATATTTCGGTCGTTTTTTAACCCACTTCCCGTGATCCAATCGAGCTGACATTTTCCACACAGACTCGTTGTGCGTGACAATTAATGTTCGTGAAATTTTTTTTCCAAAATTTTACACTTTTTAGGACAAAAATATTATATTTAACTACCAATTGCTTAATGATGGCATGCAATCATCTGACCCATAGGTGGCAGCCATCTTAAGTCAGAGGACGAGAGGACTCTAGCCGCCACGCATATAAAGGATTTATAGTGAAAAACTTTGTTTTTACGGGTTAATTTTTTATTTTACCAGGTAAGGCCCACTGAGCTATATAGCTATTTTTCAAAAGCGACCTGGCCACAAATGATAGCTCAATGAAGTGGCTTATACCGTGGAAATGTGTCGCAACCAAATACTCTAAACGCGTGTCATTGATTCTAAACGTGGAGGGGAAAACCGGAGGGACGCGGAGAAAAATCCACGTGACCACAGGGACAGAAAAAGACACGCAAATTCCAAATATACGTGGCGTCGTTACGGTTGCGATCGAACCCACGACCCTCCTGTATACCAGGCGAGGTAGTTAACATCTACGAGCCACCGTGACTCAATGCCCCATTCACAAATCGGAAGGAGGAGGCTGCGGTGACGGCGGGGGGGGCCATCACAGCGGCGACGATTGACCACTCCGCTACTCCTGACTAAATCGTATACGGCACAGGCGCCTCGGTGTTTAAATGATAGCCGCTGCTCCCCACATCAGCGTCAGTGACACGAAAACGGACGACGGTGAAACGCGGCAAAAAAAACATATACACAACAACGTATCTTCTTACATTCACACACGTCTCATCGCGTGTTTTGTGTGAGTCGCGTGCGTCATTGCCGTCCTGTGCGCGTCGACTGGGACACTTTTGCACGTGTGGATGCGACGCATGTCACGTGCACGGGATGCAACGTTTTGAAATTAAGTTAAGGTACACGGCACGCCTACATTATGATGGATTTTCAGCACGTGTAAATTGTTCTATCCACAGTGATCAACCATACAAAGCCACTGTCCAGGCTAAAAATGATGCTCAGCTTCTTTAGAATTGACAGATATAGGCGAATGCTGGGTTGATTTGGTCCATATTTTTTTCATTTGAGTATGTAAATGTTTCATCTTATAGACGACCCGGAATGTCACGTGTATCTTTTCACTGCATGCAACATACCCGGAACTAGCTGACACAGCTGATATGCATTGTTCCATTTAGAGTGTTTCCGATAAGGGTGTGCCCATTAAAATGTTTCATTACAACACAGTGATGACATGAATGTCACATGTCACAGTATGAACCATAAGCTGAGTTACCCCCCCCCCCCATCCATCCACCCACCGACAATTTTTTTTGAAAACCCCATTACAGATAAGGGGACATTGTGAATAATGTCAGGTCGTTTCGGGTAAATGCCATTATAGAAAACGTGTTAGACGGGCGAGTTTATTTATTTAAACGTTTTGAATATGACCTCTGCAAAGAGAGGGGGGGGGGGACACACAGAGCAATTGTAGATTCATCCCAACCTCCCTGAGATGTGCAGTCCTAAACTAACACCCCACACAGGCAGTGCCGGATTAAGCTAGTGCGGCGCCTGTAGCAATGTGTTATAAAGAGGCCCTAAATAAATAAACACATACATATTAAAACACAAATTTTTACTTGCATAGTAAAGCCATTGTTTTTTTTTCATTTGCTACACAGCCAGATAATACGACGAATCGCTAACCTTAAACACCCAGTCGTTCATAAAAGTTGAAGGCGGTATAGTACTATACATAATCCGGTACTGCACCCCGGGGCAATAACGGGGACCATGAGCCGTGCAGAATTGTCTACCCTATACCCACAGCAAATATCAAAGATCTCCCCGCCCACCCAACCCGCCCCCCGTAGCCTTTAACAGACAGTTGGGGGCAAGTGTTGTGAGCGAGTCGCACCTATGAAGGCCCGCACTGTGTGCACACGAGGAGGGATGGGTCGTGGTGGCCAGCGCCACGCCCGGCCGCCTTTGTATCTCCCCAGTATGCGCCACCTTCTCCTCCACACGGGCTCCCTCCTGTTGCAACCCAGGGGGTGCGTGTAGGGTGGCGGGGCCGAGCGGGAATCGAGTCTGATGTTGTTTTAACTTGATGTTGTTTTAACTTGATGTTTTTTACTTGATGTTGCTTTAACTTGATGTTGTTTTTAACTTGATGTTGTTTTTTACTTGATGTTGCCCATGCCCCTGGCAGCAGTGCACAAGCGCTGTTAACAATAACACTGCAGCTTAAAAAAAAGACAGATCTCCTCCCTTGTCTTCCTCCTTCTCTTTCCTTAAGCTCCTGGACTTTGGAACTTCCCATCATCTCGTTGGAACGAGTTCCTGAACCCTTTACTTGATAAAAAAAATAACACGTCTCGGTCCTAATCATCTGCTGTACATTGAATTCGCGAGCTCAGTTGCAGGCTTTGTGACCCCCTCCTCCTCCCCATCGACCCTTCTGTCGTCCTCAAGTCCCTCCTACAATCACCACCGACTGTGTGAATAGAGGACACGTGTGCTGATGGGGTTGTACGTGTTGCTGACCGTGTGTGTGTGTGCGTGTGTCGGAGTGGGGAGCGGTAGTGTGGCGGTAGCGTGGCGGTTAGCGCTACGCTGCGCTGCGAACCCGGCGACCCGGGTTCGATTCCCGCTCACGGCCAACACCGATGGTGACAATTATCTGAACCGGTCCTGGGCCTCCCCTATGTAGACTCCGCTTCAAATGAGTACCTGGTGCGGTGTGTAAACATCGCCACCGGAGAGACAAAGGCGGCCGGGCGTGGTGTTGGCCACCCACCCCTTCGTGTGCCGTTCCGGCCTTCATAGATGCTACTCGCTAACAGCACTTGCCCCAAGAGTCCATTAAGGCTATACGGGGAATATTTGTCTTTGTTGTCGGTGTGCGCTTGCCATCTGCCACAGTAAAGGCGGCACAGCTGGTTGCACCTGCCGGTCATCTCGGTCGGTCAACCCATGCATGGCACGTGGGTCTGTCCCGTGACCACCTCGTGTCAGCGTGCCTTGGAGAATCAATTCACGTGGCCTCGGAGTGCACCTGGCCTGGCACAGGTGCCGTGGTGACGTCGCCACCACTTAGTTGTGGTGAATGTCCGGCACCTACCAGAGTGTGATGCCCTTTCTGGGGGTGCGAGACATACCCGATTTTTTTATTATTATTATTATTATTTATTGAGTATTTATTAACATTTTCCATTTTTTGTTAACGATTGAGGAATAAGTAAAGGTCAAGAACCACTGATCTAATGACCCCGCCAGTGAGTCGCGTGGCAACTAAACATTTCCCAAAGGTCATCTAGGCGCAGGCGAAGTAATAAGGTGCCTCGTGACCGATCTCATAAACACACACACAGTGAAAGCCTCCTTTGCCACCAACACCACCAACACCACCACCGATGTTCTGTTTATATTAATGTATACAATCGATGGACTTTGGAGCTGTTATATTCCAACGCTCGAACGCGTGTACTCTAACTCCACGTTATATAGCTGGCTGTGCATGGTAACACTCGTAAAAAAAAGAAAACGATGAAAATAATTTTACGGCCTCCCTTTGTCAATTGCGGTTGCCACCCGTCCCGAGGGGCTGGGTGGGGGCTGGGTGGGGAGGGGCTGGTCACCCCGTGCTGCCCTTATAAAACTCAACGTTTAACCTACTCACGCCGGCTTGTGCCCGCCCTCACAGTCGGGCATATTTGCGGGATACACCACGCCGCCGTTGACCCTGGCCATTGACCGAGCAACCCAACGTGTTCCTACCAGTTCCCTCCGCAGGAACGTGTTCTCCTTCTCTTACACACGCGCCGGTCAGCGTGGTGAAGCATGGATACAATTACCTCTTCGTGGCCTGTGCGGAATGCGTTGAGGTCCTCATACATCAGTGGATTGGCAAACGCTCCGTGCACGTGGTGAGTGTAGCGGCCTCTAGTGGCTGCCAGAGGTCGCGCGAACCCATTACGTACGGCGCGCAAGAAATACAAACACAACTGTGTTGTGAGATGAGAGAATCGGTGCTGAATTGATGAATAGAATGATTGTTACATCCCGAGTCATGCGCTTTTCAAACAACGAGGGAATTATTTGACATGAATAAAAAAATGGAACATGTTAACATTTCCTACAGGCTTGTTATATTTTACATCCGATCTTTTGATCAAAATGTTGACTCCAGCAGATTAGAGAAGATAAAAGGGTGTCTATTCCGCCTTTATTTCTCTTTTGTTTTGTTAGATATATTTTGTTGAGCACAAAGCCAATACCGCAATGGCAGACACTCAAACAATATCCACACACGTCAGATTACATGAAGCGATAATGCAAAGGCATTAAGCATTCCGTGTGTGTGTGTGTTGAACATTAAAGTACTGTATTATACATTATAATGTGCTGTATATCCTCTTTCGCCTTGCATAGATATAGGAGGGCATATGACCAAATCACCCAGCATGCCCCCGGTCTAATAAGAAATCGCAAGCGAAGTAGGGGAATACACGAACCTTGATAATGCTCGGACGGATGAACAACGGCGGGTAAGACAGCTGTTGCCATATGCAGCGGAACCAAGGTCAGTGCAGCAAAATCCATGTTGTACTGCACTTCTAGTGGTCCAACGTTTGCGCGAACCAGCCATTGGTCAAATAACCCCCCACGACCCCCACGTGGTGTTACTCACGTTCGCCACACCGCGATGGCCAGAATGGTGAAGTATGGTCAAACAGGGCTCCATGACCAACACGGCTGATAGGGAGGCCCTCGTCCAGCAGATGGTCAAAGGTGGTTGTACGCGTAGCCCTTGAACGTCCCATTCGTGCAAAGTTCGTGGGTACGCATGAACATGCACTCATTGATCTAAGCCAGGGGTCGGGAACCTTTTTGACTGGGAGAGCCATAAAAGCCAAATATTTCTAAATATATTTCATTGAGAGCCATATCGTATTTTTAACGTATAATAAATTAAATGTCTTACTTTTAATGCGACTTCTGGTGCTGCATGGTTTTGCTGA
>CM025626.2:8072304-8083380 GCA_014621495.2 Entosphenus tridentatus
GTCTCTGTGTGTCTGTGGGTATCTGCGTGTCTGTGGGTCTCTGTGTGTCTGTGGGTCTCTATGTGTCTGTGAGTCTCTGTGTGTCTGTGGGTATCTGCGTGTCTGTGGGTCTCTGTGTGTCTGTGGGTCTCTGTGTGTCTGTGAGTCTCTGTGTGTCTGTGAGTATCTGCGTGTCTGTGGGTCTCTGTGTGTCTGTGGGTCTCTGTGTGTCTGTGAGTCTCTGTGTGTCTGTGAGTCTCTGTGTGTCTGTGAGTCTCTGTGTGTCTGTGGGTATCTGCGTGTCTGTGATTCTCTGTGTGTCTGTGGGTCTCTGTGTGTCTGTGGGTCTCTGTGTGTCTGTGCGTCTCTGTGTGTCTGTGAGTCTCTGTGTGTCTGTGGGTCTCTGTGTGTCTGTGGGTCTCTGTGTATCTGTGAGTCTCTGTGTGTCTGTGGGTCTCTGTGTGTCTGTGGGTCTTTGTGTGTCTGTGAGTCATTTAATTACTTATTATTATTTCATTTCATTTATTAGGTATAACCCTGTGAGCCATGCGGCTCTTGACTCGGGTGCAACCGCAACAAAACAAAAACATGAAAAAGAAACATCTTAAAGTGACTACACGCAGCAGAAGAAATTCTGGGAAAAAACATCAAAGTCTTCCAGAAAAAGCACCGCATTTCAACGCTGTGTGCAAAAATCCCAGTGGGATGCAAGTCAAACAATAACAACCATAAGACAATGTAGATTAAAGCTATCATGCCAACTCTGTACTACAACAAACAAACATGGCCAGACCAAACCGTCCTCAAAATCACCAAAATAAAGCCACAAAAACAATTTAACAGTGATCATAGGAACTGTGATTAAAATTTTACAATAAACGATATACATAACATGTACGACCAAACCCCGCAGCCATAGCTGGCTGCATGAGTCAATCCATAACAGCAGGAGAATCAGTAGCAGAATCAAAATGTCTCAATACACCTTTAAAGATCAGCACACCACAATAAAAGTTCTTGTGTGTCTGTGGGTATCTGTGTATATCTGTGGGACTCTGTATGTCTCTGGTCTCCGCGCGTCTATGGGCATCTGTGTCTCTTTCGCGTCTGTGCGTCTCTGTGGGTTTCTGTACTTGTCTGTGAGTCTCAGTGCGCGTCTGTGGATATCTGTGTATATCTGTGGGTCTCTGAGCGAGTCTGTGGGTTTCTGTACGCGTCTGTGGGTCTCTTTGTTATACTAGGGGTGTATCTGAGTGAAATACAAAAAAAATCATTTTTGATTCCTTCCGGAACGTAGTGGTGTTCAAATTTTCACTCCCACCACGGTGTCCCGGGGGCATTCTGGCCCATTCCCACCACTGCTCGTTTGCGAACCGTGTGCGGAACTGCCAACGCAGTTTCGGGATCACCGGCCCAAATACCGGGAACGATTTACCAGCTCACCTTAAACCTGTGTCTCTTCAAAGAACCTTCGACGTGTGATTGGTGCACATTCGTGACGGGACTGGCCTCGCAAGAGTGCCCGAACAGAAATGCTCAGACTTAAGAAATGCTCAGGTGGCGACTGCTTGAGAAGGCTTTCAACCAGCAGTTGGTCGAGAATGGCTGATGATTATGATGGAGAAGATGAAATAATTGCAATGAATTTTGGAACAAAACTAGAGTACTCTGTTTTTAGTTTTTTTACTGTTGAGTTGATCAGCAACACATATCTGTTCACGTACAGTTAGAGATTATTTAGATAATTTTGCTGCTGTAAATGTCCACATGATAAGCCACTTTCTTAATAATAATAAATTTTCTTCTTGGTTTTTTCGGTAAAGTCACGTAGAAGGCAAATAATAAAATAATGCAAATAAAACATAATAAAATACAATTCTCACGACGTTTCGGTCACAACGCAAGCAGCCGTTCTTAGGTGAAAAACAGGGCTGGCGGAAAGACAGCGTCTGAATGAACACAACCACGCTTGGCAGCGTATATTTAAGCTGGGTTAGAGGAGGAGGGCGCCTTGACAAAGGAAACGTCGTGAGAATTGTATTTTATTATGTTTTATTTTCATTATTTTATTACTTCCCTTCTACGTGACTTTACCGAAAGAACCAAGAAGATGAATCCCTGCAGTCACAAAAGCTTTAAATCGAAAAAAATAATTTACATGTATTTGTAAGACGCCTTCCACTAATCTATCAAAGCTATCATATGTGGCCAGGTCGCTTCTGAAAAATAAGTTGATACCTCGGTGGACTTTACTTGGTAAGATAAAACTACAGTAGTTTTCTTTTATTAGTTTTAAACTATTTGTTTACGTTTCTTATACTTTGCACCGCTATCGTGTTTTTGTTGTTTTTTGTTGTTGTTTGTTGTTGTAACGTTCTGACCCGCCTCTACTGGACATCTGTGAAAAGTGCTTCATAGCTCATCGGATTCCTCCAGTATTAATACACAGTATTATTCTGGTGAACAAGTGGGCTTGCAAGTGGCTTGCTGAATATCTGAAATGCTGCCAGGTCAGCGATTGGTTTGCAGCTGGCGGTGCTGTTACCACGTGGTCTATATGTTGAGACGCAACCGATGATTTGCTAATGATACTGCGTTGACAGTGATGCACGACCACAAATTACAGCAAACTCAACACGTTCCAAAATAACAAAGTGGCCTTCGAAGGAAAATTTATACTATATAATTGATGACGTTTGGGTCAGTTATTTATGTTTTATCGAACGTTTTCTAACACGATTGGTGAATGATATATAAACTGGCCCTTTCTCCTCCATTCCCACACCTCCGCCCAGCTTAACATAGCCAGCACCAATTAGCGTGCCCAAGTAGGCTGCAGATATAAAATGTTTTTATTCACTTTTAGTTTATAAACTAAAATCTAGTTGCAATAATTAGTTGACCATTCAAAAGTTCTATAAACTATTACAACTATTTTTTACTGGTAGGAACCTCGTGGTTACACCAGCCCACAGGGGATTATTCTGTCCGTCCGTCGTGCATCCAAAAATGGGAGGGGGGTGGCTGGGTGGGGAGGGGGGGGCTGGGTGGGGAGTGGGAGGGATAGGGCTGGGTGGGGAGGGGCTGGTCACCCCGTGGTGCCCTCATAAAACTAAACGTGTAACCTACTCACGCCGGCTTGTGCCCGCCCTCACAGTCGGCCATATTTGCGGAATACACCACGCCGCCGTTGACCCTGGCCATTGACCGAGCAACCCAACGTTCCTACCAGCTCCCTCCGCAGGAATGTGTTTATTCACTTTCAGTTTATAAACTAAAATTTAGTTGCAATAAGTAGTTGACCATTCAAAAGGTCTATAAATTATTTTGTTACTTTACCAGGTAAGGCCCACTGAGCTATATAGCTCTTGTTCAGAAAGAACCTGGACACAAATGATAGCTCACTGAAGTGTTTTTTTCACGTGGAAATCTAGAGCATGACGTTGATTCTAATGTGGAGGGACAAACCGGAGGACCCGGAGAAAAATCCACGCGCCCACGGGGAGAGAGACATGCAAACTCCAAATATACAGCAAGCGTCAGGGTCGGGATTGGGATCGAACCCACGATCTCCCACATACCAGGCGAGGGAGTTAAAATCTCGCCACCACGGCACCCCATAGTAATACTGCATAGCATGCTACTAGGTTATAACCTAATCATGAAACACTCACCTACGCTAATATTGAGGTGTTTTTCTGTAGCCCAGAAGTTTACTTTGCATTTTCTTGTCCGTAAGCAGGAACAGCTGACGTTTGTTTGTTTACATAGTGTATTCACGCGGTCATTCTAAGTGTCCCATGAATGTAATCAATGTGTCTAACTTGTGTGGGCCTAGCATGTAGTTTTCACTGCTGTAATTCACACTGTTGAGTTCACAGGCATGGAATATGAACCCTCGCTGACTTCACTGTTGAACAGCACTGGCCCCCACGATGTGATTATGATAGCACAGTGGCACCATTCTTTGTTACGCGCTCCTGTTGAAGTTTTGGAGTCACCTTTGTTAGATACATTTGCGTGCATGCATTATGTATGGTTAACAACACACGCAACAATACATAGGGACGGAGAAATTGAAAGGAACATCGTTGCCAAGACTGCTCACAGCTGAAAGGCTTTTTCCATATTTTTCTGCTAATGGATGCAGTTTTATTTTTTTTACTAACTTTAAAGGACACCGGTAATTGTCCGGCACAAAGACAGTTTTTTTTTGTTATTGGAGTCTTCACTGTCAAATATTGTCACTTGTCGCCTGTGTGTTTAGCGCTGTGTGCTCTAAAAAGACGACGATAACATTACCCAGAGTATAATGTGTCACTGGTGATTGCATAACCACTTCCCAATAAAGACTTCTCGAAAAGAAAAAATGGTATGACATCTTAGTTTTAATTCTCTTTGTTGAACTCTCCTTTCTGTTGATTATCCCAGCCTTTTGTGCCGTCTTGTCAAACGAGCGGCGCTGTGACGGAGCCAGAAGATGACAGCGTTGAGTGTTACCGCTTGTATCCGTGGATTTTTATTTTTTGTTCCGCGTGCGGTGCTCTGGTTTCTTTCCCACATGAAGTCGAACTCTCTTGAATAGTTTTATCCAAGCGTGTCATTTAAGACCCTCCCGAAAACTCCTTCTCGCGAGTTGGCGAAACATTGCTAGATAATAAATTATTGCCAACGCCGCATTTGCCGTGAGGCTGCTGCTGTGGTGTGATGGTTAGAATCAGAATCAGAAAGGGTCTTATTCGCCATGAAAGTTTGCACAAACAAGGAATTTACTATGGCAGGAAGGTGCATACATTCAACATGTAGGAATCGTAAAACTTAAATAAGTGGTATACAGTCTAACTATACTAAAATTACAAAGTCTAACTAATACTCAGGGGCTAAAGTATGTACAATTTTGAATAAGTATACAATATAACATGTAAACTAGCCGTAATATACAATCCTAAAAAACAAAAATTCAAATAGGGTAACATGTTGTAAATATGGCAAGGCGTAATTTTGTAGATAAAATGTTAAAGTAAGTGTAAAAATCATTTTAAGCCCTTGGCCTTGTTGAAGAGGCCCACAGCGGATGGGAAGAAACTGTTTTTATGACGTGAGGTTTTGGTCCGAGCACACTGGATTTGCAATCCATATCCTGGCGCGGCCGTTTAGATGATGGGCGAGTGTTTTTTTTTGTAACCTCCCTTCACCCGTGTCCACCCAGCAGGGTAAATGGCATGCGTACCCACGGCACGGTCAATCGGCAGGCTGTGTGCGGTGGGGTACAATTGTGGGTGCTCGCACGTTTTGCCATAATTCTGGCCGGAAAAATAGAGTAGGCCACATTGGCAATATTCGTATTAGTTAATTAATGCTTTGGGCGTTCACGAGATAGTGCTGACTTATGCATTGTCACAGTGACGGCTAATGATTGCACTATTCCCTTCTGGTGCCTGAATCGTCCGACTCGGCCTGAATAAATACAAAAAAAATCGCACAAGTTACACCATTGGAACTTCCTTTGCCAGTAGCAAAATATGATAATTGGTTTTTACACTTTTATCTGGCAACAAAACTGACACCTTTATTACAATGAGTCATGTTTGCATTGACCACAATAACTGCGGTCGGAATGAAAACAAAAAACACAACTCTGATAATGTATGCACTGTCCTTGAAATTGATTGGTCCACACCCGAGACAGATTTTCTTATATATGATCATTGTTTTTTTAGCCTTTTATCCTTTTTATCCAATGGTATAAATGCTTACCCCTAGCTCTCTTACTCTGATGGTGCATTGTCTTTGAGTTGTGCGCCTTTTGGCGTCATCTGGTCCAACACCATGTGAGACTAGGCTCTAAGAAAAGCTGTCTCGGGTGTGGACCAATCAATTTCAAGGACAGTGCATACATTATCAGAGTTGTGTTTATTGTTTGCATTCCGACCACAGGTATTGTGATCAATGCAAACATGACACCGTGTCAAAAAGGTGTCAGTTTTGTTGCCAGATAAAAGGGTAAAAAAACGATTTTCAACGCACAATTTGTTATTTAATTATGTATCATCGTCATCAGCAGCAGCCGTGATCAATCCACTGCTAAATGAGGGACCTCTTCAAAGCCCTCATCATCCATCACGAACCCACGATGGAACAGTCAAATTAACACCGTACACACGGGCTGATTGCAACCCTCTGTGCCTTTCGGTCGACGTCCTTCCCACGTGTTTTCATCCCTTTGGGCTGTCACTCCGCTCTGATTCTTGACCATATCAGCCGTCACCACGTCTAGCGACGCTTACTATCCAAGCTCACGTACTTTGATTCGTAGAACCGCGTGTTTAACCTGCCCTCGAATCCACGCGCTCCCTCTCACCGTTTCTCAATTATAATTCCCCGAATGCAATTTACGCCAATACTGTATTTATTTTTATTTTGCAGAGGAAATGACTGAAAGTAAAACCATAATTTCGCCCCACCTCCGTGTCCTTTGTCCGAGACAATCGACGCAACAACAAAAATGATTGACAGATGACGCTCTAGTAATAGGTTTTTACCCTTTCAACTGGTACAAAAACTGACACCTTTATACAAGGCATCATGTTTGCAATAACCACAATACAAGCAGTCAAAATGCAAACAAAAAGAAACAACTCTGATGATGATAATGATATAGCTGACGCTGTGTTTTTTGTGTGTACAGCAAGTCCACAGCTACCAACCCGAGCCTTCTTTCACCACTACCTCATCTCTCATCCCCCCCCCCGCCCCCATTCACGCCGGTCACCCCCTCCACCCCGAGGCTTATACTGGTCACTGGTGAGGAACACACAGAACGGGGGAGGGAGTGAGGAGGAGGGTAGGAGGACTACGACACGCGGTGGAGCGACAGGTGGTTGGGCCACGGCTCAGGTCGTGTGTGCAAATAACGAACAGGAAACGCAACGCGCACCGGGACACCCACCCCACCCCCACCCCACCCCGGCTCGCGTCTCTACCGACAACCTGTCATGAAACATTCAGATCTCTCTCCACGCAGCCCGCACACAAGGAATCAACAATGCGGGCATTTTTTTTAAATGAAATATTTACAATGGCAAAACAATGAACGATTGAGACACGATTTACAAGACAGGGGCTGTCTCGTATCGTTCTATATCATGCATTTTGATGGAAAAAATCTACCGTGTATGTATGTTGAACTTCTTTCGCACCGTACGTAGACAAGCATGCTAATCAGAGGTGCGTATGGTGTACGTGTACAGTATAAATGATACATGTAAGATATGGAGCAGTGGCACAGCGGTTAGCGCACAGCACCGTGAAATCCAGAAATCTGAGTTCAATTCCAAGCCACGGCTCATGTCACCAGTTCGTGACATCGGAGCTGGTCCTGGGATTCGACTTGACCACCACGCACTGAACCAGCATGGGGCCCGTGAGGGATATTTCGACCTGACCTCACCACGCTGGTCAATGGAGGTTGGTGAAGACGGGGGAGCAGAGAAGTTAAAACAACAACAGTTGTGTTTGCTGTCCTGCCGTTTTGTTGCTCACGAACATGGTAATTCACGTTGAATTATTTTTTCACTCCAAAGTAAAAAAACTCCTGAAGAACCGAGCACAAAGCTAGTACTTGAACACACACACACAAGTACTGCTTTTTTTATTTTAGCCATTATAATAATACTATAAACCATTCATTCACACACCCGTTGTTCACATCAACTCTAGTTAATATTAAAATATCACATGAACATCACGATAACACCCCTCCAACAAAGCGCCGTTTACCGAGTTATCTCGCTTTTTTTCTCTCTCTCTCTCTCGTACGGATGACATTTCGTGTTACACATTTGACCCAGTTTCAAATCGATGCCTAAGTTCGAAAGCTAAGTTTGACGGCATCGCGAGATAGCCGCGGTGGGGGAGGGGGGGGTTGAAGCCTGGTCCCGCTCACAGTCTCTTTCTCCGAGAATACCACGCGCGTACAGGGTCGCTGGCTGGGCAATCGAGTTTTTTGGAAGTTGCTCATTTTACTACGGCCGAGGGGGGGGGGAGGGGGGCCCAGTTTGAACTTGCCATTGGGCCGTGCGGCTGTGAAGGGGGTGGGACCTCCATCATCATCATTGTCACCGAGCCCTTGGCTCTACTCCCCCCCCACACACACACACACAAACACCGCCTCTCCCACGTCTTTCACTCGCGCGCGCTCCTCAATAAGAATCACGTTGAAGGGTGGCCCAGGTGAGTCACTCGACGTGCCGCACACAGCCACGGCTTGCGTCCCTGTTCCCTGGTGGCGTTCCCTGGCTCCCCCACGCAGCATCTCTCGCCCCCCGACATTCCTGCCGAGAGAGACATCTTCCAGTGGGAGGGGGGCGAGTCGTGAGTATATCCCTCGCAACGCTGCGCACGTGACGTCGCTCGAACGCGCTTGATTTGCTAATCCGCACCACCGCCACTTTGTGTTAAGCCGCTTGTAATGGTGTGTGTACACACCTTGAGCGGTGTATTCGCCACGGCGACTCTAATGCTGTACTTTGTGTTTATATTTTTTATTGCGTTGGTAAAGTGTTGCTACGAGCCGGAAAACCACGTCTGGCAGAGGAGGTCCTTTTAGCTATGTCAACATGCGACAGTTCATGGTTGAGGCATGCTGATGAGGCCACTGAAAGACGAAGCCGGGGCCAGAGCGTTGTGTCGGACCAATATTGCAGACGTTGTGCACGTTGTGTGGTCCCCCAGAAGGCCCGATGGCTTATGAGATGCGTGCAAAAATAATATTTTTTTTGCATGTACAAAACATTACTTTTTGTTGTATGCGGAGAGACATGCGAATACGTTTCAGCTTATTTTATTTACTACGCGGATAATCCCGGTTTTTGTTTAGCCAGTCACCTGGCTATTTCGCAAGGGAGATTCCGTGGTGCGAGAGCACAGCAGCGACAAAGTCAACGATGTAAGTGTTGCAGGGAACGAGTACAGGTCTCTTGAGCAACATCGCACGACCTCACAAACGCGGCGTTTGAACGGCCGTAAAAGCCAAACACGCGTGCATCGGTAACGGCGTGAGCCCAATGCGAAACGTTCGGTACGGGTGCAGGTAAGCTCCGATATATTTTAGTCTTAACAAAGACGTGAACACCCGCAAATGGGGGTAAAAGACGACCTCAACAAGTAGGAGGAGCAAGAGGCGCCATTAGATGTTAGGTGCACAGTATTCTGTGTTTGGGTTTAAGTGTGAAGTGAAGAGGGGTGAGCGATGGGATGGAAGCAAGCTGGAGATGAGCGCAAGGAGTATTCCATGAAACGTGGAGCAACAAGGCGGAAAAAAACCTTTTACCGAATAAAGTTTTATCAAACGAATTTTTTGAAGGGTTAAACATGTAACTTCTGAAGCTACGGGAGGGAGTTGTAGAAACTAAGCGGTCGATTTGGGAGGATTTGTTGAAGCGGACCTTTAGGAGGGGTTGCCGTATATTTATTTGTTTTGGTAATAACCAACGTTCATTCCTCGAGCTTGCGATCATCCCATACGCGCCTCCGAACCTCGTCACGGCCTCTGCGAGGGTGGCTTGTGCAGCTCACCAAACACCAACACAAGGGAATGTGTCACCTTGGCCGAGTAGAAATAGCAAGGCCAACCCCATACACAAGATGGCATTGATCAGTGATTGCTTCGCTTGGGAAGTTGTGTGGCAGGTTCGTCCAATGACGGTAACTTTATTCAGAAATGCGCAAACACATTTTTTTACGGTATTGTCTCAAGAATGACCTAACTTAGAGAATACTCATTCGCATGGAAAAGAGTCGCGCCACGTTTCCGCTGCAGCTAGAGGCAGGTAATACGAGGCTTAAGTTAAACCCCGTTACTTGTGGTCGAAATGAGCGTGCAATTTAGAGACAGCAACAACTCCACGATCTTAAAGTCACGTAAGTGTTTTGCGAACGAATCGTCGACCAAACAAATTACGATTCCACGACGACACGCTGGTCACACTTTTGATGACATTCCACGCAAAGCATGTTGATTACACGTTCCGTCACTCGCGTCGCTGTTTATCGACGGCTTTAAACAAAGCGTGATCATCTTCTTGGTTCTTTCGGTAAAGTCACGTAGAATGGAAACATTCTACGTGACTTTACCGAAAGAACGTAGAATGGAAACATTCTACGTGACTTTACCGAAAGAACCAAGAAGATGAATCCCTGCAGTCACGAAAGCTTTAAATCGAAATTTAAATCGTGATCAGTGCAGGACCTCGTGCCGTGTGGAATTCCCGAGGTGATACATGAAACGCTGTTGAAGACGAGCGCGTGGACTTTTTGGAGTCGCGTGCCGTGCGTGCGTGCCTAGCCATGGCTTAGCGGTTTAGCGCACTGCGCTAAGACATCATCAGTGGGTTGAGGGCGGCGACACATTTAACACCAATCGGTTTTGACAGCAGCACGATGACGATGGGGAGGGAGGGAGGGGCGGGGATGGTGTTTTCACCATTTGTGTTTTGTCGGGGGGGCCGCACGGCAGGAGCCGTGCTCAAGACCACGAGGGGACACCAGTGACCCGCGGGTCTTGCTGGCGTTTGTTGAACTTCGTTCGCACCGTACATAGCCAAGCGCTCGCAGCACTTTCCCCAACTAACTATAAACGTCGTACTACTCAGATTGTAAATGTTGGGGGTGTACTCTCCAACGCGCCTGCGTGCTGTACTAGCAACGAATTGGCACGTTCTGTTTACGTAACACAAGCTTACGAATTGGCTGTGTCGGGTGGTGGCGGCTTTAACGACACATTTATATATTTACCCGATCTAACCTCCCCCCTCTCTCTATTATGGATAACTACGCAGGGTGTCTGCTGCTCGTTGAGCAGGTGCACACGGGGAACAAACGACCACTGGCGAAAAAAAGGGTCGCGCTCTCTCTCTTCCGTTCTCTCCTCCGCTCCCTCCTCCCTGTCTGTCCGCATTGCCCCCCCCCCCCATCATGAGAAAGAGGCGTGCGTGAGTGCGTGCGTGCGTGCGGGCGGGCGGGGTTCCAGTGCGTGGGGTGAGATCGCGGTCGGGCGTAGAGACGCACCCCGCAAACTCGCTTGGGAAACATTCTTAG
>CM025626.2:8130034-8144520 GCA_014621495.2 Entosphenus tridentatus
TTTTTTTTCTACCTCCCTATCTCAGAGGTGGCAACCCCTTAAGCCACATCGTACTTTTGACTAATGTGAGGACAAAAAGGTCATGTGGACCACAGGAGCGAGCGAGCGAGCGAGAGAGCGAGCGAGAGAGCGAGCGAGAGAGGGAAAAAAACCCCACCACATCTTAAGCCATTAAAATTGCAACGAGCGATAGTTTGTTAACTGTCATCCGCCTGACGTTAATTACCTCTAACCATTATTAAGTATCCAATCATTTCTACAAGGGATTATCTTGACTTTCACTTTTTTTTTTAAAGATCCAAAGTTTGCTCGGCACAATAATTAAGTTTTGGCCGTATCCTAATTAACGACACGGCGTCGGTACCACGTGTGCATCCGAGGCAGAATCACTCGCGCGCAGGAAGCATTAACAATCTAGAATATAGAGGGGTTTTTTGGGTTAGATCGTGTATATATATATAAATGTGTCGTTAATCTCACCACCACCCGACACAGCCAATTAATAAGGTTTATCACGTAAACAGAACGTGCCAATTCGTCACTAGTACAGCACACCGGTGTGTTGGAGAGCAAATCCACAACATTCACAATCTGAGTACGACGTTTCGCCCGTAATTACAGCTAGCATCATCAGGCGGAAAGCCAGATTTGTGGAGAAAGCCTCCTGTTTCGTTCCTTAAATACGGCGACAGATGTGAAGACGTCGTTTGTGAGCCCTTCACGTGCGACAGGGGGGGGGGGGGGGGGAAAAATTAATGCGTATAAATTACAATGGATATATCCATTGTAATTGGATATCCATTATAATTTAGGAAGCGTTAACATTGAATGTGAGCCCATTGCGTCACCGAACGGCTCAGGCCTGGGGTACGCGCGTGCAACGCGCTGCCAAACATTTTTTTTTTTTGAAATGCAAATCGTGAAACGTGATAAAAAATG
Organism: Entosphenus tridentatus; assembly: GCA_014621495.2. Lineage (NCBI taxonomy): Eukaryota > Metazoa > Chordata > Hyperoartia > Petromyzontiformes > Petromyzontidae > Entosphenus > Entosphenus tridentatus. Next base: position 8,130,974 of record CM025626.2, read on the forward strand.
TAACAGCTCCAGCTTCCTCAGCCGGCCGTGCCCTCCAACAGTCAAAAGCATTTTTAATTTGAGGAGTTAAAAAAAAAACACACACACACACACACAAGCCTCGTGGCAAGCTGTCACAGTGGTCAAATATTATAGTGCGGAATTTAGAACCGTGGTGGCTTTATTTATATATTTTGCGTGCGTAATTCCACGTGAAACAATTTGTCCTGTCGCCCCCCCTCCCCGTCGCCCCCCCCCCCCACCATTTGAATGCAGAATGCAGGAGATGGCGAGAATCTTGTTGTTGAGCGGAAGCCGTCGCGAAGACGATGACCCATCAGAACCCAGCACGCTTGCCAAGGTGAGCGAGGGGGGTGGGGGGGCGTGTGTCTTGAGAGGTCGGAAAGGATAACCGCCCCGCCCGAGTTCACGATTGGACAATCACCGTGTCGGAGGGTAAAGGTGCAGCCCTGCAACTGCTTGCTCATGACACTGCTTGGCACAAGGTGGGGGGGGGGGGGGGGTGGGCTCTAGAGAGACCCCCTCCAGACGGTACGTTTAGTCCCCACTCATCCACGATGGCGAGACGTCTTGCGAAGAGGTTTGAGTACCCACGCTTTACCCCACCACTCAGGCTCTGACAATGTTTACCGCTTGGGGCGGAGATAGAGGGCGGCGAATTTAGGCAGCCCGCTCTACCACGCAGCTCAAGAAATTAGTTCATTATCCACCGCTCAGAAACAGCGTTGTAACGGTGCGCGTTTCACGTTGTGCGAAAAGTATTCCCCAATAGAAGACGCGCGCTATAGCGAAGACGCGTTTTGTTGCGGGCGCGTTAAGCGAGGCCTCGCTGCAGACAGGACAGAGAGATAGGGCAGAGATACGGAGTGGCTCATGGTTGGAGACTGCCCTGTACACCACGAGGTCTTGATGTTAATCTACTTTCGATATGAACTATACATTTGCTCATTAACATTGACTAAGCCCGGAGGCTGTTTGCCCCCCCCCCCCTCCTTGAAGTTAAACTGATTCCCTCTTGTTTAGCTATCTTTGCCCTTCAACACAGCTTGATATCAGCAGTGATACGTCGAGACATTGGTGGTATTGTGCTCTGCTGTTTCACTTCTCTGTATAGACTTCAAAGGCCCTGTTAGTGCATAGCTAGTGCATAATTTTTTGTAGGTAGCTAAACTTTTGATATTTGCGTCACACATTTAATTGGAATAGCTAGTTACGTAAACAAAAGTGAGACGCGGAAAGTACAACGCAGCTATTATTGTAAACATATTCCGACCGCGTAAATTATCGCAGTTGCATTACCAAAGCTCTCCCGTGTGTTTGTTTCGGCTGTGCGGCATCTCACGCCGAACATCGCACGGCAAATCCAGATCACCCATCGTCATAATTTAATTTTTGTCATCGGTGGACTCACTCCCGCCAGAGGAATGTGGAATTTCCACCACTGGCTCGGGGCTTTAAAGAGGAGATGGCCACTGCCTCAATGCTCATTTGAGATACAAAAAAAATCACCGTGCCGCTATACTTTTTTATTTGATACAAAATGAAGCACAACGATTCAAGTTGATTTTTCACGAAGCCGAACAAGCCAACGCGCTACAATATAATGCAATCAGACATTACTAGTCGTGTTCTTCCAGCCTCCTTTTGAAATCATGTTCTCTAGAAATCATAGGCTCGCTGGTGGCCAGTCACCACAATTATCGCTACGACCATGGTCACTGTTTCCATGAACGCCGCTCATTGATTCCTCCACGGTGGCTAGGAGATGTTAACTGCCTGGTGCACAGGAGGTCGTGGGTTCAATCCCGACCCTGACGCCTGCTGTATATTTGAAGTCTGCATGTTCTCCCCGTGGTCACGTGGATTTTTCGGTTTTTCCGTGCACAGTGAGAATCAACGTCGCGCGTTTAAAGTATTTAACGTGATAAGCCACTTTGTTGAGCCATCATTTGTGGCCAGGTCACTTCTCAAAACGAGAAATATAACTCAGTGGGGCTTACCTGATGAAATAAAAAATAAAAAATTCGTTGAGAACTCAGCTCTGCCAGAATGTGTCCTCTCATCCATCACAGCGTGCTCAACCAAAGCACTCATCACAGGTTACTGCTCTTCTCTCTCTGCTTACTCCCTCGCACTGTTACACTTTGGAATTCCTCCCATCATTCTCCCCCCCCCCCCCACCAAATTATAATAACCCTGCAAAAAAAAACACGTATTAACCCTTGTCTATGATTACAGCACTTCGCTGGTGCTGTTTGTCGCTGGCAGTTTGGCGTTTTGGGCCGTCGGGCACTGCACTCGGCAAACCGTAATAATTTAGATAAACCCTCCCCACTGGCTGTCAACTTAAGAGCAAAAGCACTGGCCCGGAGGGTGATTGAATCGTCGTTTTACGCGCCGCTTACCGCTCACACATCCGTTTGTGAGATAGCGCGGCCGTGATGTATTCGCGCAATTAGCGGAAGCACCGCGCCGTGAACAGGGCGACCCGAGCTTCCTTCCCAATCGGGGCTAACGTCACTGGCGGTGGTGAAGCACTGGCCGCTGAAGAAGGCGTCAATAAGCCTCGTGACCGAGACAGATTTGTTTGGGGGGTGGGGGGGGAGGAGGACTGCATATCGTTACGAATCGATCATATGTGTTCTTCCGTTGTCCTCTTACTGGGACTTTTTGTGAGTCTTTTCAACAAACACATTTGCAACGCGGGGCCACTGGGCTTTTGATGAAGTGCCGCGGGTCTGCGTTAAGGGTTTTTTTGTATTCCTTTTCCCACTCATTCGTAAGGGTGATGTATTAGCGCAGTTAGCGGAACCTCAGAACTACATCATATCCTCCTCGCTTGGGGAGTCACGGTGGCACTGATGAAAAATTTCCCCCCCTAAATGTGACAAATCGTCGCATCATGAATCAGCAGTCAAGCCTTGTTTATTGGAGAGAGGGGGGGTGGGGGAAGAGTGCGAGGGAGCGCAGACCAAGCTGTCCAACCCATCCACTCCACAATCAATGATTCATAAACTCATTACCGTGCTATGCTCAGACACAAAATTGCTGTGCGAGGTTTTCTGGCAACCAGAAATGTGAGGACGGTTGTTTTTTCGTTCTCTCTCTCATTATTTGTTGCCTCGCTCGCTCGCGTGCGCGCGTTGTGTTCCCACTCACGCGTGTGCCCTGCGTGTCACGCGGCGCGCGTCCCACCACGTGCGGACATCCCCGCAGCCCTCTCTCTCTCTGTGTTCATTGGAGCCGCTGTGGTAACGGGACGCTTAAAGTTTGCATCCGCATACGGGCGCAACTCTGTCTTTTTGGACAATGCGTGACCCTTAAACCATTTGCAGTGAGTCGGCGTGGGGGGGAGGGTATCTTGTGGTGTACACATACGATCCATAAGAGGTTTTTTTGGGTTAGCTCGCGTAAATATATACACGTGTCGTTAAAACCGTGGCCAATTCGACACAGCCAACTAGTAAGGGCTGTCACGTAAACAGAACGTGGCCAATTCGTCACTAGTACAGCACAGCGGTGTGTTGGAGAGCCAAGCCACAACAGTTACATCCTGAGTACGACGTTTCGCTAGTAATTACAACCAGCTCCAACACACCAGTGTGCTGTACTAGTGACGAATTGGCCACGTTCTGTTTACGTGACAACCCTTACTAGTTGGCTGTGTCGGGTGGTGGCGGGTTTTAACGACACATTTATATATTTACGCGATGTAACCAAAAACTACTCTATTATGGATGATATTCTTGATTTGAAGCTTTCGTGGAATCGATACTCTTTTTTTATATCCCTACGTGAAATTTCGATTTAAAGCTTTCGTGACTGCAGGGATTCATATTCTTGGTTCTTTCGGTAAAGTCATGTAAATATACGCTGCCAAGCTTGGCGGTGTTCATTGGGACGCTGTCTTTCCGACAGCTCTGTTTCTTCACCTGAGGACGGCTGCTTGTGTTGTGGCCGAAACGTCGTGAGAATTTTATGGTTTATTTTATTTTATTATTTCCCTTTTACGTGACTTTACCGAAAGAACCAAAGAGTACGGATGATATTGGTCGCGAAAGCCTACCCACGTGTTAAACTGTACACACAAGGTCCGATTTGTCGATCCGCTGTTGGGCTTGCGAGTGACAATTGACCGTAGCGCAGCACGCCAGTCGCAGGCAATCGGTGAAGGGGCCCAGGGTGGGAGATTTGGGGGCACAGAACTGTTGCTGCACCGTCCTCGACTGCTCACGGCAGCGAGTACACCTGGATGTTTGCGCTGAGTCGCCAACCCATCAATGCGCTCACACAGGCTCAAACTTTGCATAGTTTCTGAGGTTCGACAGCATCGGGCGCATGTGATGTGACTTCATGCAAGGGCTGTATTTTAGTCTTTCGAGTTAATTATTTTTTACTTGAACAAAACACATTGCATCGTACACTATTAAAGAAGCAGAAGAAGAAAAAACACCTTCGTGACCATCATCCCTTGTTGCTAGCAACATGTGGCGGCAACAATTTCCCCATTACCGTATTTAATTCAAGAAAGCTTCACCGAATCTCGCGCACTTCTTCTGTGTGCGTGGAGGGCCCTGCGATTGGAATGTGCTCGGGCCAAGTCACGGCGCTTCCAGCTGTCCTCGACGAAGTACTCGACGTCCATCAGTCAGTCAGGACGCAGAGGGGGGGGAGGTGGAGGATCGGTTTTTCATGAAGGACTTAGAGGTGAAATCTTGACTTAAAGCTTTCGCCACTGCAGGAATTCATATTCTTTGCGTCTTTCGGTGAAGTCACGTGGATCGGTTCAAATAAAAGAACAAAAAACTACGACGTTCCGATCGCAAAACAAACGTTCGTCATCAGGATCGACGAAACGTCTTAGTTTTTTGTAATTTTTTTTGTAATTTTTTTGTTATTTTCTTTGAACCTATCTACGCGACTTGACCTAAAGACCCAAATAATACGACTTATAGGTGGCTGGCAAACCTCGGCGCTCCGACGAGGCTTTTCCTCGTCCTCTAAAGACGAGTCCACAACCACCACCACCACAAACGCGGCTTTTTTGTTTTTGCATGACGAGGCATTGCGTCAAATTATACTCTGGCGATAAACCAACTTGGGACTGGGAGAAAGGCGGACGGGCTAGGGGGGGGGGTGTGCATTAGTTATTTCTTTCACAAGAAGGGAGGGCGGGGATTGTTGAAAGCCCCTTTAAGCCTCGCACGGATGCCCGTGACACGCGGTCGCTGCGTTCCCGATGCAATTCTCCTCGCGAGAAAACTTCGCTTCAGTCGGCTTTGATTAAGTGTGCCGAGTCGGGGGGGGAGGGCGATGCTTGGTTAACGTTTGGCACGGTTTCAGAGTCGAGGTGCTGCATCAAAAAAATCATAATCTCACGCAACACACAAAGGGTCATTAGCGAGCCGATTGCATAAAGTTAAGTTTTCTAATGAGTTCAGAAGTGTCAAAAGTCAACGATCTATATGTCGCTTAGAGGTTTCCGATATGAAGCCTTTCTCGAGGTTGCCGAGGTGACCGTGAGATGATGATTTATTGTCGTTTTGAATTTTAGTTGCGCAATCCGTATCCGACGGAATTCACCACACAGTGGTACTGCGCGATTTCACAAGGTGACGCGTCACTCGGGTGACAGCAGCGATGCGCTGTTGTCAGCAGCAAGACCACAGCACTACGAAGCCGTCGACCTTGGGTCAACAATTCCCTGCCACTGGTGGCCTGTATGGCGAGTGATATTTGAGCTGGGTGCTCAATACCCCCTTCGCCTGCAGCAACCTGCATCTCCAAGCTGTTGTGCATGTTGGCAAGGATGTTAACTACCTCTCCTGGTATGCAGGGCATAGGCTCGATCCCAACCCTGACTCGTGTATTTTGGGCATGTTCTCCCCGTGGTCGCGTGGAATTTTTTCTCCGGGTCCTCCGGGTTTACCCTCCACATTGAGAAAACGTGTTTAGGGTATGTGGCTGCTATACATTTCCACGCGATAAACCGTTTCGCTGAGCTATCGTTTGCTTTATATTTCGATTTAAAGCTTTCGTGACTGCAGGGATTCATCTTCTTGGTTCTTTCGGTAAAGTCACGTAGAAGGGAAATAATAAAATAATAAAAATTTAACATAATAAAATACAATTATCACGACGTTTCGGCCACAACGCAAGCAGCCGTCCTCAGGTGAAGAACAGGGCTGTCGGAAAGACAGCGTCTGAATTGTTATAGGCAGGTCGCTTCTGAAAAATAGTTATATAGCTAAGTAGGCCTTACCTGAAGAGAAAAAAACACACACACACCTCTCTACCCGTAGCTGTTTGCAAGAGTGCACGATTATACGCGTGATTAATCACAGGTGAGCTCACACTGGCTCCTCTCGTCACCGGCGTTAGCTGCATCCCAGGGATCAATCTCACGTGTGCTTGGGTTTCATCTCGCTGCCCCACGGCTCCTCCTCCCTGTTGTGCACATTGTTTGGCAATTACGTCACGAGTCCCGAGTCAAGTTAGCCGTGGCTGTGGGTCACCGAGACGGCGTGAGGCACCATCCCACCCCGTCGGTACCAACCCCGAGGGCATTGTCCCCCTTCCCAGGCAACGCTACCAAGCGAGAACCCCAACTCCACCCCACACCCCCATGGCCCACCACTTCCTTTGGTGCAGTGGACACGATCAAGTGGCTGGTCTAATCTAATCCAATTGACATTGTGGCTGCTCGCATCTAATTTGCATTCATAGAGCGCCTTCACTCAAGGCACTTGACTTAGCTGGCGGGGAAAAAACAGAAAACGGTGACAGAATGTAATGATTTTGAGGAACGAGTGGACAGCGATTGAGTGGATAGCAATATTAAGGGATCACTACAAGGCAAGGGGAGGGACGGGAAAGAGTGGATGGGAGGGAAGAGAGAGAGAATGTTTGTGCGTGTATTTGTGTCCAGAGAACTCCCAGGCCATTCTGGCAATTTCAATTCATCAGATGTCATTTTAAAAGATTATGACGTGTAGTATCTTTTAGCAAACTATGTAACAAAAAACATTACCTTTGACCCGATAATTATGGTTATCCCTGCAACGGGTAGGATTGTGTCGTTTGGGATTCGGTGTGCGCTAGGTTGAGGGGAACCTCTTAACCTCACCAGGTGAGCGGTTAATATCTTACGAGTGTCAGATGAGTGTCATTTGAGTGTTAACGTCAACCCGTTCACGTGATGGGCTGACCCACCCGTAGTGACACAACCGTAAGGATCGTATTTGTTCATTCACGAAAACCTCCAGAATTAAAACGCCCTTGATGTACCTTCAGAGGAGTGTGTTTTTTTGTGTGTACGTCCAAGTGGATGCGACCTGAAGAGATGGGGGTGCCGAAATCAGGTCGAGTGCAGGAGACCAATGGATTTACGCTATCATAAGACTGTCAGTGATTGCGATGGCTTGGCCCGAGAGCTCCAATCAGCAGTGGGTGGATTATGACTGATCATGATGATGACAATGGTGAGTGCATGACCAATGAAACAGCCCTGATGTGTGTTGACACCATACCTCGTTCTTTGTGCAATATTCCCGCAATGCCGACGTTTTCTGTCTCTCGTTGTTTCTGTGCTCACGCAGCACGGGTCTGCCATGTCAAAGGGCAGGGATAATTGTCTAAACGGGATCGTCTCGTGTCACAAATAAAATGCTGAACTTTAACATCGCACGCCGATTTTTGTTGGCAGCAGATGTGTAGTTTTAGTGCATTCGAGACAAGGCCCACCTCGTTCGGCTGGATTGGCAAACTTGCAGTGGGAATGATTGAAAATAAGTTCAACTTTGAAACAATGCAGTGGACATAGCAACACGAAATTGTTAGCGAGCATCTATGAAGGGCGGCACGGCACACGAGGGGATGGGATGACCATCACCACACCCGGCCGCCTTTATCTCCCCAGTGGCGATGTTTACACACCGCACCAGGTGCTCATTTGTGGCTGAGTCGACATAGGCGAGGCCCAGAACCGGTTCAGATAATCGTCACTGACGCTGAGAAGGTCCCGCATAGCCTTAACAGACACCTATGAAGGCCGACATGGCCCACGAGAGGCTGAGTGGCCAGCACAAATAAACAAATAAAATAACCCCCGTATAGCCTTTAACCGACTGTTGGGGCAAGTGCTGTTAGCGAGCACCTATGAAGGCCGGAACGGTACACGAGGGGGTGGGTGGCCAGCACCACGCCCGACCGCCTTTGTCTCCCTTGTGGCAATGTTTACACACCGCACCAGGTACTCATTTGAGGCTGAGTCGACCTAAGGGAGGCCCGGGACCGGTTCAGATAATCGTCACCGGTGTTGGCCGTGAGCGGGAATCGAACTCGTGTCGCCGGGTTCGTAGCGCAGCGCGCTAACCGCTGCACTATCGCTCCCCACACACACACACAAACACATTCGCATGCAGGGGTGTTGTTTACACAACATTTTTAATTGACCGTTCACTTGTGCAATTCGGAGGCTATTCACGCAACGTCATTGTTTTGTTTGCGATGGGGGGGTACACTTTTTGTTCGTGTGTGCGGAAATTAGTGCACACCAAATTGCAAGTGTCCCACGCCAATGAAAGAAAAAAATAACAACATAGATTGGCTGTGTGAAGCTTACCTACGGGAGAAGATTAAACGGGAAGCGTTTGGAGATTCCGTACAGTTACAATTTCCATAATTTATCTGTCTGCACTTTTTAGAAGTTATTTTTTTAATTCATCTTTCATATATACAAAACACACGAGTTAACGTCTGCAAAAATATAATTTGCAATTCGAATCAACGTTTTGCGGCTGCCACCGATGCTTTCGCTTATTTGACGAGGAATTGCAAAAAGTACGTGCACGTCGGTCGATAGCATTAATGGTACACGCGCAACATCGTGCTTGGGTAACTTTGGGGTTCAATCGTAAACAAATAAACGTGACACGGCGCGCGTGCAGAGACTCGGCAGCGTTTCCTGACTGGCTTCACGTCTTTCCAAAGGTGGGAGTACCCACACGTGACCCACATAATAGAGAGGTTTGTTTTGTGTTAGATCGCGTAAATATATAAAAGTGTCGTTAAAACCCGCCACCACCCGACACAGCCAACTAATAACTGGCGAAACGTCGTACTCAGATGGTAAATGTTGTGGCTTGGCTCTCCAACACACACCGGTGTGCTGTACTAGTGACGAATTGGCCACGTTCTGTTTACGTGACAACCCTTACTGGTTGGCTGTGTTGGGTGGTGGCGGGTTTAACGACACATTTATATATTTATGCGATCTAACCCAAACAAACCTCTATTATAGATGATATTGGTCGCGAGAGTCTACCAGGTGTTAAACTGACGTTACCCACACTCTACTACCCCTTTGCCTGTGCATGAACTGTGATGCATCAATTACAAAAAACACAAAAAATGTACCAATTGTTTCAACTCCTGGGCTAGGAGGTTTAATCTGGATTTGCAAGTCCATTGTGCTTCTACACGTGCAGTGACATCGCGGGATGTCACTGTGCAGTGCCGGCCCGAGAGAGGGTCACGGCGTGGGGTGTAATGACACCGGGGACACCACAGTGGTGTGGGTGCAGTACCAGCCCTATAGGGGCTCTGTGAGCGCTGATTGATAGCGCGAGATGGCACCGACTCCCCGCCTGCTGCCTTTCACACTCATCTGTGGTTCCTCGTCTTTTAAAGAGAGCGAGCCGACTCTGAGCGGCGGCGACACGGAGTCACAAGTCGAAAGCAGCGTCTCCCCGAAGCTCTCGACTGGACGTCGAAGCGTCAGATCGATATGACATCACGTGCAAATGTACCGGCCGCTCGATCGCTCAGCTTTTGCTAATCGGTTGGTGCGAATAACGTGGGTGGTGATTCGAGCAGGTGGGCGAACCACGTGGACGCGTCCTCAAGAGATATTCTGTCACCTTGTTAGTTTTCTGGAGGCTTTACAAACCCCTGACTCGGGCTGACGCATAATTTATGCATGACCGTGGCGAATGCGTGATTAGTTCTAATGAAAACGCGCCGGAAAATAGTTCACCTCAGCACAAAATGCAAATTTCCAAATCACGGCACGTACGCATCTTTAACTTGCGCGGCAACGCCATTAATATTTCACGTTTGGGGATTGAAATAGAGAGAGAAATCCCAGAATCCGCTGCTGTGATGGTCGACGCTTAGAATTGAGGGAGAGGTGCCTTGGGAAAACCAAGTGCTTACGAAAAAGCAAACACGGAACGAGATGGCGAAGGAACGAAGCCATAAATGTTTAATGAAGCAAGGCAATGAGTGTGGGCTGTCTTCTGAGACAACTTGTCAGGAAATGTGTTGCCGAGCGCGGTTGGTGTAGGTGTAAAGAGGGGTCATTGGGGCACATTTTCTTTCTTGGGGTTGTGAATATGCAAATGTACATAAAAAGAGCTTAGTAGCTTATCGTATTCCGCCAGTAAATATTACAGTATTCTGATTCTTTCGCTTGCTCCCACATTTAGAAATGCGGCACACTTTTTCTTGAGTAGTTTCTCCTCCGTGATTACCGTTGCGTCTTCTCCTTGGCTGCTATTTCCATGCCACCGCTGCGCAAGGAGTCGTCGGCTTGATCAGATCTGCCCGGTAACGGGCCGCTGAAACTATGGGGTGGATGTCTTAAAGGCCCCGACAAGCTCGCCTCTGTCCATCCAGCATTGTGAGTGGGTTGACCACGGCTATACAATCGGCAGGGCACGCGTGGCGGGGTATAGCGTGAGTGCACCCCAACACGTCCGGCGAGCGTGGAAGAGTAGGCCAGAGCAATCTCTTTAGAGGCTCTCTAAAGCTCCCTGCAATCGGCGTTGGCCCTTCTGCCAGCATTGGCGCGAGCAAGCCATTGCAGGCCTGCGCCTTTCAATTTCTCGCAGTGTTTCAATAATGCACCTACCGTCATTTTACCGCGCATTTATTGGAGAGTTTGCACTGTGCCACCTTGTGTGATATACAGGAGGTCGTGAGTTTGATCCCGACCCTAACGCCTGTTGTAAATTTGGAGTTTGCGTGTCTCTCTTCCCGTGTTTTTTTTTCCTCCGGGTCCTCCGGTTTTGCCCTCCACATTTAGAATCAACGTGCGTTTTGAGTATTTAGCTGATGTAAATTCGCACGTGACAAGCCACTTCGTTGAGCTGTCCATTTGTGGCCAAGTCGCCTCTGAAAAAAGAGCTACACAACTCAGTGGGCTTTACTTGGCAAAATACAAACAATGAGTTGGTAAACCTGTCATGAGTGATGGCATTCGTACTGTGGTTAAATAATAAACAATCATTCTATAACGCGTGGTTTACTTACACACTGAATGAACGAATATATGTGTACACTGTACGTGCAGTATTTAAAATGTTCGTGTTCTATATTGTTTTTTACACACCCCCGTCGATAAAACCGGAATGCAAACATTCTCAGACGTGCCGATAATTCCTGATCATTTTTTTGAAACCGTCGTCGGCTGAGCAGCGAGAGCGGTGGCGCAGAGGTTAGCTCACTTGCACCATAAAGCTGACCTCCTGAGTTTGATTCCCGGCCCAGGCTAAGATCGGTGGCGAGCGTTGTTCGAACTTTTCCCCGGCGCTCTCTTTCCGCACAAAGCCACACTGACCGGCGTGGTGAAGTATGGTCAAACGACCCCAACCCCCTGATTGTCACGGTGTGGGGAAGACTTCATCCAGCAGTGGATTGGCAAAGGAGCAAACATGTTTATTTAATCTTTTTTAAACAAATAAAAGTACAGTTGCTCAATCTTTCATTCTTTAAAGGCACCTTTCTGAAAACGAATGCCCCTGTATGTAAATGATTATTATCCCTGGTCAATATGCAATCAGTATAGTAATTAGTTTAAATCTACAACCATACCTCTTGTAGCATTAATTTAGTCGTCAGCTGTAAACGCCAGGCTAAACGGAATTGTTTTAAGATATCATTTGGAACATCGGATGTCTACTCTGCTTGGCTCGAGTTCGACTGAGATCGGGTCAGGGCGCTTTCCGCGTGGTTTTTTTCGCGAACCCCCCCCCCCCCACAATACTCCACGTATTCGTCATTTCAAAGAGAGTGGAACGCTCGTTTAAATCATTTGTCAAAATGCGTTGTGCTTCAAAATATAAATAACAAGTGATGCCAATTCATCCCTCAAATCTTTCTTGGCCGTATCTCTCTTTTCTCATTTCCCTACATCTCCAATTTTCTTCTACATTTCCCTTGTCTAGATCTCTTCTAAGTGACTGGGAATATATTAAAAAATCCCTGCCCCGTCCAAAAACACATTCCTGCGGAGGGAGCTGGTAGGAACGTTGGGTTGCTTGGTCAATGGCCAGGGTCAACGGCGGCGTGGTGTATTCCGCAAATATGCCCGACTGTGAGGGCGGGCACAAGCCGGCGTGAGTAGGTTAAACGTTGAGTTGTATAAGGGCACCACGGGGTGACCAGCCCCTCCCCACCCAGCCCCACCCCCCCACCCAGCCCCACCCACCCTCCCCACCCAGCCCCTCCCCACCCTCTCCACCCAACCCCTCCCCACCCTCCCCTCTCTACCCAGCCCCACCCCTCCCATTTTTGGATGCACGACGGACGGACGGACACAATAATCCCATGTGGGCTGGTGTAACCAGTATCATTTGTCAAAATGCGTTGTGCTTCTGCAGGTATGCTGGTTAGCCATGCCTTCCATCGACGAGCACGTTGCCCCGGGGAAGATTTACACGAGATTTTAATTTTCGTGTTATTTTGTTGGTTGGCTGCAGTTAGATATACTATGCGAGCTCGAGCAGATTTAATATCATCTCCTCACTTTTGTTCCCCTTCGCCTGCTGTCTCAAGAGGACATGTATTATGCATAAGGTGCCTTTGCAATCGTATGTGGTCTCCACATTGAGATGTAAATTAAATACTTGCATTATTTTCGTTACCAGTTTGTTACGCCTAAGTTAACGGTTTTGTTTTGCTTACAGTCTTTAAAAAAGCACAGTTTGTTCGTGACACTTTATATTTAATTGTTAATCTTGGCACAGTTGAAATTTGGTAACAAGGCAGGGTGCCTGCTCATGCCACTATTGGCGAAAGGGCCTCCATGAAATGGGAACCTCTGCCTGGTCTACTCTTCCAAACTGGCTTCTCGTCTTTGAAAAGGTGGGAATACCCACACTTTACCCCAGATATTGGTGATCATGCAGGGACCATCAACTTGTTACTCTTGAGAATCAAATTCATAGTCGAGTGGCAGATACCTGGATTCATAACCCAGGATCTTCGTGGTTCCGGCTCCGATGGATCTGACCCCTCGAGTCATCTGGCCACCTTCTTGAGCATCTCACTGTTCAGGTTCCACAGACAACCAGCAACACGGCAACCAGCATAAACACCGCTTGACCTTTTGCCCCTACGGGCAGAATAATCGCAACTTCCGGTCCTGGTCCTGCGGTCCGCCTTGCGCCACACATGGACAGCTGCTACTGGCTGGGGGGGGGGGCCGCCACCCCCGGAGGGGGGGGGGGCTCCCATCAGCAGGACACTGCAATGGTTTATATGTG
>CM025626.2:8202772-8222975 GCA_014621495.2 Entosphenus tridentatus
TTGCTAATGGGTAAAAACATTGTCACTAGGGAGACAAAGGCGGCCGGGCGTTGTGTTGGCAACCCACCTCCTCGTGTGCTGTGCCGGCCTTGACAGGTGCTCGCTAACAGCACTTGCCCCCACAATCTGCTAAGGCTATACTGGGGATCTTTGTCTAGGTGCGTGGGCGTAAATATATCGACCAAGCTCATACAGATGTCTATTTATAATTACCGTAATTAACAATGGATGATACATGTATAGATACGTTGTATATTTTGACAAGTGTGTATGGTAAGTGACGCCCTTCGGATTTGAACATTTCGGATTTCGGATTTGCAGGTCGTTGACATGCTAAGTAAACATTTCGCGCCTCCAAGTCGCCAACAATTGTGATGTCACCAGATATATCACGTGAGCAACATTTTTGGCACGAAAAGCGCAGAAGTGACGTCCCTTCCCGGTTTTCGGTTCGATCCATAATTATGTTTGTGAGTATCTCTTATTTTTGGGTCACCATCAAAATTTCACATCTGATTAATTTCATTTGTTTTTTTTTATCCAAACAACCACGACGACAAAAGGCTCAACTAACCCCCAGCCACGTGGCTCAGAGGCATCAGCGTGTGCCCGCGGCTCTCCCCCTAGGTCAACTGAGCCCGAAATAGGTTTATAGCGACGGCTTGTCAACATTAGCGGCTGGGCCAACAAAGACAAGAGACCGATCCGCGGGGCCAACCCCCATCAACCTCCGGTGGGATTCAGACGGGGGTCAACAGATTCCCTTGTCCATCGCCTCGCTATATGAAGCCAAATTGTATTTGTACTGTGTAATAGGCACTCGCTTGGAGCATTTGCGCGCAGTCTACCCACCCCGACTGGGATAACGGTTTCAAGTCGTTCTGGAAAACGGCGCGATCACGAAAGAGCCGCGTTGACCACGACGTTGTCATGATACGGCAGCTTCGTCAATCCACTGCTGGATGATGGCCACCCTGCCCCGTGCCGTGTTGGCCACGGCAATCGGTGCACGTGGGTTGCGTTTTGGCGTGCTTCGACGCGCTGGTCGGTGCGGGGTTTGGCGAAGGGCGGAGGGACGGAACGTCGGTTCGGATAAATCACTCGCCGCTGATGTTTGCCGTGGCCGGGGGAATCAAACTTAGGCCGTTCGTGGCAGCAGTTTCGCGAAACACTGTGGCACTGCACCCTGCCTCCCCCCCCCCCCATTTGGAATGATGTTGTTTCCTCCCTTAACATCGTAAATCTTCCTGACAAAATATATCCTGATGTAGAAGATTAGCGCTGGATACGGCCACATTTGCAAATGTGATTTGTAACTTTGATCCTTTACCCGCGTATCGATAGTAGAATTTTAATGTGGCATTTCATTGAAGGACTGTTTGTTGTCTTGGTGTGGTCTGGGGCTGTTTTTTGTTGTTTTGCTGCCTTGCCCAAGCTTGCATTTAGTGTTGACAAAAAATGTGGATTTATTTTTTAAAAAATCCTAATTTGTTTTCAGTGACTTGATTACCTTTTTCCCAAAATTTGCACTCCTATCGGGGTTTGTTTTTTAATATTGTTTATTGTTGTTTGTTATCATTTTCTGACCCCGTGCCCCCTACTGGACAAAATACCCTTTTTACAGCTCATGGGATTCCTCCTCCTGCAGCCTGAGTACACATTCTGATTCTGACATCACTGGTCACGTGACACGATGACGTTGGTTACTTATCAACGTGGCTTGCCATCAGGGGCAAATGGCAAACATGTTGTGGCGACCCAAGTGAATGAACAAGTGTATATGTATAAATAAATACACATTCCCTTTGCTGTTGAACCATTCGAGAACCCACTGAGAATTAAAAATACTCACATTTTACGAAGATGGACCTGGAATATATACATTTATATTTATATACAGTTGCACAGGAGTGAGCGTTTCAGCACGGATGCAGTGAAGCAAGACTCTTAAGTCATGAAATAAAATCAACAAAATTACTAAAACATTAAACCAGTGGCGTAGTAGCGTGGTTGTCGTAGGCCCTGGTAATGGGCGCCTCCCTCCCATGCCCAATTCCCTCCCCCTACCTCTGTGTAGGCCGGCCTACGCTTTGCCTGTCCGTAGGCCCTGGTGCGGTTGCACCTCAGGCTCACGTGGAGCGACTCCACTGCATTAAAACCAAACCCTTTTGGAAACCACCCGTTGCGTTGCGTAAACAATTGCGCAAACAGTAGAACGGTAGAACAAGTGCGTCCGCACGTGGAGGCACAGAACGGAATCGTGCTTATAGACGTATGCATTTACCCAGAGTGCTCTGCAACGACACGTCATTAGTTTGTATGAAAATGCTGCCTTCTGTGTTGGACTGAGCCTTTTAGTTTTGATAGAATGCTTTTGCCAATGACAAATGGTAACCCATAATAGAGGTTTTTGGGTTAGATCGCGTAAATATATAAATGTGTCGTTAAAACCCGCCACCACCCGACACAGCCAACTAGTAAGGGTTGTCACGTAAACAGAACGTGGCCAATTCGTTACTAGTACAGCACTAGTGTATAGTATAGTGTATAGTAGTGTATAGTGTAGTGTATCGTAGTGTAGTATACTAGTACAACACACCGGTGTGTTGGAGAGCCAAGCTACAACATTTACAATCTGAGGAAGACGTTTCTCCAGTAATTACAACTAGCTTCGTCAGGCGACAGCCAGATTTGTGGAGAAGTCTTACTGTTTCGTTCCTTATATAGACGCGTAGATGTGTTGACCACGCTTCTGCACTCTTGCACAATGTGGGGGGGGGGGGGGTTACAGAGGCAACGTACATTATGCGTGTGCATTATGCGAGCCCTTTGAACTTGTCCTTCCTGTCTATTGTGTTTATTAAAATAGCCCTACCAACGGCAATCCCTATTACTAGTTGGCTGTGTTGGGTGGTGGCGGGTTTTAACGACACATTTCTATATTGACGCGATCTAACCCAAAAACCTCTGTTATGGATGATATTGGTCGCGAAAGCCCTCGTGTTCAACTGGTAACACGACAACTCCCAAAACCCACGTGACGTGGGGGAGAGGGCTTTATCCATTAATGCATTGATGAATGGCTGCACATTTTTTTATGATTATACTTAATTCACCGATGATGAGGATTGTATATCGGTGTTTTTGAATGCCATGGACCAGCGGTTAGCGCATTTCGCCGCTCGTTGCAGAGGTGCGCGGCTCGAATTCAGCGGCCGCCCCTATCAACACTGCCGTGCGTGTCTTAACCGTAAAAAGACACCACGCAACCCCCGCCTGCTTCACAGGAGACGTTAAAGATCCCCGTGACGTCGTTCGCAAGAGTTGGCCAAGCGTTACACGGCTCCATATTTGTCAACATTTGAAAAAACGAACCCGCAAGTTTCTTAACTTGGATTCAACTTAGCAATCGTCGCCCCCCCCCCCCCACCACCTCCTCGACTGCAAAAAAACTTCGAAAGACGCTTCCGTCATGAGGATCAGTGGAGCTTTCGTGAGGTTACAGGAGTTATAATACAAATGATAATTACATAATGCTGACGCTGCCCGGTGTCCAGAATTGTAAATGTAGTTTTTTGGAGAAAAAAACATGTTTGAATTTCATTTGGGCCAAAAAAAAAACCAGATTTCTTGTCGATCCAGAGCACCGTGAGAGAATTATTTCCATCAGTCACTCGAAAAAGGATAATTTATATGCATTGGATCGCGTAAAACGAAGGCGAAATCTCGAAGAAAATTAGATTTCTTACAAAACGAAGGCGAGACAAACAAGCCTCATTCACGTGCGAGATCCGAGGTGAAATATAGATGTGTAATATTCCATCAGCCATGATCTATCCGCTGTTAGATAGAAGCCCCCCCCCGCCCCCGGCCCCCGCGCCCCCCCCCCAAATTCGGTGCCATTCTTCAGAATCTTTAGTCACAACATTCCGTGCCGCCCCTGCGTGTTGAGTTAAGCTCATTCTGCTCAATCTGCCGCGGTGGTCGTACTTTCAGGCGCCACGGCGGCGAGATGTCAACTACCTCGCCTGCTATAGAGAAGGTCGTGGGCGTTTCGACGGTCAAGGGAAGCGGCCCGGAGGTCGCGAGAAACAGGCGCCCTTCCGCACGCGGACCGAGCGAGGTCATCGACTTCAAATTCCCCCACCCGCCGGGCGAACAGGGTCGGCCCCCCGATTGTCGAAAGTAGCGGAGAGGGAGAAAAAATAAAAACGGTAAAAGGGGCTGCCCTGTGATTTCTTTCTCACGTTGCCGCGCTGGCGGAAGCGTGTCTGTATGTCTTGTGAACTTCTTTTACGTAGCCTAAGAGAGCGCTCTCTCCAGACCTTAGACCTCCAGACGGACCTTAAGAGGGACGTCCAGAGAGCGGCCTCTAGAGGAAATGTAGGTTATTTAGGCCTAATCTTCTACGCCGGTCAAACATCTTGGAAAAGCTGGGCGTACCCACGGCTGCACGCGACCTGTCGATTGACAAAACTGTGGTGCGACCCGTTCGTACCGCCGGGTTTGAGACAGAGGTCGGGAGGATTTAAGAAACTTCCCTCTAACCTCCCTCCCCCACCCCAATGCGTCGACCGCCGCGTCTGGAGATCGAATCTAAACCGTCGACATTACGGATTGCCAAATGCGGAGCATCGACCTTCAAGCCCACCGCACCGTCCCTCTCGAGTCTGGACCCACGGGGAACGAGGCTTCTCCATGACCACGGTCTCGCTAGAAACTATTTATTTTAAATTTTAACCAGGTAAGGCCCACTGAGCTATGTAACTCTTTTTCATAAGCGACCTCGCCATAAATGGTAGCTCAACGAAGTGGATCTTATCCCGTGGAAATATATCGCAGCCAAATAGTCTGAACGCACGTTGATATCTAAATGTGGAGGGGAAAACGGGAGGACCCAGAGAAAAGTCCACACCACGGGGAGAGAGACATGTAAACTCCAAAAATATATAGCAGGCGTCAGGGTCGGGATTGAACCCACGACCTCCTGTATACCAGGCGAGGTAGTTAACATATCCTAGCCACCGTGATGATGATGAGAGAGAGAGAGATACACGCAAACTCCAAATATACAGCAGCAGGTGTCAGGGTCGGGATTGAACCCACGACCTCCTGTATACCAGGCGAGGTAGTTAACATCTCCTAGTCACCGTGGTATCCTATTGCCGGCCAAAACGCCACAGAAAGGCGAAACGCAATCCCTGCTGAAATATAAAACAAAAGCGATGAACAAAATACCCAGAATCCTACTGCGGCCGTCTCAAACGTTCATTTTTAGAAGGAGGGGTTGCGGTGGAGAAGGGGGGATTTTACGGAACGGGTAATATTTTACGGGATCGTACAGATTGGCATGAACAGGTTGGACAAAAAAAAATCAAGGAGAGTAAATTAACAAATGGTTATTCATGAGATTGTGCCTCCCATTTAACCAAAAGCACAAAAAAAAACCTTTAAGCGAAATAGCACTTGGGAAACATAAAAGTGAAACGTGAAAAAGATTTCATTATATAAATAAGCCCACCTGCATTAACAGGATGAAAATTCAACAACAACAACAAAAAACCACTTCACAACATCAAATGCTTGGTGGGGGCCAAGCTCCATTGCAACACGTTTAGGAATATGAATAATGCGGCGTGCGACGGGAGATATTGAAAGAGGCTGGCATAATGGCATCGGTCTCGTTTAATGACTGGGTGTAACCAAAGGCTTTAATCTCTGCGGCGTTTGGGCGGCTGTTGTCCTCGTGTTGGATTTTTTTCTCTCTCTCTCTCTTCCTCCCGGCCTCCGCGGCTTTGGCGTGGGTCCTGAGAGGCCACTCTCACTCTCTCGCGCGCGAGCGCCCTGTTATACAAAAACGTGCGTTGAAAAATAATTAATATTTCGATTTAAAGCTTTCGTGACTGCAGGGATTCATCTTCTTGGTTCTTTCGGTAAAGTCACGTAGAAGGGACGCTGTCGCCTCGACAGACCTGGGCTTCACCTGAGGACGGCTGCTTTTGTTGTGGCCGAAACGTCGTGAGAATTATTTTATTATGTTTTATTTTTATTATTTTATTACTTCCCTTCTACGTGACTTTACCGAATGAACCAAGAAAATTATTAATATTGTTTACATTTTGCTTTTTTGCGGCTCTTCGAGGAGATATCCGCAAATCTCGTCCGCTTTATTGTGGTCAGTGTTTAAAATAAGCAAAAATGTATATTCATTTAGAGATGTTATAGATCAAGGTCTCACATCTCCCTCCCACACACACACACACACGATGCCCCTATCAGTCACGTTGGATGGTTTGACCATACTTCACCGCGCTCGGCAGTGCGGGTTTGGTGAGAACAGCGGCACGCATGGGCGACGAAAATGCTGCGAGTTTTGGCGCGGTGCGGGGGCACCGGTGGTGGATCTGTCACGCATCTCAAGCAGTCAACCCATAACACGTGGGTTTGTCGCGTGACCTCCTGTAGACGGCGAGCCTTCGACACTTCACGTGGCCTCAAAGTGCACCTAGACTGGCACAAGCGCTGTGGTGGAGCGAGGTACCAGGACCTGTTCAGATATCGCTCGCAACTGATATTACAGCTGTGACTGTAAATCAAAACAAAAAACGAAACTAAACTATTTTTTCATTTGACCAGGTAATGGCCCCACTGAGCTGCGGTATAGTTCTTTTTCAGAATCGACTTGGCCACAACGCGGTGGCTTATTCACGTGGGCATGTACTGCCAAACATTCTGAACGCGCGTTGATTCTGAATCAAACTCGGTTTCCCAAAGGTTCGCGGCCGAGTTCAGCGCTCGCCGCTACGCGCGATCGCTGTGTCCGTGCCAGCCCGCATTAAACACGCGCTCGCGGTGCCACGTGTTCTGCACCGTACGTACACATTTCCAGAAGGACCCTACGTCGTGAGCAAATGCATGGGGATAGGCAGCTCGGCTTGCGATGCCGCATTGGGAGAGTTTAACCAGGAGGAGGAGGTGGGGTGGGGAGTGGGTGTTATCGCGCCAGTCTGAAATCAACAGCAGCAAAATAAATAAACGAGCACGAAAATATTTCACTAAGTGTCGATAATGTAGAAACAAAAACGAATCTACAAAACGAGTCGCGGCGCAAACGCGGCAGCTGTGGATGTGTCAGTTCAATGTGGTCACGATAATGTCACTTGCATCTGCGGTTGCTTTGGTGCCCTGGGCCCTGTTGACATCAAGAGCTGGAGTCCACACCCGCCCCGACACCCCCCGCTATATTTTTTTTCTACTGACGCCATTCACGATGAAGGTGCCTTCAGGTATCCAGCGGCGGCGATGCTTGATCGCGCACTTTGTTGCATGACGACGCACGGGCGTAAACAATCTCTTGAGAGATTTTGTTTCGTGATTTTGTTTGTTTGTCTTCAAATATGTGTGGTGGGGGGGGGGACGACGACTTCCATCAGTAGACTGATATGAAAGCACCGCTTACCGTATTCTCCAGATCACGATGGGCATTTTTGTTTTAACTGCCCTCCGTTTTACATCAAGAGGTGGGCAGTTGCATCCAGGGCCGCACTAAGGCACGGGGGCTTTAGGGGCTGCAAGCCCAGGGGCCATCTTAGAATTCGGAGCCAGGGTGAGCAGCAAGGCATTGCTGCCCACCCTGGCTTTGAAATTCGCACCTCCGATTGGCACGGCTGGCTACGTGCGGTGCGAAAGAAGTTCATCGTGCGTGCGTGCGTGCGTTCTCCTCCTCGCAAACACAGGTCCAACCATCGATGGTGTGAGAACATCAGCAGAGGGCCTCTGCGTGCATTTCACGGTGGCGTAGATTATCGGGTGTGCAGGCGGTGCAATTGCACCGGTGGGAAACCACGGGGTACGGGTGTTGGGGGGGGGGGGGGGGGGGGGCGTTGAGTTACAAAGAGGAAATGGGGGAATCGGTCAGGGGTGAGCGAGTGCCGCTTCTCCAAACGTGGTTTAGGGAAAAACTGGCGTCAAATCGGCATCGTCACGCGGCAAACGAAGGCCCGCGCGGGAGACTCAGTGGTGGCTTCACGGCTCTCGATTTTCTTTCTTAATCCCGAAATCATCGTGGAAATTCGATTGCGTCCCCCCCCCCCCAAAGACGTCTCCCCCCCCCCCCCCCACCGCGCCACCAACTTCTTGCGGCAATAACGAGCGGCGCATTCACTCGGCGGCTGCGGAAATGATGCGCGAAACCGGATTTGTAACAGGCCAAACCAAACAACGCGTCAGCCGTGATTGGTCAAATCAGATCTCGCGGGCGATGCAGCGCGCGTACACTCGGCAGCGTTGACAGATTATTATGACAAAGCGTGGCAATGTTCACGAGAGATATTGTTTAGACAGGGCACCGGCCTTGCGGTGTCCGCCCTGGGTGTCCTTTAGGATTCGCTTGTGCGTGTGTTGCTGTGAAAAATGGTCTACATTATCCACAATTCGATTTTTGTAATAAAGCGTGGCGAATGCACGATAATGCGAGATAATGCGCGGTGGTAAAAGGTCCCTTCCTCGAGGAACGCTTTCCAATGCAATTCCGGGCAAAGGTTTAATGCATAACGGGGCACAGTGGCCACGTGATATGGTTGGTGGGTCGCACTCTAAACCTGTAGGGGTGGGGGGGGGCGATCCGATTCACACGTCAGTGTCGAACGATATGTCAACAGGCACCGCGTGGGACAGCGCGGTGAAGCACGGTTCACATAACCGCCGTGACCGACACGATGGGGGGATGATGCCGTCGTCCAGCAGTGGATTGACAACGGGTTGTGAACCGTGACAAACGCTGTGTCGATCCACCGCTGAACTGAAAGGCTGTAAATCTTTTTTACATTTAAAATATTTTTTATAATCACGGAACTTCGAAATTCTAGATTTGAAGTTTTCGTGGCTGCAAGGGTCCATACTCGTTGGGGTTTTTTCGGTAAAGTCACGTAGGAAAAATAAATAAAGTAAAAAATAAATAAAATCACGACGTTTCGGAGGCAACACAAGCTTCCGTCTTCAGGTGGCATCGTCCCAGCAAAATTACTGTATCAATTGGAGAGAACTCTAAGAGACACGAGACTATATACAGGTTAAGGGGGGGTGGGGGGGAGGAGCCAGGATGGGCCGTGGTGGGGGGGGTTAAGTTAAAAACTTCCAAATGTTATTTTAAATCGCATTCTTTTTTTCACCGTTAGAACATTGTCTCCTCTGAAATATATTATGCTCAAAATTTTAAATTGCTTTCGGCAGTTAAGGCTAAGGCTGGATGTAAAAATGATGTTATCAGGATGAAACATCGGTGGGAGTTTGTAGAGCTTCGCAGAGAATGATTACAACAAAGAATTAAACACAAAGATATGATAAAGAGATGTAAGTAGCTAAAAAATGCTGACATTTTTAATGGGCCCTTCAACTGCTCTGTTGAAAATGAATACAGGGACTCCTCTACTTACGAACGAGTTAGGTTCCAGTGGTGTGTTCGTAAGTCGATTCGTTCCCAAGTCTAACTTTACTCCTGTCGATTGCAAACGCGCTGTACGGCATGTATACTTAACTTGGGGAATGGCTTTACAAAGTTTACAATCTTCCGTAGATGTAGATGCCACTGGTGTCTTCACGTTCTGCGGACGTAGATGCCACCGCCACCGTCTATTGAGCGGCGGTTGAACTTACGACGCTCGGTTCGAACGCAACTGGACCATACGGACGGGTTTCTTCGTATCTCTGACAGTTCGTAAGTCGAATGTTCGTAAGTAGAGGAGCCCCTGTACTAGCTTCTCATTGTAAGGGGGCACTGTTTTCCCCTTGTATTTTAAAGCAAAAGTTGGGGGCTGCATGTCTTGTAATCCGATTAAGGTGTGTGTGTGTGTGTAAGATCAGATTTGTTTACGTGTGGAGCGGTAGTGCAGCGGTTGGGTACATTGCACTACGAGCCAGGCGACCCGAGTTCGATTCCCGCTCACGACCAGGTCGACTCAGCCTCAAATTAACACCTAGTGCGGTGTGCATAAAGCATCAGCACTTGGGGAGACAAAGGCAGCCGGGCGTGGTTGTGGCCACACACCCTCCCGTGCGTCGCTCCGGCCTTCACAGTCGCTGCTCGCTCACAGCACTTGACCCCAAAATCTGTTAAGCCTATGGGAGGGGGGAGGGGGGCCTTTGTCTTTGTCTTTATTCGAGCAGAATTGTATAGTTTCAACAACACTGGGCACAGGTTTGGGATGCCTCTTACTTTCCAGAGCATCTTATAATCTGAAGAATACGGTAAATGCCCCTGGAGATAACAGAACGCCCCCCCACCCACCCTAACCCCTCCCCCCCCCTTCTTTATTCAACCCCACCTCGAACCGAGGGAGGCAAAGGCCCAGCCAGCGAAAACCTTTTCAAAAAAGCTACGGGGGTTCATCACATCAAGAGAAAAAGGAAATACAGGTTAGCCACGTGGCACCGCATTTACGCCTGAAACGCCACATATCGAGCGCCTCTAGCAACGAGCGCTTAATGTCACAGCAAGATATTAATATTGGATTTATAAGCACTGGCTGATCGCCTCGGAAATTTGTTTTTGGTACCCCCCCCAATCACAATACTGCCACTACCACCACTACTACGACTACAACCATCATCACTGCCGCCACCTCCACCACCACCAAACCCACAACCAATACCACAACCATTATCATCATCAACAGCGTTATTACCACTGCCATCACCACAGTCGTAATCACCACCACCATCATCATTATCAACACTCCCCACGACTGCGAGTAACAGCACCACCATCACCATCGGAGGGATGATGGTGGTGGGGAGCAGTGGGGGGTAGTGGGAGTGTTTTTTTTTGGGGGGGGGGGGAGTCATTACCACAACGCGTCCCACGACTTTTCACAGCTAAACAAATAAAGAAACGCTCGTGAGTGCGCGCGCGCGGATTTGTGGATGGAGCGGTGGCGCAGCGGTTAGCGCGCCGGCCACCTGGGTTCGATCAGTAGCCTTCGCTCCGTCCGCCGTGGTGGCGAGCACTTCATGAGACGGGTCCCGGCACCTTCATCAAACCCACGGTGACCAACGTGGTGAAGTATGTTCTAAAAGACCACATCGCCCGACGCTGCACGTGAAGAAGGCCCCTCAATCAGCAGTAGATTGGGAAATATTTTGCGATGCTGATCACGATTATTTTTTGTTATTGTTGTTCACACCTCAAAACATATAACCGCGCAGGGTTGCGCCGTTCAGCTCTGTCTCTCTCTCTCTCTCTGTTCGACGCGTTCGCCGGTCGAACCGCGCGTCGTTCGGCGCACGACGTCCCCGAAGTTCCCCTCCACGCGTCCGGGAGCTTCCTCGGCAGCAGCCGAAGCAACGCGGCCCCCGGCCACGTGACAGCGAAACGTTCGGGACGTCACCGCGCGAAGCAGCCCTCTCGTGCGAGCGCCACGTGCGCCAAAGTGTTCAGAAATCCCATCGACGGTTCTCCCCGGGGTCGATAAAACTTTGTCACTGCTTTAACGGCCGCGCGCGCAAGCGAAAATTACACCCTGAAAGCCGGTGTGGGAGACAGACACAAGTCCAATGGAGACCCCCCGCTCTCCCTCCCCCCCACCTCCTCGCCCACCCATCCCCAGACTCTTCAACATACTTCGTTCGACTGTCGCATCGAGCCGGGGCGGCTGCAGGTGCTACATTAGCCTAACACTTTAGCACCAATTTTATTTTTTCATTTGCACCCTGGCAAATTCCCCTGGGGGGGGGGTGGGGGTGGCCCTCCTCCTCCTCCTCCCAGTGTGACAGCTCCGGTTAGGAAACGTCCCTGCGCACACATCCCCAGGCTCGCGGTGATGGGCACGTTCTCCCCCCCGGAACAACGAGACGCACGCGCGCTCGCTCGCTCGCTCGCTCGCTACGCTCAAGACCGAACAATTTTTTTTCTTAATCTAAACGCCCCAACGGATAAGGGGAGGGGGGGGGGGCTGATTATACCCCGGTGTTTGGCGAACTGCGTTAACCTTTTTTTTTCTCTTGATTTATTTTTTGGGCGAAAGTGTGCCGATGTCGCCATCAACTATTAATGGGTGAAATCGTCAAGGCGATTTTTGCTGTTGGGGTTTTTGTTCGGATCGGTGACTACCACGCAAAAATATCCTTGACCACTGCATCGTGCGGCCGCTTGCAGATGTGCTTCTGCGGCCGTCTGGAACGCTCTTCCTTCCGATATTGGGAAGCCATTGGAGCAATGCACTTTTAAATCATCTACATTGAAAACTCATTTCTTTAGAACTGCGTTTTGTGTTGAGTTTGTTGTCCTTCCCCCGCACCTCCGATTAGCACGGTTGCCTACATCCGATGCGAAAGAATTGTATCGACACAAAGTGGCTATGAATCAGTTGAACACGTAGGCTTTCGCGACCAAAATTATTCATAATCAACGTTTTTGGGTTTAGATCGCGTTATTTATAAATGTGTCGTAACCCTCCACCACCCGACACGGCCAATCAGTAAAAAAGTGTCACGTTGCCAAAAGACAAATAGTCCACTGCTTTAGCCCACCGGTGTGTTGAAGCGTGAAACCACAACATTTACAATTTGAGTACGACGTTTCGCTGGTAATTGCATCCAGCATCATCGGGCAGTGAGATATTGCCCGTCACATGACACCGATGAAATAGAGCCTAACAGCTTGTTGGGCCCTTCCTGCTCAAATAAATGCAATCCAAAACCTAAATCTGTCGACAAGTGACGAAGCAAATTTAATGCATTCTTTTATTTGCTGTGTTTAGTTGCAGTAATTAGCGACCGGGCTGAGGATATTCGACTTGCCAAGTGAGACTTGAGAACGCGGGTTTGAACATGAGCAACTGCAAAGAAAAACCACACTCACATTCCTGAATAACATTACGGCCTTTAAAGGGGAGAATATAGAACAGGAGGCAGTTCGGGCAATGGCCCTCGTTCGCAGCGCACAAAGAAAACGAAGAGCGGTACAGTGGATACGAGTTTGAGATTCTTGAGTGGGTTAATCGTGGGTGGCCTGAACCAGGATTCAAACCCCCAGCAGCGCCAGCTCAGGGCTCTTTGACCAATAAACCACCCGGCCACCTTCTGAGCCAGGAAATGCTGAAGACAAATGGGCAAATATATCTATGTACAACGGAAGGGGGTGATTATTAAACCCTATACATTCTTAGCATTATTACATTTAACGTGGTTTTTGTTTCAGTGGGCGCTCATATTCGGGGGGTTTCAGTGTTTGCTGCGCAATTTTAGCCGCGCAATTTTTTGCGAATTGAACGGCTAATGCCACTGCGGTGACTGCGGAGTCAATTGTGGTGGCCAGTGTGTAAAACAACAGTAGCCTTCAAATAATTGAGCGAGTCTTGTGAATCGCTACTTTTGTTCTCGTCACCCGTTGTTGAGCATTAAGCTTCCGCGCCTGCGCTGGCAACCAATTTTGTTCCGCGTTTGACCCAGGCCCACCTCGCCAAAGGAACGCTGTCTGTCATTGTCTCTTTGCGTCTGCGTGCCAAAGTATTTCAGTGATTTGCTTCATTTCCTTAAGTGTCTGTGACGACGGCTCTGTTTTTGGCGACGTCCTTTGGGCTCGATCAGGCAAGTAGTCACCGTCAAAAATCACGCGTTAAATGCGGACAGATTTGCACGGTTGGATGGAAGCGTTTAGTCGCATGTAAACACTATGATTATCCAAAAGAGGTTTTTTTTTGTTTGGATTAGATCGCGTAAATATAAATGTGTCGTTAATCCCGCCACCGCCCGACACAGCCAATTGGTAAGGCTTGTCACGTTAACAAAACGTGCAAATTCGTTACTCGCACAGCGCACCGGTGTGTTGGAGAGTAAACCCACAACATTTACAATTCGAGTAATTACAAACCAGCATCATCAGGCGGACATCCAGATTTGTGGAGAAATCCTCCTCCTCCTCCTGTTTCGTTCTTAAGAGGGCTTAATGCGATGTCGTCACTTGTGAGCCAAAGTCGTTCATTGGCTGAAAACATCTGAGTGATATGTAGAGTGCTGCAGAGCTTGGGCAATTGTTGTCGCGAGCTCACCGCCTGCCTGCCACTGCCTTGTATTGCTCCACAATCTTGTGATTGATGCTGTTAATTGCCACCGAGCCTTATTTTGTTGTTGTTGTATTTAGATGTCAGATAAATCAAAATTGATGACGATGATGACGATATTGGGGGATGTTTGTCGGGGAAGCGGCGGGTGGGGGGCGGGTGGGGGTGGGTGTGTTACTCGTGTTCTGGATGGTCTCAATGTCGCTCCTCTCTTCCCTGTGATCTCCACTCTCCGTCAAGAGGGAGAAGCAAAAAGCGAGCGGCATTTTTTGTTTGTTTGTTGCGCACGCAAATAAAGACGGAACGTCGGTCGCTCGCGGGAAAACGCACAGGAAAATAGCCCCCGCGTTCCAGCTAGGTCCCCCCGGGGCAACGGTGAGGTAAAGGGTGTACCCGGGGGATACCAACAAAAACAGGGAAAACGCAAAACACAAATACGTCGTTAAGGCCGTTACAACGTGATTCGCGTCAACCTGCGTGCGATCGGGGAGAAGGAGCCGAGTGCACTGTGGGGTTTTTTGTTGCTTTTTTTCGTCGTAAAATCGTTTTATTATTATTATTATTCCACGTCCTCAAGAGAAGTGGGACTGACTCGAGGACGGACCATGTTGTTGTTGACGACCTTCGATATAGCGGCCACAAAAGCCATTTTGAGTACGTGGAAGAATCACGAATCACCCCCCCCCCCGCCTCCCATACTCGACGGCTGTATTCATTAGGCCCCATCTCAGCATCTGAGCTATTAGCTATTAGCTCAGAGACAAGGAAGATGAATACAGCACTGGCATGGGGTCCATTCCTAAACCTTATAAAAGTCTCAAATACCTGAGCACAGACCGGCAATGACCTGGTTAACTCCCCTTCCCAGCCCCCAGGGGGGGGGGGGCCCCCCCCAAGTGCGCCTGATACAGTCGATGCCCCTCGTACTGTCATCCAGAATGTCAGGATTTTAGTTTTGCTTTTTTAAAGTTGTTTTTTCTTTAAGTAATCGGGTTTTTACTCGCCGAGCCGCTAGGCCCCCTCGGCCAGCGAGGAGATGCGAGGAGTAAAACCGGCACTAAAAGGCCGACAAATCCATCATGGGATCTCCCTTGCCAGTATCAAAATATGAGAATAGGTTTACCCTTACCAAGAGCTCTCAAAATCCTAATCGTGGCGTTGTCTGTGTGCTGTTCGCCTTTTGGCGTCATCTGGTATAACACTGTTTGAGACGAGGCTCTAAAGAAAGCTGTCTCTGGTGTGGACCAATCCGCTTCAAAGACAATGCATATACTGTCAGAGCATGTTTTTGCTTGTATTTTCACCACAAGTATATGCGGCTAATGCAGACATGATTCCTTGCAAAAGGTTTCAGTTTGGTGTTTTAACATCTTAACACAAATGTTTTATTGCCTGAAAGGGGAAAACCTATTCTTATATTTTGATACTGGCAAAGGAGGTCACATAATGTAGCTGCTCACCCCGAGCTCTCAATGTCCTGATAGTGCATTCCCTTTGTGCTGTTCGCCTTTTGGCGTCCTCTGGTCCAACGCTGTTTGAGACGAGGCTCTAAAGAAAGCTGTCTCTGGTGTAGACCAATCAGCTTCAAAGATAATGCATATATTATCAGAGCATGTTTTTGTTTGCACGTTCACCACAAGTACGTGTTGTCAATGCAGACGTGATTCCTTGCAAAGGGTTTACGTTTGGTATTTTGAACATCTTAACACAGCTGTTTTATTTCCAGAAAGGGTAAAACCTAATTCTAGATTTGAAGCTTTCGTGACTGCAAGGATTCATATTCTTAGGTTTTTTTCGGTAAAGTCACGTAGGTAAAAAAATGTAATTAATGAAAGTAAAACCTCACAAAAATAATATTCAGGGCCTACCTTGGCTCCTCCCACCCCCAACCAGTATATATACAAATACAGTTTTCTTGGAATTTCTCTCACTTGATACAGATATCGTGCTGTGACGGTTCCACCGGAAGACGGAAGCTTGTGTTGCCTCCGAAACGTCGTGATTTTTTTAACTTTACCGTTTTAAGGTGGCTCGCGGTGCAATTGACGAATGCGTCAGGTTTGGTTTGCGCCGCTAAGGAGGGCCATCTTGCCCACCTTTCACATTTATTATTTTATTGATTATTTTGAAGGACACCCATTGCTATTGACGGACATGTTGTTGTAATTGTTGTTAATTGTGCCCGTGCACCACAGCCAATGCAGCAGCAGCAGCAGCAGCACTATTTGTGCAACAAATAATTATAATGACTGTAAAAGCGATATTTTGCTGTATCGATTGGATTCGTTTTTATTTTGACTTTTAAGTGAAACCTGAAGGAAAACGGGCGCACGACCACACACGTATCCGAGAGCAAAGGGGATATGTCACTACAAACGGGCACAACACGTTCAGTAAATATGGCATGCAGGGTGGCCTAACCGTCAGGACACATAGCGTTATGATATTAATTTTAACGCATCACATTGGGTGTTTTCATTCATCTTGACAAATGTTTCCAACATGACTTCCACTATCAATAATGCACGATGCATGAATTCTCTTTTGAAATTAATTTAGGACCTTTCTTTTTAGATTACGTGATAATAAATCAAGTATAAGCTTTCAGAATTAACAATTCAACTGTTATGAATGCCAGTGTTTAACTTAATAAAATAACCATATGTGGGCCACCCCTGTGTTTGCAAAATGCTCTACGTCGAATGAAACCCAAGTGCCTGGCAATTATTAAAATACCACGATTGTCAAAATACCCCAAAAACGCTGCTTCGCGCCTCCGTCGTGACGGTTTTACTTTCACAGCAAAAAAATTAACCCGTAAAAACAAAGTTTTTCACTATAAATCCTTTATATGCGTGGCGGCTAGAGTCCTCTCGTCCTCTGGCTTGAGATGGCTGCCACCTATGAGTCAGATGATTGCAGCGCAAGCATTAAGCAATTGGTAATTAAATATAATATTTTTGTTCTAATAAGTGTAAAATTTTGGAAAACATTTTTCACGAACATTCATTGTCACGCACAACGAGTCTGTGTGGAAAATGTCAGCTCGATTGGATCACGGGAAGTGGGTTAAAAAACGACCGAAAGATTTGCACGGTCGTAAGCGCGCAAGCAAGCAAGCAAGTGAACTTAATATAAAGGATTTAAAAAAATGATCGTCACGCCTAGTCGATCACTCTTCATTTCGGGGTGGGGGTGGGGTAGGGGGGGGTGTTAGGCCACGCCCACACGCGGCCCCGTTTGTTTTATGCCAGAATTGTGCCGTTTAGCCTCCGCCGCCCGACGGGATCGTCACGCTCGCCGCACGGCCGCCCTCCGTGTTTGTCCTTAAGGGCTCTACCTAAAAAAATTAACTGAACTGAATGGGGGGGGGGGGGGGGGGGGTTAGATCGTGTGAATATAAATGTGTCGTTAGACCCGCCACTACCACACGACAGAATAAATTAGTACGTGTTTGTGACGTAAACAAACCATCCCCGCGGGTTTGTGGAGCATTTGACCGTCAAAGCGAATCACAAGCGGGCACTCCCGATCTGCGTCTCTACGTCGTATTAATGACAAATATCGGTGCTTTTTTGTTTATGTTTGTTTGAAGTCCCATCAGAGTTCCAGACCGCTCTCATACAGCTACTGGGTTTCATGTATCTCCACGTTCGGCTGTCCATCGCCAACCAACGGCGAGGAACAGCGAGGAGCGATTTTGACTGCGCGCCAGTGGGATGAGAGGGATTATAATCCACTCCATTAAGAACACTGTGTAACAAACGTGTTTTTGTGCCTGGGTAGTAAGTGTTATTTCCTAATTTCTTATGCCTCAAAATTACAGAAAATCACAATTTATCCCCCACAAACTTTGCTTTTGTGACCAGGACAGTGATATTTTGAAATGTAGCTATTTTCAATGAGAAAACGTGGTGTGCATTTGT
Organism: Entosphenus tridentatus; assembly: GCA_014621495.2. NCBI lineage: Eukaryota > Metazoa > Chordata > Hyperoartia > Petromyzontiformes > Petromyzontidae > Entosphenus > Entosphenus tridentatus. The sequence continues at coordinate 8,220,756 of CM025626.2, forward strand.
GTCATTCCTTCACATAAAGTCCTGGTCACAAAAGCAAAGTCTGTGGGCAATAATAGCCATTTTCTATACTTTTTAGGCATAAACAATTTAAAAATAACACTTAGTACCCAGGAAACAAAAATTGTGTTACATCGTGTTATCTGAACCGGTCATGGGCCCTCTCCTAGGTCGACTCAGCCTCAAAATGAGTGCCTGGCGCGGTGTGTAAACATCGCCACTGGGGAGACAAAGGCGGTCGGGCGTGGCTTGCTTGCCGCCCTTACGGTCGTGTGTCTTGCCGGCCTTCATAGGTGCTACTCGCTAATAGCACTTGCCCCGGCAGTCTGCTAGGGCTATACGGGGGATCTTTGTCTTTGTATGTGTGAGAGTGTGGGTGAGTGTGGGTGAGTGTGAACACATTGACAGCTTCCTGCCCACGCTTGCATACCTGCCGGCTTGCGCAAAGCCATAATCGTCTCTCTCTATATATATAATGACAAAGACCCCCCGTATAGCCTGAACAGACTGTTGGGGCAAGTGCTATTCGCGAGCACCTATAAAGACGGGTACGGCACACGAGGGGGTGGGTGGCCAACCCCACGCCCGGCCGCGTTTGTCTCCCCACTGGCGATGTTTACACACCGCACCAGCTACCCATTTGAGGCTGAATCGACCTAGGGGAGGCCCAGGACCGGTTTAGATAATCGTCACTGGTGTTGGCCGTGAGCAGGGAATCGAACCCGGGTAGCTGGGTTCGTAGCGTAGCGCTCGCCGCCACACCACCCGCTCTCTGTACACACACCACACCACCCACTCTCTACACACCACCCACTCTCTACACACCACACCACCCACTCTATACTCACCACACCACCCACTCTCTACACACACAACACCCACTCTCTGTACACACCACACCACCCACTCTCTATACACACCACACCACCCACTCTCTACACACCACCCATTCCACACCACCCACTCTCTATACACAACACACCACACGCTCTCTGTACACACCACACGCTCTCTGTACACACCACACGCTCTCTGTACACACACCACACCACCCACTCTCTACACACACCACACCACCCACTCTCTACACACACCACACCACACGCTCTCTGTACACACGACACGCTCTCTGTACACACCACACGCTCTCTGTACACACCACACGCTCTCTGTACACACACCACACCACCCACTCTCTACGCACACCACACCACCCACTCTCTACACATACCACACCACACGCTCTCTGTACACACCACGCGTGCGTGATAATGACGTCCCGACGCGACTGGGCGCGCGCTCTGTGTGCCGCCGATCTTGCAGAGCAGCAGAGGAGGCGGCTGGAGGACGCGAGCCGGGTGAAGATCGTCCAAGCGGGCGTGGGCGAGGTGAGAACATTGCCGCCGTGGCCCGGCGAGAAGTAACCACGTCTCGGGTGTGGTAATGGGGGGCGGGGGGTGAGGGACGGTACGATGTTCTAGATTTGAAGCTTTCGTAACTGCAAGGATTCATATTCTTAGGGGGGTTTTTTCGGTAAAGTCACGTCGGTAAAAAATTAAAATTAATGAAAGTAAAAATGTTACTTTTCTTAACTTTAATTTCACGTAAAATTTAAATTAATAAAAGTAAAAATGTTACTTTTACTTATTTTTTATTTTATGTGAAAATTTTAATTTTAATTAATAAAGTTATGTTTTTACTTTTATTAATTTAAATGTTTTACCTACGCGACTTTACCGAAAAAAAACCTAAGGGTACGATGTTCCTCATCGTTAAAGTCACGTAGGTAAAAAAATAAAATTCAAATTAATAAAAGTCAAAATTTTACTTTTATTAATTGAAATTTTACGTGAAAATTTTTATTTTTATGAATAAAATATTTTTTTTTACTTTTAGAAATTTACATTTTTTACCTACGTGACTTTACCGAAAAAAAACCTAAGGGTACGATGTTCCTCATCTCAAAGGCACCGAGAGGAAGCCCCCGTGGAGCGATTTCACTCTCGATGATTTCATCATCATCATCATTATTATAATAATCGGCCACCTCTCGGTGTCGCGCCGTGAGCTCGTGTTTTGGCGTTGTGCGCGGGACATTAAAACACAATACAAACAATTCTAGATTTGAAGCTTTCGTGACTGCAAGGATTCATACTCTTAGTTTTTTTGGTAAAGTCACGGGGGGGGGGGGGGGGGGGGGGGGGGGGGGGGGGGGGGGGGGGG
>CM025626.2:8291158-8304761 GCA_014621495.2 Entosphenus tridentatus
TATATTATGTTTTATTTTTATTATTTTATGACTTCCCTTCTACGTGACTTTACCGAAAGAACCAAGAAGATGAATCCCTGCAGTCACGAAAGCTTTAAATCGAAAGCAGCTTCAAATCGGGCGACTTGCCACGAATTGCGAAGAAGCCTTCCCGAAACGGGAGGGAAACTTTTCACGACTTGGCTATGCTCGGGGGGCGGGGGGGCGGGGGAGCGGCGGGGCTAGCGCCGCCACCCCCCCCCCTCCTCCTCCTCTCCCCCCCGCCCGTCCAAGTCTGCCAAAGTTCCCCACCGCTCCGCGTGCACGAGGGGCCAGCGGGCGCACGGCGGCGTTGGCGCCGGTCGATTGCGGTGCCCAACGGCGTCGGTCTCCCAAGAGTTTGGCGCGCCGCCCGCGGTTGGGCCGCGACCCAGGGCCCCTCGGGTTTAGCCGGCGGAGAGACGGCGACGGGGAGGAAGGCGGCAAAGCAAACCGAGCTTTTTTTTCGGGAGCCAGAAACTCCGCGGAGTTGGGGGGGGGGGGGCGGGGGGGGGGGGGATGGGAATGGAGGTGCTCCACGAAATTGAAAATAAAATAATACGATCGCGTTGCATCTTTTAATTGGTAAAAAAAACAACAACATTGACCATTTATTGTTCTTGTAAATCGCACAAAATATGAACGTTCGCTTCAAGCAAACACGGGAGGGAAGGCGTTATTCATTTTGCTATTGGCAGTCTCCACGACGACGCTCAATAATGATTGCGCGCTATTCGCGGCGTTGTCGCGAGGTTACCCGTTCCCGTATCTCGCTCGGGAGCCGAACCAGCTCCCAACACCCCCCCCCCTCTCCCCACTTCTCTGTTCATGTAAGGAAAGTTGGGGGGCAGAGAGCTTCTGCTCTGGCTCGGGTGGAGGGTGGGGGGGGCGGTGCAAGTTTTGTCCGGTCCAATTCTCTGCATCACTTCACGAGTCACAGTTGCGGTCCAGCTTAGGAGGGAGTTGTTCTCACGGACAAGACACAAATAATAGGCTCTTCCGCACCAGATCTACCCTCCCCCGCCACCCCCCAATCACACGAAATACGACTAAGATCAAGATGTCACCGTCAAGGCGAAATCCGCTGTAGCTGCCACCACCAGCACCACCACCAATGCTCCCCATAGCCCCCCCACCGCCACCAGCTACCGCAGCCGCTGCACAGTTAATCTGCAGCGGTGACCTCCGTGACCTTACCCCCCCCCCCCCCCCCGATGCCGACAGCTTTCCGCCGCCGTCCGCTCTCAGTTCCTGCCCCGGGTCGCCGGGACTCGCCCAGACCCGTGAAATACGGCGTCGTACTTTACATTTGTCCAGAGGGTGAAGAGCAGCCGGGGGGGGGGAGCGGGGGGAAGGCTTGCTTTTCGGTGCAGCGATGAATGCGCTGCGAGCTTTTGCGTCGGGACTAGGCTCAGAGCCACGCACACCCAACTCGAGGGCGTGCGGCTGAGTAGGTGTTGCAACATAGAGCCCCTCCCCCCCCCCATTACGGGTGTGACTGGTAGTGTTAATTGTGGAATTGTGCTTGCCAACTGCTGTGGAGAATGAAAAAAATAATTCCGCCCCACCCCCTATGCCCCTGTACCTGAATGCTGGTAAAGACAGCTTGTTTAAAATTGGTAAAAAAAAAATTGGTTAAAGGAGCAGCCCTGCAAGTGCACGCTCACGCCGCTGCTGGCGGAACGGCCTCCACTAGAGGGAGATCGAGATCCCCCCCCCACCTCCCCCCTTGGAGAGGTATCTTGGCCTAAGCTTCCACACCGGTGCAAACGTCTCGCGAGAGCGGAGGGGGGCAACCAGAGGTCGCAAACAGGTTTTGATTCCTTACCCGTACCCGGCCGCACTAGGGTCGCAAACGGGTACCCGTACCCGTACCCAGCCGTACCCTACCCGTACCCGGCCGGGTACCCGGCCGGGTACGGGTAGGGTACGGGTATCGGGTACCCGATTGCGACCTCTGGGATGAAGCCATGTTGCAGGCGCGGGTGGGTTGATTCTAGGAACTTGAATTGTGAGAAGAGACAAGACGTTGGGAAATGAGTGACAAACGGTTACTCACCATTGACTCACGGCCTCTCCGAACCCGTACCCGGCCGCACCAGGGCCGGGTACGGGTAGCCGGGTATCGGGTAAGGTACGGGTATCGGGTACCCGGTTGCGACCTCTGGGGGCAACCCAGGCTTTTACCCCCAGCCGAGCCCCAGCTGCCGATGGGCCGAGCGTCATTTTTTTGGAAGACTAATTTGACTCGTGGCAATTTGCGTGGAACAGAAAAAAGAGCAATGCGCGAAGAGGAATGAAGCGAGAGAGAGAGAGACAGACGATGATATGCATCGCGCCGACGCCCTCACCAGCGTTTGAATTCGTTCACTCGCGCATCGATGCAACTTATCGAGAGAGTCCGCTTGACAGCCGCCTAATCGTCCTCTGTTCATTCATTTCCCCCCAACGCATGGGTTCCCCTATTGCGGTTCAATGCGGTTGCTATTATTATTATTATGATTATTAGTTTTCGACGGCGAACGGAGATGCCCCGTGCATTTATCCGCGGCGTTTTACTTCATTCGTGTAATTATACGCTGTATTTTAGTAAACTAAATATGAATCTATTTTACTACTTGTGTACCAAACAACTTAAACCACTACGGCACAATAAACATAACCGCAATCCTATTAATGTATATACGTTCACGTTTCGGAGGCGTTATCCTCGGCTTACAACTTTTTTGTCATTTTGTTTAATTTCGTTGCCCTCCGTGGCACTTTTTTTCCCTCCCAGCATTTTGTTGTTGTTGTTGTTGAACATTTTAAAAACGGACCCGTCGAACGTAATTCCCTCGCGGCGTTTCCACCACCACCACCTTGCAAAGTCCAACCACACAGACGGAGAGAGATTTTAGAAGAGGAAGATTAAGACACGTTCAGTGCCATCAAGCCTCTTTAAGGTCTCTAATTACCCCAAATCCCTTCCGTCGTTACACTGCCGGCGTTTTCCTCGGTGTGCTTTCTCACGGTGCCACGCGATACAAAGGTTTTCACCATACGCCGAAGACCGCGGTATCAATTTCCCTTGGCGTTGTAAAATCGTGTTTGGCGATGTTTAAAACCTCGAACGCTTACGTACCGTACATAAAGTTGAACTTCTTTCGCACCGTACGTAGCCAACCGTGCTAATCGGAGGTGCATGCTGGGGGGGGGGGGGTAGGACAATAAACGTGCACACACGACAAATATGAAACGGTTAATTAAATTGAGAAAATGTTGATGTCCTATAAGTAGCGTGCCGTCAATTACTCGGCAAGACTTTTTGCACAGCGCTGATATAAATAGACGAGTAGTTATTAACCTAGCACTCTTAACTACGCGAGCAACGTTCATCTCAAGACGATACGTCGGCAAGACGGACTTGTAGGATCGTCGCAGATGTTACACTGTCATATTGCGGCGGCGGCGTCGCCACATCGCAGACTTTTACTGCGACGTCGTTCAGTTACGTCGCCTTCCCCGCGCGTCAAACGTTCAACCGCACCCGCCGAATAATCTCTGCTCGGTGCCTCCGAAGGGCTGGGCACCGCCGCCGATGAAGAGCCACTCCACCAACTGTCCAGCAGCATTGCGCATTGCCGGACATTAAACACGAGTCAGTGGAACGTCTCACGTATCCCTCCAACGTACATATTCTGTACACGTATAACAGTAAGCGCGTGCGACAATATCCCTGCCGTTATGAATTCACAGCCTGCCTCCGCCACGTTACTATGGGGGTTGTTTGACCATACTTCACCACGCCGGTCAGTTTTGGGTCCGTGGAGGGAGGTGGTGGGGGTAGGGCTAGACCTGTTCTGATATCAATCTCCAATTGCCATTACTATAGCAATTGTAAAGCCCGTTGTCAATAATTCAAAGCCCTTTGCAGTCAATCCTCTGCTGGAGAAAGACCGCCCCAGGCCAATGCCAATTACGGTTGCGTTGTACAACCAACTCATGTCGCGGGGCTATTCGCACGATGCGCTCACCACTGTGCCACCACTCCCCCCGCCCCGCTGTCCCCCCCCCCAGCTCTCCCCCCCCCCCCCCCCCCACGTATTATACCACAGATATATGTCGTGAGTTTTGTATCGCTCTTTTTAATACCTTGATTGTACATGTAGCATGATATTTATACACTATATATATAAAAAACATTACATATATATTATACATAATGTACTGCAAATGTATATATGTAATTTTTTTATATACCTAAAATACTTTGAGTCAAAATATACCAGCCTCTTGATCAACATTGTATAGTTTTAGATACGAATTATATCACTTATGATCTGTTCAATAGAGTCAACATTTTATCTGAATTCAAGTAGCGAAACACTATAATGGTATACGACTCACACATTTAATTAACAACAAAATAATAATGATACTTTACAATGCTTTTCCAATAGACTCCCCAAATCATATTATTCAAGACAGGGGGGGTTTGACCATACTTCACCAAATTGAACTAGACTATGACCGGCTTAGATGTCACTCGCCACTCATGTTTTCACCATAGCCGGGAATTGAACTTCGCGTAAAAATATTTGTTTGCGTGTGAATAGGCATGAATGGCTTTTTGCATTCATTTAGTAAACAAAAAAACGTGAGATTTGTTTCGGACGGTCATTGCGACTCTACTCCCAGCCTAAAAACACACACACCTCATCACTTTTCACAAAACCAAAATAATAATAATAATCAATTCTAGATTTGAAGCTTTCGTGACTGCAAGGATTCATATTCTTGGGTTTTTTCGGTAAAGTCACGTAGGTAAAAAATTAAAATTAATAAAATAAAAATAAAATAAAAATCACGACGTTTCGGAGGCAACACAAGCTTCCGTCTTCAGGTGGAACCGTCACAGCACGATTGCTGTATCAAGTAAATGAGAAATTCCAAGAGATCCGACCCCGTATATATACTGGTAATAATCAAGAAGGTCAAAATTAAAACGATTGACTTCGTACGAATTGATCTGCAACAAAAGTTATTCGCCTTTTTCAGGGGAACTCGCCAAAAAGATCTGCTGCGCGTGGAGGCGTCGCTGCTGCCACGGCAAGGACACCGTGACGCTGTCGTGGATCGGAATCGGCATCTTTATTTGGACCGCAGGAGGAATCTGATGAGCTATGAAGCTCTTTCTCACAGATGTCCAGTCCGCAGGTGGATGACGATGGCGAGGCAGCCTCCCAGGTGGCTTCACGTCTGGTGATATCGTGGCGCGCAGCCGGAGTGAAATTTCGCTCACGCGGGAAATTCGATTTCTCTTCTTGGTTCTTTCGGTAAAGTCACGTAGAATGGAAATAATGGAAATAATAAAATAATAAAAATTAAATATTGTATTATGTTTTCTTTTTATTATTTTATTATTTCCATTCTACGTGACTTTACCGACAGAACCAAGAAGATGAATCCCTGCAGTCACGAAAGCTTTAAATCGAAATTTAAATTCGATTTCGTTCATTGAAAAAGTGCGCGACATTTCGTAAACCGAGCGTTCGTAAAGCAGGACCCTTCCAACCGTCCGTATAAAAATGTTAAGTCTTAAGTTTAAACTTAGAAAAAGTAAAAAAACGTTTGAAGCCTAACGTTGGCGGGACCAAACTGAACGCACGATTTTCAGATGACTCTCTATCCACAAGTGTCGACTCGACTATGTAATTGCTAAACGTCAACATTCGAGCCCTTCTAAAATATCGCCAGAGTCAGCGACACTCGCTCATAAACACATTCCTGCGGAGGGAGCTGGTAGGAACGTTGGGTTGCTCGGTCAATGGCCAGGGTCAACGGCGGCGTGGTGTATTCCGCAAATATGGCCGACTGTGAGGGTGGGCACAAGCCGGCGTGAGTAGGTTAAACGTTGAGTTTTATAAGGGCACCACGGGGTGACCAGCCCCTCCCCACCCAGCCCCACCCCCACCCAGCCCCACCCTCCCCACCCAGCCCCTCCCCACCCAGCTCCTCCCCACCCTCCCCACCCAGCCCATCCCCACCCTCCGCTCCCCACCCAGCCCCTCCCTGCACGACGGACACAATTATCCCCTGTGGGCTGGTGTAACCAGGAGGTTCCTACCAGTATCATCTATATACACTGTACCTCTCTGGCCTCTATGTGCTGTGAAACAGGCGTTTATAAAGTATTGGGCTGCTATACATTTCCACTTGATAAGACACTTTTGTTAGCTTATCAAGTGGCCAGGTCGCGTCTGAAATAGAGCTACATAGCTCAGTGGGCCTTTCTTGGTAAAAGAAAAAGTTTAGTTATTTATTAATTATATAATACCGGACGTTTCGTTGCCCGCAACGTCCACTATTATTTATTTTTAAGCGCAGTGTTATTGACGAATTTGTTGAGGTTTTTCATTTATTAGATTTTTGTTTTTATTACTAATGTCAGCATTCTACACCTCGTTGGTATTGGTTCCCGTGTTTCTTTTGCCGTGCCGCGTGCAGTTCCGTTGGCGAAATTTACCTGAATGCAACACAGGCGTATTGGTCACGTGTCAATTACTGCAGGGCATCTGTGAAAAAGAGCTTCATCGCTTATCGGATTCCTCCGGTTATAAATAAATATTCTGATTCTGAAACTCATCGCGTTCTCACACCAATAATTATTTGACGAGCTCTACTCGTCGCTTCTGTACCGCTAAAATCGGAACATCGTTTTGTACGTATGTAAAAGTACGTTGAACTTCTTTCGCACCGTACCTAGCCTACCGTGCTCATCTGAGGTTTCACGCCAACCAACCCCTTACCTGCCCCCCCCTTGGCGACTTAGTCCAATATTCTCGCTCCTTTTGCCTCCGAATCCTAAAGTGTGTGTGTGTGTGTGTTTGGTGAGAGTAGACGTGCATGTCTGGACTTTGTGTGTGTATGTATGTATATATATATGCAGGTGTGTCTTTGTGTAGGGAGCGGCGGTGCGGCGGTTAGCGCACTGCGCTACGGAATCACCGGCCCGAGTTCGATGCACGTTCTCACGGCCAACACCGGTGACGAACATCTGAACCAGTAGTCCTGGGCCTTAACCCCTAGGTTAACTCAGCCTTCAATGAGCATCGGCTACTTGGGGGAGACAAAGGCTGCCGGGCGTGGTGCTATCCATACCTCGTGTGCCACGTTGGCCTTTTCACATCAGGTGCTCCCTCACTTTGCCCCAAGTCTGTTAAGGCTACACAGGGGAAGCATCTTCTTTGTTTGCGTGCGATCCCATAATAGATCGTCCCAAACCCTATAATCATCAATCCCATTTACTGGAGAGAGAGAGAGAGAGAGAAAGAAAAGTGCGGGGAATTTTTTTTTTTTCGCAACATAAACATCCCTCTCGCCGTAAGACATCATCACCGCGCAATGCCAAGCGAACAGGTGAACGGATACAAATGGAAGAAGAACAAGTGAAAAAAAAAACTCGTCCCCCTTCTTGACTGTGCAAGAAATATCTCGGCGGGCATTTAATGCTGTATTGTACGTAACGAATACGCGTTCGCCTGTTCTTGTTTCGTCTCCCTTTACAATTGCCCGGTGCATCCTCCCCCCCCCGCCCCCCCCCCCCCCCCCCCCCCCCCCCCCCCATTCGACGCGGTACCGGTGGCGCGCGTCACGTCTCGTCAAAACGAATGCCAACCTTTTAAGTGTCAGCGGAAATCAATAAATCGTGGTCGTGCTGCGTCCGTCGTGGTTTTGTGCCAATGGGTTATTGAGCAGCCGCCGTGTGATGTGGTCTATGGCTGCTGCTGTCAAGGCAAATCTTTGATACAGGGTCACGGGGTCAAAGGTTGCAGGGCCCTGCAATTTCTTGCTTGCACCCACTGCTTGCAGAAAAGCCTCCACTAGTCTGGAAAGTTCTAAAGAGAGATCCCCCGGTACCCCCCTCCTGCCTCCCACCCCACTGCCCCCTGCCCCCTAGAAGGTATTTGGCCTGCTCTTCCACGCTGGACAAAAACGCCGAGACTCTTTTTGAATGTCCCTGGGAAGACTGGCAGATTTTCTGAGTGCAGCTTGCCCTCCCCTCAACGAGAGAACCATCCCGGAAAAATAAAAAAAACCTGAACAGGCGGCAACCCCATTTCAGAGATCTCTCCGAGCCACTTATCCCAGGTTATGATTGCTTTCCAGTACGTTTAGCCGTTCACTCTACACTCGTGCCTTAGTGGCCGTGTGCTCAATGGAGGAGGGTGGGAGGGTGGTGGCGCAGTAGTTTAGCGAGCAGGGTCATGAACTCAAGCACCTGAACTCTGGATTGCCTGTGGCTGGTGGTGGTGTTGGCTTTACATTGCTACAGTTATTGGAAGAGCTGGGAGTGACCCCACGTTTTTACCCCGCCGGACGGTCGGCTAACCGCGGCGTTATTACGAAACGTGCGTTGAGAGCGTTGGCTACTGACATTGATTTCCACGTGATAAGAAATCTTCGTTGAGCTGTCATTTGTGGCCAGGTCGCTTCTGAACAAGAGCGGTATAGCTCAGTGGGCTTGAGCTGGTTACACTGTCAACGAAAAAATGTTTAAATAGAAAATAGGACAGAGGAGGGTGTGGGCAGCGGTGGCGAGATTTTGAGAATCAGAATCGTTATTTATCCTGGAGGAGAAACCTGACGAAGTTGTGAAGTTCTCTTGTTACAGATGTCCAGTGGTGGGGTGGAGGAAGGCGGGAGGGCGTGTGGTCACCGAGCTAAATCAACAACAAATAAAGAAAGGATACAAGTGGAAAGACAGGGACAAGTTTAGCAAGTCACTTAAAATTAAGTCGAAAAATAAATGTGAATAAAGCGCAGAAGTACAAATTTTCACTCGTGCATAACTTCCTGCAGATTTATTTCGTTCGTTCCTCAGTCCGCTTGTACTGGCGAGGGTCGCGGCAGCGTGTTGAGTAGTGGCTTTCCCCACCTCCCTTTCCCTGGCGACAGACTCCAGCACTACTACACTATACACTACTACACTACACTATTACACTACACTATACACTACACTACTATACAATACTATATACTACACTATTATACAATACTACACGAGACTATACACTACACTATACACTACTACACTACACTATACACTACTACACTACACTATACACTACACTACTATACAATACTACACTATACACTACTGCACGATACATTACACTACTACACTATACACTACACTACTATACTCGACACTACACTACTATACACTACACTATATACTACACTATTATACAATACAATACAACACTATCCACTACACTACTACACTCGACACTACACTACTATACACTACACTATATACTACTATACACTATATACTACTATACACTATACAATACACTATACAATACACTATACACTACTATACACTACTATACAATACTACACTATCCACTAAACGACTACACTACACTACTATGCACTACACTATACACTACTACACGATACACTACTATACACCACTATAAACTACTATACACTACTCTACACTACTATACACTACTCTCCACTATACACTACGCTGCTATACACAGACTCCTAGATCTTCCTAGGGAATTCCCAGGCGTTCCCAGGCCAGCCAAGCGACATAGTCCCACCAGCGTCTCCTGGGCCAGCCCCGGGGTTTTCGCCCAGTGCGACGTTGCTGCTGCCCGGTAGAGTTCCAGGGGGATGGGCATCCTTACTGGGTGCCCGAACCATCTCAACTGGCTCCTCTCAATCCGGAGGAGCAGGGACTCGCCTCCGAGGCTCTCTCGGATTACCGAGATCCTCGCCCGACCGCGGAGAGTGAGCCAGGCAACCCTGCGGAGAAGCCCCATTTCGGCCCCTTGTACCCGCAATGTCATCCTTTCGTTCGTTCATTACCCAAAGATAATGACCATAGGTGAGGGTGGGAATGTAGATCGACCTGTAAACCGAGAGCTTTGTCCGAGAACTCAGCTCCCGCTCCACTACCACGGAACGGTACAGCGCCCGCAACACTGCTGGCCGATCTCCCGCTCCCACTCACCATCGCTCGCGAAAGAGACCACGAGGTACTGAAACTCCTCCACTAAGGGCAGCTGTTCCCCCCTCACTTGGAGAGAACAATCCACCGTCTCCAGGGAGTGAACCATGACCGCAGACTCGGAGGTGCTAATCCTCATCCCTCATCCTCATCACACTCATCACACTCGGCATCGAACCGTTCGAGTGCCCGCTGGAGATCACAGACTGACGAGGCAAAGAGGACAACGTCGTCTGCAAAAAGCAAAGATGCTACCTCCATGCCCCCCGTACTGGATACTCTCCATACCTCGGCTGCACCTTGATATCCTGTCCATGAAAATCACAAACAAGAGTGGAGACAAGACACACCCTTGGCAGAGTCCAACACGCACAATGTACGACTTTGATTTAACACCGAGAACACGGACACACCTCTCACTACCGGGAATAAAGGGACTGGAAAGCACACAAAAGTGGCACCTGGACATCATATTCCCACAGCACCTCCCACAAGACATTGCGGGGGAACACGGTCATATGCTCTATGACCCCTAAAATATCTGTGAGAGGTTTAAGAGCTGGTCCATTGTTCCATGACCATGACGGAATCCACAATGTTCCTCCTCAATCTGAAGCTCGACCACCGGGCGGACCCTCCTGTCCAGCACGATGGCATCGGCTTTACCTGGGACGCTGAGGAGTGTGGTTTCTCTGTAGTTGGAGCACACCCTCCTCTTTGAAAAAAAAAAATGGTAACCACGACCCCAGTTTGCCAATCCAGAGGTACTTTACCCACCTTCCATGCAAAATTGAAGAGGCGTGTTAACCACGACACTCATTCACTATGCAGCGCTTTCAACAACTCTGGGGGAATCTCGTCCACCCCAGCAGCCTTGCCGCTACGCAGACCCTCGACCGCCGCAGCGACTTAAGCAGCCGTGATGGATCTCCCCCCCCAGCTGTTTCCAGGGCTGCCTCCAGAGAAGAGGGCATGTCCACCGGGTTGAGGAGCTACTCAAAGTGTTCCTTCCACCTCTCGACTATCTCCTTAGTTGAGTTCAATGCTACGCCACCTTTACTTTAAACAGCCTGGGCCACGTCCCGTCGACCCCTCCGAAGGCACCATTGGAACCTCCTTTGCCAGTAGCAAAATATGATAATTGTTTTTTTACCCTTTTAACTGGCAACAAAACTGACACCTTTTATACAAGGAGTCATGTTTGCATTGACCACAATACCTGCAGTCGGAATGCAAACAAAAAACACAACTCTGATAATGTATGCACTGTCCTTGAAATTGATTGGTCCACACCCGAGACACCTTTCGTTGTTTGCCAGAACATCTTTGAGGCTGCTGGGTAGTCCCTCTCCATCGCCTCTCCAAACTCCTCCCACGCCCCAGGGGCTTTCGCTTCAGCAACTGCTGCAGCTGCCGCCATCTTGGCAAGCCGGTACCTCTCAATTGAGTCCAGAAACCTTTTTCCGAGCATAGCTCGAAAAGCCTCCTTTCTTTAACTTGACAGCTTCCCTCACCACTGGTGTCCACCAGCAGGGTCCTAGGGTTTGCCGCCATGACTGGCACCAACTGCCTTCTGACCACAGATTGTCGCAGCTGCGTCCACAATCCAGGTCCTGAACATCGTCCACTTGTAATTAATGCCCACGACCTCTTCTGGAGTCAGGAGAAGTTCTCACGGAGGTAGAAGATTAAATCTTTATGCACTGGGCCTTCTGCCAGACATTCCCAGAAAACACACTATTTGTTTGGGCCTTCTACGTCTATCTGGTTGGTGCGCCAAGTGTCGGGTCCAACTTACCACCAGGTGGTGATCAGTTGACAGCTCTGCCTCTCTCTTCACCAGAGTGTCCAGAACAGTCTTAGGTCCGATGGTACAACTATGAAGTCAATCATTGACCTTCGGCCCAGGTGCTCTGGTGCCAGGTACACTCATGACCATCCTTGTGTTCGAACATGGTGTTTGTCATTGACATTCCGTGACTAGCACAGAATTACAATAACATCTGACCATTGAGATTCAGATCAGGGGGGGCATTCCTCCCAATCACGCCTCTCCAAGTATCTCCATCATTTCCCACGTGAGCATTGAAGTCACCCAGTAAGACTGTGGAGTCGGTAGGTGACACTCTGTCGAGCACTGCATCCCACCGTCTCCAAGAAGGCCGAATACTCTGAACTGCTGTTTGGTGCATGACCACAGACAACAGTCAGAGTTTTCCTTTCTGAGACCCGAAGTCTAATTGAGGCGATCCTCTCATCCACTGGGACAAACTCCAACTGAACAGCACCCAGCCTGGGGCTTGTGAGTATCCCCACACTCGCCCGGGACTTCTCAACAGGTGTTACTCCAGAATAGGAGAGAGACCACCCCCTATCTAAAAGTTTGGTCCCAGTGCCAATGCTGTGTGTGGCGTTGAGACCGACTATATCTAGTCAGTGCCTTTCCACCTCTTCCACTAGCTCTGGCTCCTTCCCCCCCCCCCCCCCCCCCCAGTGACGTGACATTCCACTTCCAAATAGCTGGGTGTCCATCGCCAAGGTCCAAGTCCGTCTGAGACCATCCCTCTCCCGGCCATACTGGCATCGCACCCACCCCTCGCCCTTTCGTCCTGCGGATGATGGGCCCAAAGGACGGCACCACGTAGCCATTTCGAGCTGGGCCCGACCGGGTTACGTGGGGGAGGAGGGGGGGTCACCCGGCCACCAGATGCTTGCCGGCGAGCCACCACCCCCAGGGTGTGTCCTGGGCATCCCTTGTCCGGGCGAGGTTCTCTGTGTGTTTTGTATTGTTTAACCATTCAGGAGGGGCTTTTAAAATCCTTTATATTAAGTTCACTTGCTTGCTTACGACCGTGCAAATCTTTCGGTCGTTTTTTAACCCACTTCCCGTGATCCAATCGAGCTGACATTTTCCACACAGACTCGTTGTGCGTGACAATTAAAGTTCGTGAAAAATGTTTCCAAAATTTTACACTTTTTAGGACAAAAATATTATATTTAATTACCAATTGCTTAATGCTGGCATGCAATCATCTGACCCATAGGTGACAGCCATCTCAAGCCAGAAGACGAGTGGGCTCTAGCCGCCACGCATATAAAGGATTTATAGTGAAAAACTTTGTTTTTACGGGTTAATCTTTTTTTATTTGGACCGATATTTGTCTGGAACATCCGCCCAGACCTGTTCGCCAAGGGAGACCCTACCAGGAGTACAACACTTCAGGCCACATTGCTCCGTGGATCACACAAACCCCATCACCGCGATAAGGTTACGATCCTTCCGTGGGGTCCTGCAAATCTGTCAAGGTCAAATGGAAGCTTGGGCAAGGCAGCAAAACAACAACCCAAGGCCACACCAAGCCAATTACAGTCCCTCCTCCATTACATGTCGCTTGAATCGAGAAACTTGCGCCACCGTTTCGACCCGCCACGGTGGGAGATCGAACCGAGCCGGCGATCGCAAAGTCCAGTGGGGTTCAACAGTTGCGCCACTAAATAAGAGGCAACATCCCTCCCTGACGTTTGGATGCCAATATAATTAAACAACCCCGACTGGCATATGGGGGGGGGGGGGGG
>CM025626.2:8319285-8340527 GCA_014621495.2 Entosphenus tridentatus
AACCCAACGTTCCTACCAGCACCCTCCGCAGGAATGTGTTATTTTCCTTCATACCGGCTGTGGAAATTTAAGCAACTAAAGAATGAATTCGAATTTTAAAAAAATGTATTATTGTAGATTTAATAGCCAGTTTCGTCCAGTGCAACGTAACCCACGTGCATTCGATGGCGGTGGAGATCTCTCTCTCGATCTCTCTGCTGAAGAATTCCATTCGCCATCGCACAAACGTGCAGGGGAAAAAAAACACCCAACGCCCGAAATCGAACTAGCAACGCAAACTGATGGATGGACTCAAACATAGCAAACCTTGTGCACTGCCATTACCAACGATGAGCACAATCAGATTTGCGTCCTTCGCAAAGTTTTCCCCCAACGGTCAATCCGGGTATATGCAAGAGATCATTCAAAAGTAATGGCACCGAATTCTCGCAGAAATCTCCACGGGTGCCCTCGAAATAATGCGGGGGTGGATATACCGTGTCCTGCATATGACGATGCTTTGGGGGAGGGAGGGGGGATGGGGCTGGGGGTGGCATCCATCGAAAAATATATTGTTTACGGAAAAATCGCACTCGTGCGACTTGACAATTGAACACAGCGTGCGAAGAAAAACCGACTTGTCGTTAGCCGCGTCTCGGCGCTACGCAGGCAAATCACGCGTGGCAGGCAGCCCCAGGTGGCACCTGCGGGATTGCACGCTTCACACATCTCTGTTGGTGGTGTCGGTGATGTGTGGGGGCGGTTTTTTAAAATCCTTTATAAAGTTCACTTGCTTGCTTGCTTACGACCGTGCAAATCTTTCGGTCGTTTTTTTAACCCACTTCCCGTGTTCCAATCGAGCTGACATTTTCCACACAGACTCGTTGTGCGTGACAATTACTTTTCGTGAATTTTTTTTTCCAAAATGTTACACTTTTTAGGACAAAAATATTATATTTAATTACCAATTGCTTAATGCTGCCATGCAATCATCTGACCCATAGGTGGCAGCCATCTCAAGCCAGAGGACGAGAGGACTCTAGCCGCCACGCATATGAAGGATTTATAGTGAAAAACCTTCTTTTTACGGGTTAATTTTTTAATTCCCCCCGCTCGCCCGCAACCACATGCGGATGAAGAGGAGTTCGGGACGAGCGGAGTTACCCGTCCGCTGGCTTTGCCGCTTCGCTCAAAGCCCCCCCCCCCCCCGCCACACTGCGAGAGATGTTCAGTGGCACCAGTTTTGGCTGCCATCGGGCACAGGTGGCAAACAAAAACAACGAGCATCGATAGTGGGGGGCGACCACCCCCCTCCCCCCCCAAAAAAACACCAACAAGTCAAAATCTACACAACGGTTCTGCGTGTAGCTCTACTAAATGTTTTCGGGCAGACGTCGCCGCGCGCTGTTCCGGCAGGACGTCCCGACGTTTCGCTCCACGCGCTTCTTCAGGAGGTCGCACGGCGAGAACGTGGCCGCGTGGGGGGCCAGAAGCCGCCGTGGGGAGAGCTGCACCGCGCAGCAGCACCTCGCTTAACGACGTCGTTCCTCTCTGGTTTGTCCGGCCCAATGGTTCCTAATTTGGGGGGTGCGAGATGTCCTTTCTGGGGGTGCGAAACTCGGCAAGATTTTCTTGAGAAAGGTAAATAATCGAAACACAAAATACTGGCAAGTACAACCACTTTGTTTTTATCAAACTTACGTATTTTTTTGTTTACGATTGAGAACCAAAGGGGTGCAAAGGCTGCAGTCAAAGTTTAAGAAGCACTGCTCTAGACTTTGTTTTTTTTGGGGTGAAAACAGTGAAGTTTATTTAGAATAACCTCTTGTACGGTGCATCTGAAAATCGTTCCGACTTCCAGTTGCCATTTCAGACTGAACCCCCTCGCCCCCTTGCCCCCTCCCCGCCACAAATTAAAGTTGCAGTGGAAAGCATCATGCGGGGTGGGGGAAAAGGACATACATTAACAAAGACAAACCCCAAAAAAGGCACACAGCAAAGAGACCATTAACAGCAGTAGTACATCTACACCAACGCAAAATCGTTTACTTAGGGGCCATCCATTTAGTACGTACGCATGGAGGGGGAAGGGGGGGGTTAACTCAAATGCGTACGCTTGCGTATGGGGAGGTCTACTGACAATGTTCGTACGCATAGGAAACGGGTGGGGGGGGGGGTGGAACCTCGATAATGTCTACATTGGGCCACAGTTCAGTTTCTTCAGCTGCCAGACAAGCAACTACCGGGAGAGGTGGGACTGTGGGAGAGGTTTCACTCGTGTGCCACCGTGCCCCTGACTGCAGCCATCACGCAGCTCAGCAAACTAAGTGGCCAAGGTACACAACTTAATTATTTAATGCAGCCGGCGGTGGACTGTCTGTTTGCTGAAACACGTTAATAGTATTAATCCTTGATCGTTTCTGCGTGGATTAAATATCGGCCGTTCTATAGGATCCGGGGGAGGGGGGGGGGTCAAGTTGTCAGATATTTGCGTACGTACTAAATGGATGGCCCCTTACACAATAGTCTATTTACCAGCTACACTAAGCAGGTCAGTGTGGCCTTGCAAACACAGTAGACGTACGCAAAAAGTCGATCTATTGATCCTGTAAACACTGGGAATCACTATACAAGGAGTCTTTGCACTCAATAATATTAACACCACTCGACACTGCATCACGTTACCAGTACACGTGTGGAAATTAATGCTATTTTTCTTCAACAAAAGGGTGGATGTGTAAAGACTAGACATGTTCAATACCTGGTATCCAACGCTGCACGTTACCATCTTGGATACCACTCTTAAGGTACGGTGTTCAATGTCCACAACACGGCCATGATATCAATACCACTCGAACACTTCACAACTTCACCTTCTGACACGTGGACAAGAATGCGATATTTTGCATAAATACGCGTAAAAATAAGTACGCACATATACAAGAGGACTAGACTCTTCAAAAACCTTGGTACAGGGACTCCTCTGCTTACGGACAAGTTACGTTCCAGACGTCTGTTCGTAAGTCAATTTGTTCGTAAGTCCAACTTTACTCCTGTCGATTACAAACGTGTTGTACAGCGTGTCCACTAAACACCGGCAATGGCTTTAAACGTTGTATATCTTGTAGATGCCACTGGTTCTTCATCTTCTGCATATGCAGATGCCACCACCGCCATCTATTGCGCGGCGGTTGAACTTACGGCTCTCGGTCCGAACAGGCAACTAGGTTTGTTCGTATCTCTTAGAGGTCGTAAGTCGAATGTTGGTAAGTTGAGGAGTCCCTGTATTGAACGTTGCACGTTAAGATGCAGGGGACACATGTCCCATAGCATGGCAATCAAACAGAGCAAGTGAATGCGGCCAGCTGGTTGCGTTAAACTGAAGATGTGCCGAGTTTCGCTAGGATCAGTCACTCAAAAGACCCCCCCCCCCTCCAACCCCCCTATTAAACCTTCCTTTGGTTTGCCCCTTTGACAATCCCAGAGAGGTGATGCTGCTAATGCATTCGGCATTGCTGGGGTGGGGGGAGAAATTCCCGAAACATATTTACCATTGTGCAGAAAGGCATGTGTAAGAACCTGTTTAAGCTACAGATGTAAAAAATGAAGCTCAGAAGTTTAGATAAATGTGTGACATTGCATGACGGCACTGTCGCGATATTCAGAGAATGTGCAATTTCAAGTTTTTGTCCTCTTATTCGATACCCACAAACAATTGAACTCCCCCCCCCCCCCCTCCAAAATTCATCGGCCCCATCGCAACTTGGGGAGGCCTTTATCCACCAGAAGAGTAACAACCATGTCTGATATATACTAATGATAATACAGGCAAGAGTCAAAAGAACAAAAAAAAGCAGACTTGTAATTCGCCCCCTTTCTACGTTCATCTGGGCAGGGCAGTAGCAGCCAAGGTCCAGGCGTTGCGCCCGACTGAACACGAATCAGAGGTCGCAATCGGGTACCCGATACCCGTACCCTACCCGATACCCGGCTACCCGTACTCGGCCGGGTACGGGTACGGGTAGGCCGTGAGTCACTGATGAGTAACCGTTTGTCACTCATTTCCCAACGTCTTGTCTCTTCTCACAATTCAAGTTCCTAGAATCAGCCCACCCACGCTTGCAACATGGCTTCATCCCAGAGGTCGCAATCGGGTACCCGTACCCGATACCCGGCCGGGTACGGGTACGCTGTTCCGGCAGGACGTCCCGACGTAGGGTACGGGTACCCGTTTGCGACCCTGGTGCGGCCGGGTACGGGTACGGGTAAGGAATCAAAACCCGTTTGCGACCTCTGACACGAATGCTCCTCCCCTTACCGATCCCACTGTGCAGCAGCTTCGATGCACAAGCACGCGAGAGCGTGTGTGCGTTTCAGGGGGATCACACGGCACTAACAATCCCAAGCGGGCACTGGCTTTGACTCCCGGCCTCTCGCGCGCACACACACACACAGCCAGTGACAGAACCGGTTTGGAAAACTGGACGTGGTCCCCCACCTGGGTTGACTCGGTGTAAAATACATACCTGGTGCAGTGTGTCGACATTTAGCGCTGCAGACACACTGGTCGTACTGACCTAACCACCCATCTGCTCGGGGTGATGTCCCGGCCCTTAGCAGGTGTTCAATGAGAGCAATTGCTCCAAAAGTCCATTTAAGCCATCGGTGATACCTGTGATTTCGACTTTGTACAAATGTACGTGCATTTGTGTGTATAACCTTTGTAACTTCACGGGTCGTGCACATGCACCTAAGCCTTCACACGAGGAGGTACCGTGGTGTGGTCACCACCAATCACTGGCAAGTGACGGAAAGTTGTTGTGTTTGTGCGTGGAATGCTATATAACCAGCATGGCACATAAGAGCGCTCCGGCCAACCTTCGCCACTTCGCACGGCCTCACAACGCACCTCGCCTGATGCAAGCGCTGCGCCGACGTCACCGTCGCCGAGTAACGAAGAGAGGTTTGTCGTCGACGTGTGGAATGCGTTGAACGAGTTAACATTTTCTGAGCGAGGAGGCTGAACAACAGCAGCAAACGATGATGACGACGACGACAACGCCCTCGTTGCGGTGCTCTGAAGCCGTGGGAAGACGAGACGGCTGGCTTGCGCTCTTTGTCAACGCAAGCTCGGCCTCCAGAAACTCTCCCCGGAAAGCCACTTTGGGAGTGGTGGCCGGTTTGCAAAGGGGGGGGGGGGGGGGGGGCCCCCCCCCCCCCCCCTGAAACTCAGACGGCCGTGTTGTGCGTGGAAGAGAAGGCGCCACGCAGCTCGTTCGCTTGCTCCAGGGCGCCATCGGCCGTGGGCCTCTCCGAGGGGTCCACGTCCATAAGTGAGGTTAGCAGTGTGCGCAGAGGTTGTGAATACCTGCGGAGTTAAACGACCATCGGTTAACCCCCTCCCCCCGCCGTGCAGCACACCCCTTTCCCTGTCGAATACATCGAAGCATTAAAAAAACAGGATATATAGCGAGGCACCCTAAAAATGTTTCTTGCGCTCTTGATTAACTTTTCTTTAAACACAGAATCATCCGTGTTGCATTCTTTGACAAATTACGAAAAAACTGGCAGCTTTGTAGCCATGGTCGCACACCACGGGAAGGGGAGTGGTGGAGTCAAGGAGAGAAGGAATGGAAACTCAAAAAGGAACAGGAAGTGAAGATAACAAAAAATGAGACTAATAAACAAATGGGAGGATGAGAAAGGAACAGAGAAACGGGAGCACTGGGTTCAGGAGATATAACGATGGGGAGGAGGAAGAGGCTACATCAGGATCTTGACGCTGCTGCTGCGGCTGCTGTTTTCACAGCGGGCGGCGCGGAGAGGGGATTCACAGTCAGGGTGGCTACTCATAAGTCACGTGATTTACTGGAGGCTCCAGCTGATTTAGATGTATAGATGAATGCAAGTTATATTTCCCGTGAATGGAGCGAGGGAAAACTGCAAAAACATAAAGGAACGATCTGGAAACAAAACAAAGAAGATGATTAAAAAAAAGTAATGAAAAATAATCGCCACCCTGAATTGGGACAATTTACCGAACCGCTGGGATGTGAATACTTGGCTGTTAACCCTTCACACTGGCCATGGGTTTGTCATCATCATTTTTTAATACCTGTCCATTAGCTCTCTACGCTACCGATTACGATTCCTATTTGCTTCACTTAAATTGTGCCCAATGCTTGCAAACAGGACTTCATCGTCTGACCTGCCATCACCTTCAAGCGACATGCCCTCTCTAACACCTTTGCCTCTCTAATCACACGGGAAGAGGGACCTTCATTGCCTTATCTTTTATTCGGATACACTAAAAAGCACCACTTTTGCAATCGTGTGTAGTAAAACTCTGGAGAATGTGCAATTTTAAACAAAGTGCCCTTTGAAACACGTGTGAAATGAGGCATTAAAAGAGTGGAAATTAAGCCTAATTTGTGCCCGCTCAGCAACTGGCTCGCGTGTTTGCACCGCTCCAAACGTGCCATAAAATAACCATTTTTGCAAGAGCAATATTTATTTTCTTAAGTGCACGACTGTGCGCTGCTTCTGCTAACGTGGTAACAACAAAAAAGCCATTCTCGCAGACGATTACATGAAATGTACTTAAAGTTACACTCGACATTACCGTGATGTGATCCACTCGGGGAGTCGGCTCGCTGGACCAATCACAGGGACCATTCATGGGGACCAATCACGGGGACTCATAGCTCGCTGCGCGAGTGGTCAAGCCGCCTGCATGTAGGTCTGGCAGTAGCAGCGATGCCAGCAACAGCATCAACACAAGCAGTAACCTTTCATACCAGCAACACCATCTATACCAGCGGTTGCGTCTATACCCTCGGTACCATCCAAACCCTCAGTAGCATAAACTGTCTTCGCCGCATGCCCATCAACTCAGGCTCTATCGAGCTGGCACTTGCGCATGAGTAGAAGATCATAGTTCGTGTTGCTCACTATACCCACTCGCTCGGCTGGTGCTATGCTATTCGGAGGGTGTGAAATGTTCACACATTCCCTTCGACTGGTGGGGCTGGTGTCTTGGCGGTGAAGATTAGCAGTTGAGTCATTTTTTTAAATCAAAGTCTCGCGTTCAGAGAATCATAACGGTTTACTCACGAAAGGGCCCCCCCCCCCCATTAACTCCACCCAGCTCATCGGGGCAGGAAGCCACAGACAAGCTGGAAAGCAACCCAAATCCAGCATCAACGATGGCCTCAAGCTATGTGGGGTCTCTGTATAATCCCAATTTGGTGTAATTCTGTGGGGCATTTTTCTCATTTGTCAGTGTTGGTTGGACCCATTGACGCAGCATATAATGGCGAACGACGTCACAGGACCTTGGACGTCCACCGTGAGAGCAGAGGGCGTGATTGAAAATTAAAGGGCTTGTACGTTTTACAGAAATGACGTGACATGTTGTGTGACCGTCACAATCGCCATGTTTCCATTTTGCTCACTCTCTTCAAATAGGCACCCCGTTTGTTTGATTAAAGTCGTTTGGAAACTTCGATGGGATGGTTATAAACATATATCCTTCCTTCCTTCCAAAAATAACCACCTTATTCTACTCATGGAGAGAAATGAAGGATGTTATGAATATGGTTTAAAACGAAATAAGTTGCACATGACAGATTCTCTCCCATTATAATTGGGAATACGCTGTGAAACATAACCTACATCGCAGCGCACGGCACCATGTGTGCATTGACGCAGTGCAAGGAGGGCACTGCTGCCAATTTTCGCCGACAAATCGCAACCACAAGGAGTCAACAGTTCGCCGGTCACACCGCTTGTTGGATACCATAGCCATCATTTCCTTACCCGCTGCCTTGTGAACCCAGAGGGGGCTTTGTTTGGACAAGCCCTCCCTCCCCTCATCACTGTGGGGACAATCTGGCACGGCCTAATCATCTAATTGTCCTACAGCTGCCGAACATACTCCGGTCAATTTTGAATCTTGGTGGTCTAACACACGAAGCCCTCACCCTTATACACGGGAGCAACGGTGATTGGATGCGACGTACACGGCATGATGGCTGGAATTACCCTCTCGTCACGATCGCACCTTTCGCTGTCTATAAATCACTTTTTTTTTGCGTGGGGAGTGAATGGTGACATGCACTCCTGCTACAAGGGGTGGAATAAAAATTGATTAACCACTGAAGTGTCTGGAAATGTCTAATACTTACACTGACAGTAAGCTAATAAAGCAGCACTGCAGTTCTCCGGCGCGTTTCCGGTTTGTATCGCGTCGTCATTGTTATCCGGCACGATGTCCCACGTTTCGCTCCTGACGGAGCCGCCAGCACCAACAGCGAAACGTCGGACGTCGCGTCGAACAACACGCTCGAAACAACGCGACCAAAAACATCGGAGAGCTGTACGACCCAACCAGAAAAAAACCTATGCAGTATTACTGCATATTCTTGGTTCTTTCGGTAAAGTCACGTAGAAGGGAATTGTAAATTTTTTATTATTTTATTATTTCCCTTCTACGTGACTTTACCGAAAGAACGAAGAATATTAATTCCTGCAGTCACGAAAGCTTTAAATCGAAGTATCACTGCAATTATTATTATCATAGCTACGATGTTATGCCCGTTGTTGGCGTCGTCACCTGCTGCTGGACGGGATGTTGACGCTGCTCTGCACCGCGAGAGCGACGCTGTCGCCGCGCTGGAACACGCCGTCAAACGGGCCCTCCAGGAACATCATGGCGAAGAGCACGCAGCCCAGGGACTGCGGTGGTGAAACAAACGCGAGACGGGCGAGCTCAAACAAGCCAGACGATTGACTCGTACGCGCGCGTCACAGCCTTTTTGTTAATCCGGTGCCCAGACGTGGTCTTCCTCGCGACCCGCGTGGGTCGTGGAGTTTACGTGGCCACCATGCTTCGCCACGCTGGTGAGCAGGGGTTGTTGAAGGCGGGGAGCGTAGATGTGGCCAGAGCAGAGACGTACAGTACAACAACGGATTTATTTCTGGACTGCCCTCTGCTGCCAATCACGTGGCCACACAAAGCCCCTGGACGACCTTTTAAAGAAATGTTATGGTGTTGGTGCTTGAACATATTGTGGCTGAAACGAAACATTCAGTCTGCTATTCCGAGTCCTCAACGTGCGTGGTGTGTTGAACGTCTTCCGCACCGTACGTAGCCGAGGACGCAAATCGGAGGTGCGGGGTGAGGCCTCATTGTCTGCGAGTGTGCGATACGGACCCAGATGTCTGTCCGTGCGTCAATGATGCAGTGGCTCGGAACGGTGAACAGCTCTGGGGCACGGTACGATATGGTGCAGCGCTCTGCAGCCCGATCCTGCACACGGCGCGCATGC
Source organism: Entosphenus tridentatus (assembly GCA_014621495.2). NCBI lineage: Eukaryota > Metazoa > Chordata > Hyperoartia > Petromyzontiformes > Petromyzontidae > Entosphenus > Entosphenus tridentatus. The sequence goes on from CM025626.2 coordinate 8,328,594, forward strand.
ACACACACACACGCGCGTGCGCCCACACGGCCAGAGATGCAAGACACAAGTTGAAGGAGGCAGAGGCGGGGAAAAACACATTCAAAGTACAAATGACTGCAGTGACGTAATGTAATATATATACAAATTGCCAATTAAATGTGTCTGGTGTAATTTAGATGCCAATTACTCATTACTTTGAGCTGTGTAATTTAGCTACCAATAAAAAATTACAAATGTAATGACATTATATAGACTTAAATTACATGTAATCTAGATATGGGACATCTCTGGACACAAGATCTCGCGTGCTCCACACATCAACTAGAGTCTCCGCGGCATTTCTGCCGAAACAAACACGATACGGCATACATTTTCACAATATGACAATTATCACAATATCAGTTTCCCATAACCGTGTAAATGTATTTCGCGATTTTATTGTCGTTTTGGTGCTCTACTGTAAATTCGACTGGGCATCTGTGAATAAATATTACTTGCAATTTTTTTTACTCCAAATAATCCTGGCTTAAGTCTTCTCAAAACTGCAACTTTATCATCTAAAATGCGTATAACACACAACGTGGTCGGTTACACACAACATATATAATGACATGAGCCACTTCCATTGTTAAGGCCGAGTTAAAAGTTGTGCTGCTAGGAAACAAGCAAGACCGTGGGTAAGGCCACAATTCATGTAACTTTCATTATTTTATCATCGTGCACATATTTTGCAATAAAACACACGTTTAAATTAAAAAAAGCAAAACAATTCATATCGAGCAAAACGGGTGACGTGCTTACCATTGACCTTACATTGTCCAACATTTACGCCATTGAAACCTCATTTACCAGTAAAAAATATCATTGTTTTTTGTTTGCATTATGACTGCAGGTGTTGTGGTCTATGCAAACATGACTCCTTGTAATAAGATAACCCGTAAAAACAAAGTTTTTCACTATAAATCCTTTATATGCGTGGCGGCTAGAGCTCTCTCGTCCTCTGGCTTGAGATGGCTGCCACCTATGGGTCAGATGATTGTCTGGCAGCATTAAGCAATTGGTAATTACATTTTTTTTTTCCCTAAACAGTGTAAAATTTTGGAATTTTTTTTTCACGAAAATGCATTGTCACGCACAACGAGTCTGTGTGCAAAATGTCAGCTCGATTGGATCACGGGAAGTGGGTTAAAAAACGACCGAAAGCTTTGCACGGTCGTAAGCAAGCAAGCAAGTTAACTTAATATAAAGGATTTTAAAAAGGTGTCAGTTTTGTTGCCAGATAGAGAAGGGTAAAAAACCAATCATCATTGTCCAACATGTCGCAGTACGAACGCACCGCGGAAGCCGAGGTACGCGGGTGGGTACGTGTACCGCGTGCGTCTCGCCCTTCCCACGGGTACGAAGGACGACGAGGTGCGTTTACGTCACCTGCAGTGCCATCGCCTCCCGCGAGTTCTTTATCTCGATGCGAGCCTTCTCCATGGAGCCGAGGTCCATGAGGACGGGGACGTCCTCGTCGGAAAGAAGGACGTTCGTGGGTTTCAGGTCTCTGCAGAATCACAGAGACGTGCGCGTTGCCGTGACAGCTCCACAGCCTCTTGCGCATCGAGGTTCACGCTTATTTTGTTTTGACCAGGCGAGAATTCAAGTGACCAGGATAGTCTCATTTTGCAAGTGACCTGGGTCAGTAGTCTGCCGGTAAGGGGGGGGGGGGGAGCAATGATTGCTCTGTATTGTCCCAATTGAGTAATTTGGCTGTGTGTAAGTATGTTCAACTTCTTTCGCACCGTGCGTAGCCACCTGTGCTGCTAATCGGAGGTGTGGGGGAAGGACAAAAAACTAAACAACAGAAGCAGTTCTAAAGGTTGGATGACTGGGTATGGCTGAAATGAATGGCAACATAAAATTATTGTGTCCAGTTTGGTTAGCCAGGAAGTGACTTCAGTTGATGCGCACTGGATTGCTTCAATGCCTCCGTTGTTTCAGAGTTCACGGTGTTAACGACAAAACTCGTTTTTAAAAAAATCCAATTTGATGTGGGCGGCACGGTGAAGTCAAAGGCGCAGCCCTGCAATGGCCTGCTCATGCGACTGCTGGCTGTAAGGCCTCCCCACTAGAGGGAGCTTTAGAAAGCCCCTCTAAAGGGTGTTTTTGTTCGACTCCATCATCAGCCAATGATCAATTCCACTGCTGGATTGATCATTTCTGCCGATGATGATGACGCTGCCGATGAGCATACAGACCTGTGCGCAAAGCCCTTGTCATGAATGTCCTTGAGGCCGCTGCAGATGCCACGGAAGATGCTGACGATCCTCTCCTCCGTCATGAAGCTGTGCTTGTTGCGGAGTTTTTCCAGCTCGTCCCACAGTGTGCCTCTCTGGGAGGTAAACACAAACACGTCACGGTCCATCTCAGCTTTACCACAATAGTACACTTGTCGTCATCATCATCATCAAACTCCACGGGCAGAAAGACCGTAGATGTCCACCGCAAAATGTTGTCACTTGTTTCCACTTCCATCTACCCTGTGCCAACGTGCCGAGGCTATGCCACATCTCTCTGGCACCAATCTCTCATGTCATACAGCCATTCTCTACAGCCTCTTCCTCTTTTTAAATCCTTTATATTAAGTTCACTTGCTTGCTTACGACCGTGCAAATCTTTCGGTCGTTTTTTAACCCACTTACCGTGATCCAATCGAGCTGACATTTTCCACACAGACTCGTTGTGCGTGACAATTAATGTTCGTGAAATTTTTTTTCAAAAATTTTACACTTTTTAGGACAAAAATATTATATTTAATTACCAATTGCTTAATGCTGCCATGCAATCATCTGACCCATAGGTGGCAGCCATCTCAAGCCAGAGGACGAGAGGACTCTAGCCGCCACGCATATAAAGGATTTATAGTGAAAAACTTAGTTTTTACGGGTTATCTTATTCCACTTCCCTCTAGCCTGTGCCAACGTGCTGAGGGGCTATGAGACAAAGCTGGATCACTGCCAGATTGCATATCCAGCTTTGTCTGTGCTTCCACAGCAGTGTGAGATGCAATTTGAACCAACGATGATAGATAAATTAAACATTAATATTATTACGTACGAAATTCAGTGATAGTGTTTTTGCTGGTGCACATCTTACAATTGGTGCACAACACCGCTCGTATAAAGTGTCACCGTAGCAGTAAACAAACTCCATTCTCTGTCTCCACGCGTATTTTTTTTTTACAATCAGTTTGCGTACAGTTCCGGTAAAACATTTTCTCTCTCCTTACTTTCTAAATTCCAGCCAGCGGATAAAGTGGCATATATATATAGATTGGACGCTGAGCGTCGATTGAAACGCCCATGTCCAGGAGGCAAGATTTATACAAACCAGGTTATATTATACACCCCCAACTTCAGCTTTTAACGCAATTGGAAAAAAAGTTAACCTTCCAAGCCACAGAATATAGTAACAAAACTCCGGTTAACTCTTCTACTGCCAGAATTTTCTTGAATGATCTCCCCCACCTCTGGGTTGACTGATTTCACATTCAGTAAAAACCAGACACTTTTGATACTTGAGAATAATTTATAAGGTTATTGTCGGACTTTCACGTGATTCACTCCTGGGATGCTCCGTTACTTGATAAGAATTATTAGATATTTCTAAGGCCCATATATGTACACTTTCCTAGGTACCTTATATGACAATTCATGATATTCAACGGCACGTGTATGTACGTATGCACAGCCCTTGTCAATCCACTACTGGATGAGGACCTATCCGTGGCGTGTGCACCATCGGGGTTATACTGGTAGGAACCACCTGGTTCCACCAGCCCACAGGGGATTATTGTGTCCGTCCGTCCGTCGTGCATCCAAAAATGGGAGGGGTCGGGCTGGGTGGAGAGGGGAGGGTGGGGAGGGGCTGGGTGGGGAGGGTGGGTGGGGTGGGGAGGGTGGGTGGGGTGGGGCTGGGTGGGGAGGGGCTGGTCACCCCATGGTGCCCTTATAAAACTCAACATTTAACCTACTCACGCCGGCTTGTGCCCGCCCTCACAGTCGGGCATATTTGTGGAATACACCACGCCGCCGTTGATCCTGGCCATTGATCGAGCAACCCAACGTTCCTACCAGCTCCCTCCGCAGGAATGTGTTTTGACCATACCTCACCACGCCGATCAATGAAGGTTGGTGAAGGCGAAAGGGCATACATTTGGGAACATAGTGCAGTACAACAATGGATCTTCCTGTCAATGTAGCCCAGCCGTAACGACCACAGCCCAGTTTGATTACTCATTCTCTTTACATTCATACAGACTTGGGTTCATGCTGGCAGAGCGACTCCCTCTAGAGACCGACTCAATCAAACCAACGCTGCTCTACCAGCTTGTGTCCCCTGATTCCAATCCCTTCTCAACCCTCTCCACTTCCTTCCTCCTCGCATTTTCTCCCAAATCGAAACCATCGAAACATTATTATAGTTGGAATGTACAGCAATAACCTTCGTTAAATGAACCTCTACCCAAACCCATTGTGCAGTGTATTGCGTTGTAAATTGTACTGGGTTGCTTCATTTCAATGGAGCACTTTAACCAATAAGACACGGAAAATTCAACAGCATATACTTAACAAGCCCGACTCTGCTGCCCGTATTGAAATGGCTATATGCCATATGGACCCGAAAACTCAAATTCCCTGTACAAGAATGCGGGTAAACCGTGTGGGTTTGACAGGTATGGGTTGGGTCTTTAACAAAGGTGTTAGTTTGTGAGCTCATTTTGAACTCATTTCAGCTCTCCTGTGAAAGACCCCACCCCCTCACCCGCTCACAAACCCCCCAGCCTCACGGCAAACCCCCCCACGCACGCACGCACCTGGTAATAGGGCAGCAGCAGCCAGACCTCGCACTTGGGCCCCCGCTCCACCACGCGGCTGCCCTCCAGCGGGAGGACGTTGGGGTGGCGGAAGGCGCGGTGCATCTCCACCTCCCTGAGCGCCCCCTTGTGGTCGTCCTTATCGTGGCACACGATGCGCTTCAGCGCGTAGAAGCGGCCGTTGTGAGCCCCCTCGACCAGGTCCACGTAGCTGAAGCCGCTGTTTGGGAAAGGTGGCGGCGTCACCACGGGTAGAGCAGAAGCGCTTTTCAAACAAAGCACGGCTCTGCCCTCTGATGGGGCCCCGTCTGTAGAATATACCCACTTATATAACCAACAAGCAGCAGACGTCCTAACCATCTCACGACAACTCCTCTCCCGCGGCCCACCCCGGCTCCTCCACCCCCTTAACCAGTATATATACAAGGTCGGGTCTCTTGGGACTTCTCTCTACTTGATACAGCAATTGTGCTGTGACGGTTCCACCTGAAGACGGAAGCTTGTGTTGCCTCCGAAACGTCGTGATTTATTATTTTATTTATATATATTTTATATTATTTATTATTTTTTATTTATTTGCCTACGTGACTTTACCGAAAAAACCTTATTTTGTTTGAGTCAGCGGTGAAGAGAAACGCCTACCATTGATGATCATCAATGGCCCCACCCTGCTGACCTTTACACCAACTATCCAGTGTGGTGAAGTATGGTAAAACGACTGACACTACATCGGAAAGGCCTGCATTCATCGGTGAATAGACAAAGGGATGTAAATTATTCTTCATTTCTTCACAAGCTCAGCCATTTCTGTCACTGCAAGGGCCTTTGAACACTGTAGTCGACACGGATGTTATTTTTTGCGTGATTCTTGGATAACAAACATTGGGGCATGGTCATACAACTTGGCCTACATTGTGTTCATGTGTGGACTGCTCGAGGTAATTAAACGCCCAATTAAGATCTCAGTCGGGAAAAAGTTGATCGCCCCGGCTTGACTGATCAGGGTCATCAGCTCCGAATCAAATACGCTATCATTCATAAGGATCAGCGTATTTCCGGGCGGTACAAATATTCACCTCTTCTTCTTGGTTCTTTCGGTAAAGTCACGTAGAAGGGAAGTAATCAAATAATAAAAATAATAAAACATAATAAAATAATTCTCAAGACGTTTCGGCCAGGCGACAGCGTCTGACGCTGTCGCCTCGACAGACCTGGTTTCACCTGAAGACGGCTGCTTGCATTGTGGCCGAAACGTCGTGAGAATTATTTTATTATGTTTTATTATTTTTATTATTTTATTACTTCCCTTCTACGTGACTTTACCGAAAGAACCAAGAAGATGAATTCCTGCAGTCACGAAAGCTTTAAATCGAAATATTCACCTCTCTTGCAATGTAATGAATTGTCTCAATTCAGTGCTGCGATTTGACTCAATAAGCGATTCTTTTGGCATTGTTTCGAATGCAGCTGCTTCTAGTGGCTGCAGGATATCAAGGTTTACCCATGAAACAAAACACATTATTAAATTCCAGCCATTCTCAATCCACTAATCTACCAACTGATTAAGACCTCCCCAACGCCATGTCGGTCATGTAGGGATTTTGATCATACTTCACTGCGCTGGTCAGTGCGGGTTCATGAACAGAAGAGTAAAATTAATAATCGATTAATTGATGCACTGTTACACCCCTAATATTTACACTCGCACACCACTTGCAGTAAATGAAAGGCAGTCTTGTAAGCATCTCTACACGCCTGCCTGTCCGCCCACCAAACCCCAACAGTCCAATGCCACAATATGCACTTGACACCACAGTCCCTGGCTGTGCAGAAACAAATTAAACAGTCAACTTTGGCCCGGAGCATTCACATCATTGCCCAACTGGTTAAATGCATGGCAACATTTTTTTTTAGAAATTACAGTTCCAGCACCATTCGCCTGTCACGGAAGTTGATCACCACCCCCCCTTTCCCCCGTGGTTGAATCAATAAAAAGCCCTTACAAAAAAAACTAGATTAAAGTTCCAAAATTGCTGCGTGTCCATGCTTACATTTCTCATCAAACTTCTCTGATGGGGCCAAGTTAAAAGTAAACAGTAACCATTTACCTTGTCTTTTGCAAAAGAAAGTTTCAGACCCATTTTGAAGCGATTGTGAAAATTAAGAAACGCACATGCTCACTACCCGTGCACTTGAATTTCCAAGCGACTGAGAAAACCGTGATTACCTCCAGTGGTGAAGAGAATTAGATTAGACAAAATTTACGGTTGAACTGATTCCAAATTGTCCCGCTCGTGATTGAGAACCAACTGCTGAGCTCCAGTAAATTGAACAGATTTCGCAAAAGCACACAGCGGTTTGCGAGCACACGTTTTAAGTGAGAAAATACACCTTTCAAGGCTATTTCAAATTACAAGTGTCGGCTTTAATTATCTCCTAGGCGTACACTTTCGTTTTAACTTCAGGTTTTGCCATTATGGTGCATTGTTTTTGTTTCGATACAAATGTTTTTACTAACAAGTGTTAAGAAAAAACAACACTTACAATTTAGTGGCTTGCCAAGCAATCTTTATATTAACACGAAGGCTTTTGTGACTAATATCATCAATAATATAGGTTTTTGGGTTAGATAGCGAAAATATAAATGTGTCGTTAAACCCACCAGCACTCGACACAGCCAATTAGCAAGGTTTGTCACGTAAACAAAAAGTGCCAATTCGTTACCGGTACAACACACCGGGGTGTTGGATTGTAATGTTGTTGATTTGCTCTCCAACACACCGGTGTGCTGTACTAGTAATGAATTGGCATGTTCTGTTTAAGTGACAAACCTTACTAATGGGCTGTGTCGGGTGGTGGCGGGTTTAACGGCACATTTATATGGACCACTTGTTGGCAAGTTACTACTATTGGTTGTTGTTTTATTTGAATAAAATACTAAAGTGTTAATTCTTTAATGTTTAATTTTAAACTTTTTTTTTTCACATATAAATCATTTACTGCATTGCTTTGTGACCCAAGCCTCCGTTTACAAAAAAAGTTACTTTGTCTCAATGAGTCCATTGAGACAATGTAAAAAAAATTTAAACGTCTGCACAGGACAGTTAACTCTCAACTAACTACAGTAATGGAGGGAAGGAATGAACCCAATAAAGACACAGATAATGCAAAACATGAAAATTAGGTTGTTAAAACAGATGTATGGTTCTCCTACATAGAATTGGGGTGAAGAAAGGGATTGAGTCGTCTGTTTTTATTGTTTATTAAAGTAATTGGGACAATGCATGGCAAGTGGGTATGGCTATCAAGGAGACGCAGCAAATAATCTAAGCAGCACGTGCATAAAATTCTGAATGAGCATCGTTAATCCGCAACTCGGTTAAACTGCGATGAATAATTTAAAGATAAGTGTATAACCAGGTAAGAGTCCGTTGTCACGACAAAGCATCTTTTGCAAGTGAGATCTACTACTGGGCAGTAGCTTAACTATCGAATATGTGAGCACTGTAAACTGCACAGAGGCCCGCAGACCAGAGGGGCACAAGCACCAGGTTCTGAAAATGGACAGGGGCCCTATTTGATTCCTCGCACCAGGGCACATACCAACCAAACTATGCTAGATCCCAGCTGCTGGGAGTACCATCATAAAAAGTGTGGTAGGGACAGGGGCCCAGCCGCTGTGGGTGTCGTGGTGGTCTGGACACCCCCGGCATTTTTAGGCAAAGAGACACCCCACAATGTTTTGGACAATAATCATGGTATTTTTGAGTGTGCGTTTTTCTCGCTTCAACAAGGTGACATGCTGGCCTCAGTATTGATTTCGTATCCAATAGTTATATCCGTTTAATATAATTATGATACAGTAGAACTCCACTTATCCATGACGAAGCGAGGGGAACAAACTTCAAGGATCCTATCTGCAGTCTAACACCGTCGACTTACGAATGTCATGCGCTCCTGGGTATGAATACCATGTTGTCTACAGCTCGTAAAAGCTTGACAGGTACTCCAAAAACCAATGTCCTACCCTTCGCCAAGCTGCTCAATGAAGAAGTAGCGTTTGTCGTCGATGGAGAAGATTCCTCGAGAGCAGATGCAGTTCGCCTGCCCCATTGCTTCCTCCTCATCCTCCTCTCCTGCCAAATAACATATTAATTCCTTAGCAATGGTAAATAACTTTTTTTATTATATACATACAGGACTCGATTAACTGGGCTAATGACGAGGACGGCCGCGGATCGTTCAAAATCGCAGATAATAAAAAAAAAAATTCCGCAGAGCTGCATGCCATAAACAACCAACATTTGTATAAATTACGTTTAAGTTAAGATAATTTAGTTTGCTAATGAACAAAACAAACATTTGCAATAAAGAATGTATTGTGTTCAGTGATAACACTTCCCTGATCCCGCCCAGAAGACTCGGCCCACTCAATGAATAGCAGAGCCTTGCCAATCAAAATCAAACTCCGCCCACTGTTGTAAAGATATGCAACTACTGTACTATAGAGGTGATCACGTGGATGTCAGATTCACCGGAGCACATATTTGTTCGGTTTAAGCACGTGTTTTATAATAAACATTGCCAAGAATAACAAAGAATGTGTAACTGTTCTTAGATCATTAATTTGGGCTTAAGGGCAAATCCATGAGTTATTAATTTATGTAACAGTTAATCCGTAAATCGGATAGACCGCGCGCGGATAATCAAGGAGTCCACCGAATATATTTTGCAGCCATTCGTCAATCGAATAATGGGTGAAGGCCTCCCCATGCCAAGTCATGGGGGGTGTTTAACCATACTTCACCACGCTGATCAGTTCTAGTTAATGGGGGGGGGGGGGGGGGTCGGTATCAGCTCACAACGGATGTTAGCAGTGATCAGGAATTGAACTCAGGTCGCCAAGTTTACGAGTGCAGCGTGCTAACCACGGCGCTCCAAATTAGTGACCCATCACCATCATCAGCCATGATGAGTCCAGTGCTGGATGAACGGCTCCCAAAGCTGCCGCCAATAAGTTAATCACAGAAAACAACCCACGCATTCATGGAAAACTTGTCCCAAACCATGTAAAAAAAAATCAGATTACAACAATTTCTGCTTTATAAGCAATGGTTTGGTCAAAAAACTGAATTGGGTATTGTTAAATTTTAATTTAAAGCTTTCGTGACTGCAGGGATTCATATTCTTGGTTCTTTCGGTAAAGTCACGTAGAAGGGAAATAATAAAATAATATATGGTTTTATATTATTTTATTATTTCCCTTCTACGTGACTTTACCGAAAGAACCAAGAATATGGGTATTGTTACTTGTAAATCATGGCAATATCGATGATACAGTATTTAACTATGAAATTGACAAGATATTGATTTAATATTCCAGTGTACGTGGCACTGCTCTTTGCAAATCCACTGCCGTACGAGTCCCCTCCCCACGCCGCGTGTGTCGTGGGGGGTTTATTTGACCATACTTCACCGCACTGGTCAGTGCGGTTTGAATGCGGGAAGCAAGAGACGTGGGCGCATAGAAGTACAGCACAATGGATTTAGTCGCCATGCCCTCTTGCTGTCAACCAAATTAAAATAAACACAAATATTACACGCGTGTCCACTATGTGATTTCCGTGCACTTTAAACGTCCGTTAATGAGTATAATTCAACAAACAATGCGAACTATAATTGAGTAATACTATGACGATTACTGTGGGGTTGAATCCGGCTAACATCAGTGGCGAGCCGGTCAGGGAATCCCCTCAACTTGAAAGGAAAAATTGCAGTGACCAGAGTGGTGAAGTATGGTCAAGGAACAAGACCACGTGAGCAACCACATTCATCCAACAGCGGATTGCCAAAATAATAATTTAAAAAAGAACTAAAAAAACTAAACACGATCGTCAATAATGGCACTTACTCCTTGACAGACCTGTTCTTCACCTGAAGACGGCTACTTGCGTTGTGGCCGAAACGTCGTGAGAATTATTTTATTATGTTTTATTTTTATTATTTTATTAATCTCTTTCTACATGACTTTACCGAAAGAACCAAGAAGATATTATTATTACTTCAAGATTTTAAGCTTTCGTGACAGCAATGATTCATACTCTTCGGTTATTTCGGTAAAGTCAAAATAATTTAGTTATTTTCATTTATTATTTTATATTATTATTATTATTTTACCTAAGTAACTTTACCGAAATGACCTAAGAGTATGATTATTATTACATTATAAGGCACGGTAATCACAACAGTATGTTCGCTACGCGCGTTTACAATGTAAACACAAAGCACAAAACATTATACTTGAGCCGTGCCAACAAAAATAACTTTAAATATAAAAAAAACAACCGGCAGCCTCCCGATGTTTACGATAAGTAACGATGAAATTATACCGTATTATTATTAATATCGTTACATACTTATTACGAGCCGAAACTGCGGCCTAGGGCAATCCGAGCCACACAAGCCACCACAGGCTCCAAAGCCTCAACAGGGCCCCAACAACACAAATTAACAAAATTTTGTTTAAAAAAAACCTAACAACAACATTAACAAAGTGGGCGCACAAACAACGATAAGCGACACTCAACTCACACGTGAAATCTTGCCTCGGCGGTTTTCGTTCTGGTGGCAGCCTCAAAGCGTCGGCTTCGTTTTAAAAATAAAATAAAGACAGCCGCTGCTACGTCACACAAAGTGCTCACGTGACACACACACAGTGCCCACGTGACACACACACACAGTGCCCACGTGACACACACACAAAGTGATGACGTGACACATATAGTGCCCACGTGACACACACACAAAGTGCCCACGTGACACACACACAAAGTGATGACGTGACACACACACAAAGTGCTCACGTGACACACACACAAAGTTCTCACGTGACACACAAAGTGGTCACGTGACACACACAACGTGCCCACGTGATACACACACGTGCCCACGTGACACACACAAAGTGCTCACGTGACACACAAAGTGCTCACGTGACACACAAAGTGCCCACGTGACACACACAAAGTGCCCACGTGACACACACAAAGTGCTCACGTGACACACACAAAGTGCTCACGTGACACACACAA
>CM025626.2:8340537-8354674 GCA_014621495.2 Entosphenus tridentatus
CAAAGTGCTCACGTGACACACACAAAGTGCTCACGTGACACACACAACGTGCTCACGTGACACACACACAACGTGCTCACGTGGCACACACACACACACGGGGGCTAAAGCTCCTGCTGTGTGTCTTAACTCGGCCACGAGAGGGCATTTCACCATCACCATCATCACGCAGATGCACGCGGGCAGGATAAATCGAGATTTATACTGGTAGGAACCACTTGGTTCCACCAGCCCACATGGGATTATTGTGTCCGTCCGTCGTGCATCCAAAAATGGGAGGGGTGAGGCTGGGTGGAGAGGGGAGCGTGGGGAGGGGCTGGTGCAGGTTTCTTTTTCATCACTGCCTGTATCATCATCAAGGTCTTCTTGTATGCGCAACCCTTTTCTTCTACGTCAGTTCGTCTTTGGGGCCAGTTGAGATGCAGTATTCTACAGCAATACCTTTTACTAATTTAAAGTATTTAATTAGACGGTTCACTATTGCCATGATGTACCCACTGCTGAAAGACTCCCCAAAGCCTTGGTCATCTCTCACGGTCACCCGATGAAGGTGATCCACCTAGCACGAGCTGAATTAATCGCTCCATCTCCTTGATTGGACGTACTTCTCGGGACGCGTTTCTTCCATCCCATGCCTTGGCTGTCCAACCGCTAAATGTGCTCGGCCATCTGTCAGCAACTATCCCTTATAGCCATGAAGAGTTCTACCCAATCCCAACCGATTGTATACACGTACTGCATACGCACCTCTATTGTTTATCGGGCACATATTTGCCGCAGGTGCAAAACGGATTAAATATTTTCATGATCCACAAACCGCCACATCCAAGTTGCCGGATCATTTCCGTGGGTCGGTCTTTTTGATCAATATTTGCCGAGCCTGATGGAAACTCGCGCCACAAAGTTGACTTTGCTTGTCAATGACAAACACAGGTGCCACTAAGCCTTGGCATGAACCATAATCCGAGTAAAATTTTCCACGTTTTGAGTACTGTAATAGGGTTGGCAACTATTCCACGACAGTTTAGACCAAACCCGAACATATATTGGGGCGCTGCAGTGACGATATGTTAGCTACCTCGCTTGGTATGCAGGAGGTCGCGGGTTCAATCTAAACCATGAAGCCTGTATATTTGGAGTTTGCATGTTCTCCTCGTGGTCGTGTGGATTTTTCTCCGGGTCCTCCGGGTTTTCCCTCCGCATTTAGAAACATGCTATAAATTCCCACATGCTAATAAGCCACTTCGTTGAAATTTCATGTGGCCAGGTCACTTCTGAAAAATATCTATATAGCTCAGTGAGCCTTACATGGTAAAATAAATAGTAGTGAATATCTCTCGGTCAGTCCAAGGTCTATTGACACTTGGCAGAATACTGCGGTGATAAAAGTTCAGCACAATACTACCACCAGATCTTAATACAGTACAAATCAATTACTTCCACCTGTGAAACAGATGCCAATTCTCAGAATGACTGGGTCATACCCGGCCAGATGGAATCCCTCAGTTAAGAGTCGGTGTGTTTCAGCGCCTCTACGACTTAAGGCGAATTTCTCTGTTTTCATTTTAGAAATTATGTCAGCGTTTTGTTTATCGCAAGGATTTCGGAGTCATTTGGTAAATCAACGTATTGGCGGTACACCGGTGTGCAGTATAAAACAGCAATTTGTTGTACCTCGTGGATGACAACCCTCGTGTGAATGTGCCAAAATCAGTTGTCGGAAGTCGAATGTTACATGAGCAGCTGAACATGACGCTTCACGGTCTGTTCCCATACAGCAGCACCCAGCCTGGTGACGATTGGCTGGCTCCCGTGTTCCAAAGGCAAGATTTGCCTCCTCGTGCCCTACACTTAAGACGGTTCCGAGATTCAGGCAGACGTTCGAATGGGAAAGCGGCTGCTGAATAGAAGGCGACTTCTCGTGCGAGAATCTGCAGCTCACTCAAGGGGCAACAGCGACATCGCCAGACTGTCTTACGAGGCCCCTGGTGCGTTACGGTGCACCGCCAATACGTCCAAATGGTGTTTGGCAAATCTTAAAAAATTATCACCATGGGAGAAAAAAAAAAAGTTTGTTGTCAAACTGTTCTCCCCGCTTGCAATGCACTTCGAATTCACGACGTTGAACCTCTTTCACAACGCACGTAGCCAACCGTCATATTTGGAGGTTACTGCATTGCACGAGAAGAAAAACACGTTATTCATTTTATACAGCAGGAATGACGTGCAGTAGAGATATCCATTTCATCATGACTCTTCCAGGCATTAGACTGTGTTGCTTAGAGGTAGTTCAAAATCAGCAACCTCCTGACACTTATTAGCCATCTCAAAGAGACAATGTTTTGAATAGTTTTGAAAAAGCCATCACATTTTTCCATTCATAGTCTTCTATTGCACAGATATGTCAGGGCAACTGAAATTATATTCGTGATCGGAATGTGTTTACTGTCATTCACCGAGAGCGTACAAGGCACACGTAAATTTTTTACGTAATATAAAAGCGTTTTACTTTTCACAAAGATACGAATTTAATCACCGCAACAAAGTTCTACATTTACAGTATTTACAATTGATGTTGCGATAACAAAAGTAACATCGCCAGGCACTTTGCCACTCTACTACTGACGACCTCCCCATGCTGGTCAATGAGTGTTGAAGCGCATGCCCCAGGACTGGGTTAAATATCACTTTTGCCACCGAAGTCAGCCCTGGCAAACTCAAAACCATGCAACACGTAGCGTCCCACTGCTCGAAATATAAACTTGGGAAGTGGTTGGAATTCTAAACTGGAATTCAAAATCTCAAAAGCAATAGAATGGCGAAATTATAATTTCATCTCTTTATAGCTAGCTGGGTGTTGGTAATGGTGGCGGCACACACCCGCAATGCAGCACTGTGGAGGGCTGGGGGATCAGACAAATGTTGTGAAACGTCCTTCCCGTGGCCTGCGAGGAGCCATACCCTCTCGCCAGGAGGTGGTAGTACAGTAAAGACGTGGACAATCACCTGTCCCATGTGTATGTTGAACTTCTTTCGCACCGTACATGGCCAACCATGCTGATCGGAGGTGTTCATTACCACGTTCTTGTTTTGATGCACTATGCCTGTGGCTTATTTTTTGGTTCTTTTAAGCACTGCTGTTGCCTGTGCACCCCCTCACGTGTTGTTCCGTTGATGCCTCTTCTTCCGTACACATCCCTTTGATGTTGTTTTTTCTGTTCTGAACTAGATGGGCAACTGGCTCACCGTGACTTTCCGTGGAACAAATACCCATCGGAGTCGCGCAGCACGACAAACACATCAAAAGTCAGACCGGGTGACTCGATTACTCGAGAAGACGTTTTGTAGAGCACCTATTTAATGGGTAAGTTACCACGAGCATCGCAATTCAATAAATATTTCATCAGAAAATATAAAATATTTTTTTTAAACGTAAATGAGCAAAGCTCATCGGCGCCGAACCAACATTCATCAAAAACGGACGGTGGGATTGTCGCGGAGCTCGAGTTTTGCACGACGCATCACCGTTGTCGCCGTATCACTAGGCCCTCCCTGACTGAATGACAGGGTTGGTGGCGCAGAGTGTTCTCGTGGAGACGACAATAGCAGCGGTAACCGCGTGCGACCATCACAGATTCACGGCCGGGTTCCGCTCCTGCTCCAAGGATTTCTCCGCCACCTCGATCCTCCGCCGCAGCAGCTCGGCCTCGCCCGCGTCCCCCGACGCGGCTCCGCGCAGCATGAAGTGCCGCATGAAAATCTTGAGTCCCTCCCGGAGCAGAGCGAGCTTGGGGTTGCCCGCCGCCCTGTGACGCCGGGCAGAGAGCGGCGCGACAACAAAGCTATTTTGTGGTTGCCCCACGTAGCCCTCCCCATGGGTTTGCGGGCGGCAGCCATTGTCACCTCTTCGGTGAACGCGTAAACAACCGGTGTACAGGTAGTCCCCGACTTACGATGGAGATGTGTTACGACGACCCCATCGTAAGTGGAAAATATCGTAAGTCGAAGATGGCCTCGCCTACCCAGGAGTCTTTGAGAATGGTGATATAATTTAGCAAAACAGAGCAATTTACAGTACCGTACTGTAGAAACGATATACTGTATGTATTTATTAATTACAGGAAACAATCCTATCTGCTATAATAAAAACTTTTAACATGCACTGAACGTATCGTATCGTGGTAACCCTAAAATGAAACCGCTAAAGCTACGTATCATACATGCATTGAACGTATCGTAACATATCACATTGTACTGCACTCACCAATATTCTGTCCGTCGTCTGCATACTTGAACGATGTTAGGTTGTCGATGGCAATTTTGTCGTATCGCTATCGCCATCGTAAGATCGAAATATCGTAAGTCGGACCATTGTAACTCGGGGGACTACCTGTGTATACGCCTTGGCCCTATTGTCGTTCCACTGCTAGATGGCGCTCTCTCCACAGGCGTCCACGCACGCGCACGCTTTTCTTCGCTCGTTTAAAAAACAAAAGAAAACCCGTGCGCCGCGCTTTTCTTACTTTGAAAATATGTCGGGCAGATGCTCTTCGGAGGCTTCCAGGAGCAGCTTCTGCAGGACCTGGCGGAGAAACTTCACCGACAGCTTGTCCATCTCGCTGAACTCCAGCGCCTTGTTTGTGCGAGAAGAGAGGAGTGCGACAGCGGCGAAGCGAATGCCGACGAGCGCCGACGGTGCGATCCCGAAGCATGTTCCATTTTCACCGGATTGTAAGACGCTCCGGAAAGTAAGACGCACCCCAAAGTTGTGCCCGGTGTCAATAAACGTTTACATATGTGGTCACGCACACACGCACGCACACACGCACACACATAGCTTCATAAAGTCAAAAGAGACTCCATTTGTTCGCTATCATTGTAAACGCGTGCCCTGGAATAATCTCCAGGTGATCTCCAGAGCCCGGAGGCACATGCCTCGTGGTTTTGTTGAAAATTCTCAGAAGTGTTCACATATTTTTGAAGCACCCTCTATACGTGCACGATCATAACGCCGTATCACATCTTGGCGCTTGGTGCAAGTTGGTCCAACCGAGGCCTAACGGACCACCATGCATTTGCTGAGGAGTGGAGTGCGGACGTCCGGTCACACTCGCCTCGGGGGAATGCCGTCAGGCTAAAGTGACGTCATTGCCCCCGGGGGTTTTGAGGAGCGACCCGTGACGTGGACGGGGTCTTCGCCGAGAGTCAGAGGAGTGAGTGGTTAGGAAGTAGGGGGCTCCGGGATAGCGGGTAGAAAGCCAGGCTGAAGGGGCTGCTTTACCCGGCTGGCCGAGTTGAATGAACCCTCGGTCAGTGCAGAGGCAAGAGCCGATAGCCTGGTGGGGTGTAGGAGCTCCCAGTACCCTTCCCCTGGGGAGCTTAGTTAATAACCCTTGCGTTAACCCCTTCCCCCCGAGTTAGGCGAAAGCCCTAAATAAACAATTTGGCGTCAGCCCCTACACGACCTGCTTCAGCGTCCTTTTACTACCACGCAACACATTCAAGGGGCCACGGTCCGCGCGCGGCTCACCTTGAACACGGTGACGGAGAGGCCCTTGTGGACGAGCAGGTGGCTCAGCACGTTGACGAGATTCGTGGTGGCTGTGGCGTTCAGGTTTCCCAGGGCCTTGAAGCGATCCCACATGCTGAACTGAAATGTCATCTGGTCGCGCGCGCGCGAGCGTTCACACGAGGGCCCGTTTCGTTGTCAGTTTCACGGCGTCGGCAAAAAACAGAAATCCACGAGAAAAATGCAATTCAAAATCAGATCGACGGTTATTGCCAATCGAAGCTGTCAGACTTGCTAGTTTAAACCGCTCTCTTCTCTTACCTTGACAATATCTAAATGTGTGTTTAACACGTAGGCTTTCGCGACCAATATCATCCATAAAACCCTGTACATCTACAGATATTTGAAAATACAAGAGGGCACGCTCACCTTAAACCTGCGGTCAAACTGGCAGAGCTTTTGTCCGAGGAAGGCGTAGTAGGGGTTGAAGGACTTCTCCTGCAAGCAGCAGTCCATAAGCACGTGCACGATCTCCCTCTCCTGCTTCTCCTTCAACCCCATGCTGCAAAGAAGCGTCGCGGTGCGACGGGTCAGCCCCGACCGCCGCGCGAGTTCCTCCAGAACATTCTTCCCCGATTTCCTCTCTCGCATTGTTTTTAAAATCCTTTATATTAAGTTCACTTGCTTGCTTGCTTGCGCGCTTACGACCGTGCAAATCTTTCGGTCGTTTTTTAACCCACTTCCCGTGATCCAATCGAGCTGACATTTTGCACCCAGACTCGTTGTGCGTGACAATTTATTCTCGTGAAAATTTTTTTCCAAAATTTTACACTTTTTAGGCAAAAATTTTTTTAATTACCAATTGCTTAATGGTGGCAGGCAATCATCTGACCCATAGGTGGCAGCCATCTCAGGCCCGAGGACGAGAGGACTCTAGCCGCCACGCATATAAAGGATTTATAGTGAAAAACTTTGTTTTTACGGGTTATTTTTTTTTTTTATCCCCGCCGCGCTCGTTGTCACGTTGCGACACGAAAGCATCCCAACGGGGATCTCCCCACACCAGCGCGAACAACTTGGTGCGTGACGACGGGCCCCCGTGGAAGCGGATATTGCACAGCGACCACCCCCGCCCCCCCCCACAGAGATGCCTTCAAGTGACCTGGCTCACAATATAGAGTGGGCAGCAGCAAACTCTTCCACTCGCGCCCTGCTATGGGAAATAAACGTTTTTCCGCGTGGTTATTTTTGACTCTCAGCGCTGGGATGTAGTCAAATCAATCGCAGAATCGTATATTATCGGTAGTTTTTTCATGCCGTCATTGGTGACCAGGCCCCGACACCACCAACTTACTACAAACTTGTCAGAAATCTGAATATTTATTTATTCTGGAGGAATCCGATGGGCTACAAAACTCTATTTCACAGATGTCCAGTCAGGGGCCAGGTCAGAAGGCGACAACAACGAACAATACAACAACACGACAGGGGTGCAAAGTATAGGAAAGGTGTAGCCGAAACTCAGATTCAAACCCAGGGTCCTAACGACGCCAGAGCTCAGCGATCTGTCCTCGAAGCCATCCTCGGCCACCGCGGGGAAGGCTTGTACCCTTTCACCGAGAGAACACGGCCAGGAAGATCTCGTAATCTTTCGGCATCGAGACGTTCGACGAAAAAAAACACCCCCGCAGATCCAATGGACGTTTGATGCATGCCTCAAGGGACCAGAAGGAAGTGAATGAGTGCAATGGGCTCATGTTGGAGATGGGCTATTCGATTATACTCTTTGGTTCTTTCGGTAAAGTCACGTGTGTGTTGCGTCCAGAACGTCGCGATTTAATTGATTTTGATACTTTATACCGACGTGACTTTACCGAAAGAACCAAAGAGTATGGATCCCTGCAGTCACGAAAACTTCAAATCTATTCGATTATCTCAGACATCATCTCCTCAACCGATTATCAATTCGATTATTATCCGACTCGTCAGACGACACGAAAACAGTTGGGGAGGACGGCGGGTGGGGAGGGGTGGGGGAAATCACCCCTGTTCCCGCACGTGCCGGGGGACGGGAGGTGACGGGGGAGATTTGGCGATGCCGTGGGTATCACCGGCCGCATCGCGCTGGGCGTTGCTTGTTGGGGGTTTCCCACCTTCGACAGGGCGGGATGTTGCGGTGGCCGCTTGTGTTTAATTGACCACAATTAATAAAATAAATTGTCCAGGCTCCGGCCTCACAATAAGAAGTGGGATCATCGTTAGGGAGGTGGTTAGGTGGTGGCTCAAGGGTGAGAGACAGAGAGATTCTGGGTTTTGTATCTGGGATTCAGCCACCCGTGGTTAAACCAGGATCTATAGGCCAGTTGGTCGATTGGCAGGCCGCGTGCGGTGGGCTAAAGTGTCCCCCCATACTCCCACCCCGAAAAGAAATCTGGCCAGCGTGAAAGAGTAGGCCAAAATACGCTCTCCCTCGAGCTCCCGCGAGTAGAAACCCTTCCACCAGCAGTGGCATGAGCAAACAAAATCCATCGCAGCCCCGTGTGTGTTTTTTATCATTACTATGAAAATTCTCTCGACACCTCCGCGGAATTGCGATACACGACGGACTCTTCAAATCTGGACCTTCACCGCACGAGCTTCTCAAAGGCGTCCACGTAGTCCTCGCTCGTCAGCAGTGGCAAGAGCAAACAAAATCCATCGCAGCCCCGTGTGTGTTTTTTATCATTACTATGAACATTTTCTCGACACCTCCGCGGAATCGCGATACACGACGGACTCTTCAACTCTGGACCCTCACCGCACGAGCTTCTCAAAGGCGTCCACGTAGTCCTCGCTCGTCATGAGCACGCAGAAGATCCCGCGCCGAATGTCCGTGTTCATCCTCTGCTTGCGCGCCAGCTCCATCATCTTGGCGCTCATCTGCGCGCCGGGATGCCAACAGATTCGTGAGGATGTTCACCGTGCGTTGTTACCGAGTCTGCGGGGGAAGTTTTGCGAAATGTCGGATCCGTTGAGCGCTGCTGAGAGATTGCTGTCGTTGGCTTCACATTATATATTTTTTGCTTCAAAAGTATTTTCCACAATTGAGGTTTTTGGGTTAGATCGCGTGAGTCTAAACGTGTCATTAAAACCCGCCACCACCCCACACAACCAATTAGTAAGGTTTGTCAGGTAAGAAATACATGCCAATTCGTGACTAGTTCAGCACACCGGTGTGTTGGAGAGTAAACCCACAACATTTGCAATTCGAGTACGACGTTTCGCTGGTAATTACACCCAGCGTCGTCAGGCGACAACCGGAGTGTCAAAAGTATTTTATTAACAAGACGATTCAGGTACTCACAGAGGATGTGAAAAGAGGTTGACGCCAGCACAAACACATTACGCATTGCAGTGCAATGGAAACCCGTCTAAACCACGTGTTTCAATAAACTGCTTCAATAAATCTTCTTGGTTCTTTCAGTAAAGTCACATAAAATGGAAATAAATGACAAGTCCCAGGCTTGGAGCGACTATTTAAGCTGGGATGGAGGGGGGAAGAGCGCCTTGACAAAATAATTTGCATATATGCTTCAATAAACTCTAGAACCCCCTGGTGTCTTCCTAAGCTCTGATACCCCTGCAGGAGAAGCAAAGTGCCTAAATGCCCAATTGAATGCTCTTAAGAGTCAATGCTCACTGGAGGAGAGGCAGTAAAGGGGTTCCACGTTTGGTGGCAAGCTTCCTCCCCGCTGGCTTCAACATCTCGACATTTCACGCCGCCGCAGCGGCACACACGCAAAACGCTCACCTCCCCTCCGACCGGCAGCTCAGGCCGCCCCTCGCCGGCTTGGTCCGAACCTCCGGCGGCGCCCGTGGCCGCAGGCGCCGCCCCGCTCCACGACGAGCCGACGATCCACCAGCGCCCGACGCGGTCCGCCGAGAGGAGCTGCTCCAGCGACACGCGCAGCACGCGGTCGCTGTCGCCACCGGCCTGCGAGCGCACCTGGGGACACGGCGGGGAGTGGGGCGGATGGGGGTGGGGGGGGCGCACCGCTGATTAACACGGTCGGCTACGTACGGTGCGAGAGGAGATCAACGGACAGGGACTCCTCTACTTACGAACGAGTTAGGCTGCAGAGGTCTCGTTCGTAAGTACAACTTTACTCCTGTGGATTCCAAACGTGTTGTAAGGCGTGTACACTAAACACGGGGAATGGCTTTAAAAGTTGTATTATCTCCCTGTAGATGTAAAATCCACCGGTTCTTTATGTTCTGCAGATGTAGATGCCTGCGAAGAGATGCTGGGAATTCTGGGTAATGATGTAGAACAAACAGCGCCATCTATTGCGCGGAGGTTGAACTTACGACTCTCGGTCCAAAAAGATAACTGGACGTACGGACCAGGTTTGTTCGTATCTCTGAAAGTTTGTAAGTCGAATGTTCGTAAGAAGAGGAGCCCCTGTACGTGTGTGTGTGTGTCCGTACACGCAGGGCACGGACGAGGGGGGACAGCCCTTACAATGGTAAATCATTCGGCGAATTCATCCAGCAGTGGATAGATCGTGGCTGATGCAAGTACGTACACGAGATATAGGTAAGATATGTTTGCATTTCAAATACATAGGTTTCGTCGATAGACACCCGCTTCCGTTTATTAAACTAAACTATAGACTAGTTTTTATTTTACCAGGATACGGCCCACTGAGCTATGTAGCTAATTTTCAGAAGCGACCTGGCCACAAATGATAGCTCAATGAAGTGGCTTATCACGTGGAAATGTATCGCCGCCAATATACTCTAAAACGCGTGATTGTGATTCTAAATGTGGAGAAACGAACCAGAGGACCCGGAGAAAATTCCAAGCGACCACGGGGAGGGAGAGAGAGAGACACACAAACTCCAAATATACAGGCATCAGGGTCGGGATCCAACCCACGACCTCCTGCATACCAGGTGAGGTGGTTTTCTTTTTTTTAAAAAGCTTGTTGAGGTGACCGGGTGGCTGAGAGCCTGGGTTCGAATCCAGGCAGCTGCCTGTGGTTATCAAGAGTAGTGAGTTGCTGTCACGCGACAAATACGACGAACATTATTCTACGCAGCAAGGCGGGTGGAAAAGTGCTGCCCGCGTACCGTGCGAGCCTAACAACCAATCACTTGAAGAGCTCTCAGTGGTAGCTCCATGGCATCTGCTTCCGTGGGCCATTTTTTAAACGGCAAGATTGCACCGTCCCGCGACAGATTCTCATTGGATTATGCTATTTGTCACGTGACATGACGGCCGATATCACGATCGGGATCAACTCGCGGGGTTAATAAGTAAATCAAAACAGAGACAGCGGCAGCAAAATAAAACAAAAAAGGTCGCGAACAAAAAACCGCCCCAAGGGCGAGCCGCTCACCAGGGAGCGGAGGAGCTTGCGCAACCTCTCCAGGTTGCTGGGGTCGTAACCGGGAATCTTGCGAACGTCGTTATTCTTGAGCGCCAGCATCGTGTCCAGGAGGTAGCGCACCTGCGTTGAAAAAAATACACGCGAATATACAAGGATCCCCCCCCGCCTACCCACGTAGCCTTTAACAGACCGCCGGGGTTGGCGAGTGCTTTTTCGCGAGCGGCGCCGGTGAAGGCCGGCACGGACGCACGCGGGCGATGGGTCACCGACACCACGGCCTTTGTTTCCCCAGTGGCGATGTTTACTACACACCGCACCGGGTACTCATTTAAGACCGATTCGACCTAAGGTAGGCCCAGGACGGGTTCAGATAATCGTCGCTGGTGTTGGCCGTGAGCGGGAATCGAACTCGGGTCGTCGGGTTCGTAGTAGCACAGCGCCAGAGGTCGCAAACGGGTTTTGATTCCTTACCCGTACCCGGCCGCACCAGGGTCGCAAACGGGTACCCGTACCCTACCCGATACCCGGCTACCCGTACCCGTCCGGGTATCGGGTAGGGTACGGGTACGAGTACCCGATTGCGACCTCTGGGATGAAGCCATGTTGCAGGCGCGGGTGGGTTGATTCTAGGAACTTGAATTGTGAGAAGAGACAAGACGTTGGGAAATGAGTGACAAACGGTTACTCACCAGTGACTCACAGCCTACCCGTATCCGGCCGCACCAGGGTCGCAAATGGGTACCCGTACCTGTACCCGGCCGGGTACGGGTAGCCGGGTATCGGGAAGGGTACGGGTATCGGGTACCCTATTGCGACTTCTGCAGCACGCTAACCGCTACACTGCCGCTACCCACAAACACAAAGATCGGCAGTATAGCCCGAACAGACTGTTGGGAGGCAAGTGCTGTTTGCGAGCACTTGCCCCGACACACACTTACACCCCCACATATACACACCAACTACACGTACATACATGCACGTTCATTAAATTAAAAATATCAAAGCAATGCTATATATATTTATGTTACGTATATTCGCATACCTGGTAGTAGATGCAGTGTGATGGACAGTGACTTGTGAATTACATACACAGGTGGTTTACAACGACGATCCACATTCACGAGGTTTATACGACGCCATCGTGGATCGATTAACGACGCAGAAACTTGATGCCGGACGCATCATCCCACATGACTCCTGAACGCGTCAGAACAACAGAGTCGGCCTGCTGTCCGACGTGGACTTGGCGTGGGGCTTTCGTGATCCTCAAGCGTTGGTGTGGATTCTGTAACCTACTCAAACGCCGTTAAACACGGCCGATAAAAGGAAAAAACACATCGTAAAGTGACGTTTCTACTCTCTGTGGGCAAAATCGTGGTCCGATTTACGACGACGGGGTTTCAAGGATCGCGTTGCAACGTCGTAAAAGAGGGTACCCTGCCTGTCGAGAGATCTCTATATCGGACTGCCGGGTGCTACACTCATCTCTGATTTCACGCACGTTGAACTTCTTTCGCACCGTACGCAGCCGACTGTGCTAATCGGGGAGATTCCGTGAAATCGCCGAGAAGATTCCGGACCATTCCCACCGTTTCGTGCCGCGCCCACACAAAAATAAAAAAATCGCCCGCTCACCCTGGTCCCGTCGCGTGCGGCGGCCGCCCCCCCCCCGACGGCGGCGGCCTTGCGCTGCGCTTCGGCCACGAGCTCGCGCAGCCCCAGCGGGTCGTCGCGCCGCAGCGACGTGCCGCTGGAGCGCAGCAGCAGCAGCGCCGCGTCGAGGTCGCGCTCGCCGAAGGAGGCGACCAGCCGGCGCAGGACGTCGAGCACCAGCGAGCAGTGCACCATGCGCGTCAGGTAGAGCTGGGCCAGCAGCGCCGCCGCGTTGTCGCACTCCTTGCCGCTGCCGTCGCCGCCGTCGCCGTCGCCGTCCCGGGCGCGGTGGAGCGCGTCGAAGCGCTTGGCCAGAGCCTCGAGGAAAGCGGCGCCGATCTGTCGAGTGAAGAACAACAACATTACAAAGGTCGTTCCCCCCCCCCCCACCCCCGCTGTTAGCGAGCACCTGTGAAGGCCGGCAACGGCACACGAGGGTGTGGGTGGCCAACACGACGCCCGACCGACCGCCTTTGCCTCCCCCCAGTGGCGATGTTTACGCACCGCACCGGATACGCATTTGGGGCTGAGTCGACCTAGAGGAGGCCCATCACCGGTTCAGATAATCATCACTGGGGTGTTGATGGCCACGGGCGAGTATCTAACTCGGGCCGCCGATTTTTTCGCGCAGCGAGCTAAACCACCACACTCCCCGCGACGATCGCACGCACACACGCGGGGGTCGGGTGGGGGTCACGGCACGCGCGTTGTGTCACCTCGACGCCGACGTTGTGGTGCAGCGCGGAGACGAGCATCGCGTGCTCCCCGAGCAGACGCTCGGGAGTGGGGGCCGGCGTGACGCACGCGGCAAGCACGGCGCCGGTCAGCGTGCTGGTCACGTCGTGCCGGCTGTGGCGCAGGAACAGCTCCTCGAGCTGGCCGCTCACCCACGGCAGGTTCGCCTCGCTCAGCCTAACACGGCGGAAGGGGAGGGGGGAGGAACAAAAATTGGCAAGTGGCACCAAATGTTGCCGCACCGCCCGTGTGCGCGCTCGGCAAAGGCGCGTCCGCAGACGCTTAGATTTGTGCATTTGATGATGATAATAATTTCATAGCTGTCGACCCATCACGGTTTACCCCATATTCTTGTCCAGGGAAATTTGAGTTTTCAGGTCCGTACGGCGCACAGCCGTTTCAATACGGGCAAAAAAAAAAGTTTGTCTCTGTGTTTGTGTTTCTCCCTCGTGATGGGACTTTGTAGGATGAACTTTGAGATTTATAAGGGCACGGGTTGACCAATAATGTCTGAATTTGTCTGTGATAAGGTAGGCACTGGTAAGGGGTTGACAGAGAATTTCGAGCTGCAATGCGCCGCGCGCCATTCACACGCCCACGACGAGAGACGGGCCGACCGTGACGTGAGAGGAACCACACGCGGGCAGGAAGACGGCCGCCCCAAGCCAAGGCTCCACGCTCCTCCATACAGGGACTCCTCTACTTCTGAACATTCGACTTACGAACTTTCAGAGATACGAACAAACCTGTCCATATGTCCAGTTGCCTGTTTGGACCGAGAGTCTTAAGTTCAACCGCCGTGCAATAGATGGCGGTGATGACATCTACATCTGCAGAACGTGAAGAACCAGTGGCATCTACATCTGCA
>CM025626.2:8358225-8369440 GCA_014621495.2 Entosphenus tridentatus
AATGTTGACTCGCTACATATGCAATCGCATACTTGGGATCGAGTGAAATAGTCTTTAAACTGAAATAATAATATTAATATTATCTCGGCTTTGCAAGAAGACAGCGGGGAAAAGAAAAGGTGCAGCCCTGCAATTGCCTCCTCACGCCAATGCTGACGGAGTAGGCCAAATGCCCCCTTTGAGGGCATTTGGCCTACTCTTCCACAGTGGTAAGACGTCTTGAAAGAGGCGAGAATAACCACATTTTACACACATCGCACGTGACCTGCCGATAAATCTCATAGAGCACTGATGTCACATATAAGTGCGGAATTGTTTTAAAATACTTACAGTGTATGCATACAAACTATTAAAACGCGTTGTAAAAAAAGTCTTGACTGGTCAAGCAAATATGTTTAATAAAAAAAACAAGTTTGACTGCCTGGCGAAAGGAACGGACAGATGGTCACGTCCAAAGCTGCTCGTGTTTTATTTTAATAAACGTAATCAATTGATGACACAATCAGCTCTTACCTTGTATCTACGTTACCTATACTGCAGCCGTGGCGTAGCGGTTTGTGCGCTGCATGCACTACGAACCTGGTGACCTGAGTTCGATTCCTGACCACAGCGAATAATAACAACCAATAAACACAGCCGGTCGGTCCTGGCCAATCTTCCTCTGCACTTAAACCTCGCGCTGATCGGCGTGGTGAGTTGTGGTCAAACAAATTCCCGCGACCAACTCTGCTCATTCTAGATTTGAAGTTTTCGTGACATGCAAGGGTCCGTACTCTTTGTTTTTTTTTCGGTAAAGTCACGTAGGTAAAAAATAGAAATAAATTAAATCACGACGTTTCGGAAGCAACACAAGCAACCGTCATCAGGTGACTTTACTTAAAAATCAACTCTGCTCAGTTTGATCGTCATCCAGCAGTGGATCGACACAGAGGCAGTGCACTCTACACACACAGGCCGTGTGTGCCGGGCCTGTCCAACACCGCAGTCCCTGACGGCCCAGTCTGCTCACTCACCAACCCATGCGCATCGCACACGTGCTGGCAACTCACGTCCAAGTGGAGTCGCTGTATTTTGGAGCTCCCGCAAGTGTCCAAGTCTCAGCGTGTGGAACGTGTTTCCAAACTCAGGTCGAAAGCGTCGGTGCATCCGCCCGTTCTGTCTGCACCACCCACTGGGGCTCCCGCAAAGATGATCTCGTGTGAGCAAGACACACATTAGGCTCTATGGAGTAGTGTATAGTAGTGTATAGTGTAGTGTATAGTAGTGTATAGTGTGCACCACTCTTCGATTTTACATGAACATGCTAATCTCTCACATTAACACAGCCACTTCCGTGTCCTCGTCGAGGAGGCCGCTCTCCTCCTATCTTACAGTTCCATGCTGATTTCTCACATTAACATCACTAGCCCCGGTCACTTCTTTATGACCCTTGGGCTACACAAATTTCAAACCTTTTCAAACCTTTTACAACAGTCTGCCTCAGCAGCCGACCATGCTTTCACACCTTATGACGGACGCTTGGGTTGCGCCCGAAACGTCGTGGTTTATTTTATTTTATACCTACGTGACTTTGCGGAAAGAACCAAAGAGTATAGTGTATATTAGTGTATATTAATATAGTGTATAGTAGTGTAGTGTATAGTAGCGTAGTGTAAAGTAGTGTATAGTAGTGGAGTGTATAGTGGTGTGTATAGTAGTGTAGTGTATATTAATGTAGTGTATAGTAGTGTAGTGTATAGTGTAGTGTATAGTAGTGTAGTATATAGTAGTGTATAGTAGTGTAGTGTATAGTAGTGTAGTGTATGGTGTAGTGTATAGTAGTGTATAGTGTAGTGTATAGTAGTGTAGTGTATAGTAGTGTATAGTGTAGTGTATCATAGTGTAGTGTATAGTAGTGTAGTGTATAGTATTGTAGTGTATGTAGTGTATAGTGTAGTGTATAGTAGTGTAGTGTCTAGTAGTGTAGTGTATAGTGTAGTGTATAGTAGTGTAGAGCCCAATGTGTTCGCTTCCCGAACATTCCCCTGTTGACGACTGGCTCTTGTAGGTACAGGAAATATTCATTAATGCATTGATTAACAACGTTTCTTTGTAATAGTATGTGTTCATAACGTTGTCAGTATCTTTATACATTAATATCCATTGTTAACATTGTACAAGGTGCGTTTTTGGGTGAAAAGGGAGTAACGTCCGATGGTGCCGGAACGAATTAATCCTTTCGCGTGCATTTCTGAAACTCGCTTAACGACCAAATTCACTTAACGAGCGGCTCCGTCGAACCAATCGCCGTCGTTGAGACGACGAGTTAGATTGTTGAGCATCCGCTAATCGACGAATCAACAACCCCCTGTCCGTCACATTGCCACCCACCTCCCCCATCGCTCCCCCCCTCCCCAGCCAGGAGTGTTTACTGTTTAAATTTCGATTTAAAGCTTTCGTGACTGCAGGGATTCATCTTCTTGGTTCTTTCGGTAAAGTCACGTAGAAGGGAAGTAATACAATAATAAAAATAAAACAATGATATTTTATTATGTTTTTAAAATATTATATTTTATTATGTTTTATTTTTATTATTTTATTACGTAGAATGGAAGTAATAAAATAATAAAAATAAAACATAATATTTTATGTTTTAAAATCATAATAATATTTTATTATGTAGAATGGAAATAATAAAATAATAAAAATAAAACATAATAAAATATGATGTTTTAAAACATAATAACATATTATTAAAAACATAATAAAATATGATTATGTTTTATTTTTAGTATTTTATTATTTCCATTCTACGTGACTCTACCGAAAGAACCAAGAAGATGTTTACTATTTGTTTAGACCGAATGCCATTTGACACGGCCCTCAATAACAACAACAAAAAAACCTCCCGCACGCCTCCGCAATTCAGGGAGAACGGAACTCAATGGGGGTCACAAGTCGCGTCCCAAAAAAAAATTCGCGTGGGGAGGACATTGATTGTGGCCACGGCGATTGTGTGCGTGCGGGAGACCCTCAATGGCACAAACGGGGAAACCCCCTCTCGCTGTGTCGACACGCGCAGAGACCACACGCGGACCGCACAAAGCGAGACAAAGGGCTGATAGTCCCTCCGTGTGACCTCCCACTCACTCTCTCGTCCACCCGACTCACTGCGGGGAGAGGTCGGTGGCGGTGGTGGTGGTACAGGGGGGGGGGGGTACGAGGTTCAAGTCCCGCAGGCGAGGAGCGAGCGGCAGCTTTGCCAGCCGGCACTGCGACACCGCGAGAGGGTCGTCGTTACTGTAAGAAGCACGCCCGATCGCCATTGTCTCCCCCCACCACCCCCCCAAAAAAATATAAAGATCCCCCGTGTAGCCTTAACAGACTGTAGAAGCAAGTGCTGTTAGCGAGCGCCTATAAAGGCCGGCACGGCACACGAGGGGGGTGGGGTGGCCAACACCACGCCCGACCGCCTTTGTCTCCCTAGTAGCAATGTTTATACATCGCACCAGGTACTCATTTGAGGCTGAGTCGACCTAGGAGAGGCCCAGGACCGGTTCAGATAATCGTCACTGGGTGTTCGGCCGTGAGCGGGAATCGAACCCGGGTCGCCAGGTTCGTAGCGCAGCGCACTAAGCGCTGCACTACCGCAACCCACTTACACAGACACACTCCCAGTACTGATGCTCACACGCACACAAATACAAAGGTCCCCCCCACCTGTTTAGCCTCAACGGAACGTCGGGACAAGCGCTGTTGGCGAGTAGCACCCACGCGGTTCGGTGGCCGGCAACGCGCACACGCGCACACATCGCATCAGCGACGCGTTTGAGGCCGAGTCGACCTAGGGGGGAGGTTCAGCGACCCGGTTCTTATGTTAAAATGTTACTGCGGTGGCTGTGGGGCAAAGAAGGGCATCATCCAGCAGCCGTGCGCATGGACAGGACAGACAGATCGTAATCAAATTGGCAACCTCCGGACTGATCACAAGACCCAGTGTGCTAACGATTTGTCGGTAAGCATCGCGATTGTTTAACCTACAGGCAACTTAGATATTTTGTTTAACTTAATTGTTTTTTTTATTTAATCTGTGAATTGTAAGAGATGTGTTTAAAGCGCGTGTCGACTGTAAGTTTCACGGACAGCGGCAAAACGCTTCCACGAGCGTATTCGAGATTTGTGTTTGAGACGTAGAGAGAGAGAGAGACGCTTTTAAGTAAACATTTACTTTTCGTATTATTGGTTCTTTCGGTAAAGTCACGTAGAAGGGAAATGATAAAATTATAAAAATATAAAAAATAAAAATTCTCACGACGTTTCGACTGCAACACAAGCAATCATAATCAGGTGTGAAATGCACAGAAAGAAAATTTGGAAAAATCATCAACAGGTGTGAAATCCACAGCAGGATTTTTTTTCAAGAACATTTTTTCAAATTTTCTTGCTGTGGATTTCACACCTGATGATGATTGTTGCAGTCGAAACGTCGTGATAATTTTTATTGTTTTATATTTGTATTATTTTATTATTTCCCTTCTACGTGACTTTACCGAAAGAACCAAGAATATGAATCCCTGCAGTCACGAAAGCTTTAAATAAATAAAAATGTACATTTCTGTTGTAATTTCTACCAATTATTTTATTTTGGGTGTTTATAAATGCATCACTCTGTATTGTCAAACGATGCATTCGAATTCACACCTCAATTGTCTTCGTCGCTTATTAAAATCAGCGATTACAAAAAGAGACTGACACACATTAATAAAGATAACACGCCATAGATTTATCTTCTTAAAATATGATTTTAAAATATAAATGTCCCACAAAGGACAGTCCCAGCATCGCGCGCTTTCAGATGCGCTTCTGCGGCCGTCTGGAACGCTCTTGCTTCCGATGCTAGGAAGCCACAGAGAGATTTGCACTTTTAAATCATCATCTCGATTGAAAACTAATTTCTTTAGAACTGCTTCTTGTGTTTAGTTTGTTGTTCTTCCCCCGAACCTCCGATTAACGCGGTTGGCTACGTACAGTTATGTGTTTGTTATCAACATACGTACATAACAAACACATTAATGTCACAGCCGTTTCGCAATCCACTGCTGGATTAAGGACTGCCCCATGCACGTGTCAGTCGCGAGGCGGGGAGTTGGGGGGGAGATCGTTTGACCATACTTCACCATTACGGTCAGACAGTGTATACCATCTGCATGGACTCATTTCGTTCAGCATTTTGTCAAGCGGTGAATGTTACGGACACTTGTTTTATTTGAAAGAAATAGAATGTGATTTATATAGTCTTATGTCGTCTTAGCGATTGTGTGTAACGGCTGCACTCGAATCGGCGGCCAAGCTATACATTTAAAATACGTCTCATCAAATACGTGTTACATATAGAAGCGAATGATGATAATGATGATGGTGGTGGTTATTTTTTTATTCACATTATTTTGGAACATGGATCATACCTTGGATTTAACAGTACACCGGCTACCCGGGTTCGATTCCCGCTCATGGCCAACACCAGTAACGATAATTTGAACCGGTCCTGGGCCTCCCCTACGTCGACTCAGCATCAAATGAGACCCTGGCGCGGTGTGTAAACATCGCCACTGGGGAGACAAAGGCGGCCGGGCGTGGTGCTGGTCACACACCCCCTCGTGTGCCGTGCTGGCCTTCATAGGTGCTCGCTAACAGCACTTGCCCCAACAGTCTGTTCAGGCTATATGGGGGTTCTTTTTCTTTGTTTTATATTAAACGCCCGAGTTCAATTGCGTTTAGGAGACAAAGACAGCCGGGCATTGGTGCTGGCCTCCCACCCTCTCGTGTGCCGTGCCGACCTTCACTTGCCCCAACACTCTGCCGAGGCTATACGGGGGATCTTTGTCTGTGTGGATATTAATACACGCGCGGGGAGAGCGGTGGCGTAATGATGAGCGCGCTGCCGCACGAAACCGGGGCAATCTGGGTTCCATTTGCGGTCACGGCAAACGTCGGCGGCGAGTGGCAATGTCTCAGCCTGCCCTCGGCCTCCTCTGAGCCGCCTCGGCTTCGTGTGGGTAGCCCAGCTGGTTCGGGGAGACAAAGGCGAGCGAGTCGCCACTACCTCGTGCGCCGTGGCCGCCTTCGCAGCTGCTCACTGACAGCACTTGCCCCAGCAGCCTCGTAAGGGACTACACGGTCAGAGTATTTTCATTTCACTCTGTTTTTTTATATAGATACCTCTGAGCCCAGGGCAAGCAGCTGTGTCCAGAGGCGTTCGTTTTTGCAGGCCACGCACTGCTGATGAGACGCATTCAAGTCGAAGCCCCCCCCCCCCTGCTAAGGCTCGCCGATTGGAACACATATGGTGCTGGAAAATACTGGTGCAGAAAGCACATCGGTTGATGGAACGATAAAGTTATACTGGTAGGAACCACTTGGTTCCACCAGCCCACAGAGGATAATTGTGTCCGTCCGTCCGTCGTGCATACAAAAATGGGAGGGGTGGGGCTGGGTGGAAAGGGTAGGGTGGGGAGGGGCTGGGTGGGGAGAGTGGGGAGGGGCTCGGTGGTGAGGGTTGGGCTGGATGGGGGGTGGGGAGGGTGGGGCTGGGTGGGAGGTGGGAGGGGTGGGGCTGGGTGGGGAGGGGCTGGTCACCCCGTAGTGCCCTTATACAACTCAACGTTTAACCTACTCACGCCAGCTGGTGCCCGCCCTCACAGTCGGGCATATTTGCGGAATACACCACGCCGCCGTTGACCCTGGCCATTGACCGAGCAACCCAACGTTCCTACCAGCTCCCTCCGCAGGAATATGTTAGCTCTTGTTCTTGTTGTTTTAGGCGTGGCGGGACAGAGCCTCGAGTGTTATTATTGCATTATTATTATAACTAACAACATCTGAGTACTCAGATTGTAAATGTTGTGAATTCACTCTTCCACTCTGCAACACGCTGGTTGGCTGAAGTAGTAACTCTTTTGAGTTTTGTTTACGTGACAAATCGCTTATTGATTGGCCGTGTCGGGTGTGGGAGGGCTTAGACACATTTATATTTACGCGATCGAACCATAAAACCTTTATTGTGAATAATATTGGTCGCGAAGGCGTACGTGTAAAAAAATAATTGCCATATTCCCACAATGCAATGTGCCAGCAAAATTTAATAATTGTTATTTTCATTTGAATTCATTTTGTATGGCAATGCTTTATGATTATTGAAAGAGGGATTGTCTGTTATCCAGTAGTTTACATTATTATTGATCATATTCAAACACCAATAACAAATACCGGTCATCAGAAAACATTTGGAAAAAAATAAATACAAATGCAGTATCCAAATCTTAGTATCCACTTTGTCTGTCTCCGGCCCTCTCTATTCATGTGCCATGAATAAGGGTCAATGCCCGAAACGTCGCCTATAATGTATTTTTCCTTTTAAGGCCACGGTGTTATTGACGAATGTGTTGAGTTTTTTTCTTCTTCTCAATCATTATCATCAATCATCAGCCGTGTTCTATCCACTGCTGGATGAACGCGTCCCCTCCCCCCAAGCCGCCGCCAATTCTCGCGGTGCTGACAAATATTAATAACAATTCACTGGGATCCTGCACACCAGCTGATTGATTCGTTTCATCCATGCCCTCCCCACCACCCCACCCCCTCCCACCCCCACGCCGGTCGTATTCCTAATCACCTTACAGACTAACGATACGTCTTTAAGAGTCATTACCCTATTGAACCATCAGTCATTACCGCAGAGCGTGTGGAAGGAGGGCACGAATTCACAGCGACGGCTTTACTTTATAGCCCCCTGTTTGTATTCGTGTCGTGCGGTCTCCCCCCCCTCTCCCACCGGTGTTACTTTCATCCGCGATATATACTCTTAAGGTGTATTTATTTTGGGGGGAGTGGGGGGGGAGTTTAAACGGACTTAGCCTTAATTACATAACCGTATCACCATGCTGGCGCTCACGTTAATCCTATCCACGAACACACTCAGATCGCATCGTAATGCTAACCTTTAACGCGTAAACCCCCCCCACCCCCTGTCTCTTTTCTAAATTGCAGATTTAACCACTAACCGTGGCGCTAATCCCCGAAACTCTAACCCGGGGGGGGGGGGGGGGCTATAATTGAGTGGGTTGTTTGTAAGTCGAGTACACACGGGGGGCTCAATAACGTCGCAAGTCATATCACGATGGCTGGAAATAATACATCGGAAGAGAGGAAAAAAAAACATTCACAATTGTTGCGCGCGGTCAGCAACTACCAGCACTATTCAGAGCCCCTTTGTCAAATGCCACGGTCGGACGAATGGTCCCCCCCCACCCCCTCCCGCACACACACTGGAGTCGTTGGTCATACTTCACCGGGCTGGTCAATGCGGGTTGGTGTAGGAAGGAGCCTGGAGGGGGGCCTCGGTTGCCACTCGCCACGGATGTCAATCGCTGGCAAGTTGAGTCTAAGACCAAAGCGGCCGGTTTTTGTTAATACAGGTAGTCCCCGACTTACGACGATCCGACTAACGATATTTCGATCTTACGATGGCAATAGCGATACGACAAAATTGTAAAATATTTTACGTTTCGCGCGGCAGGCAAACGTAGCAGCGTACGAGGTACGATGCTGTACGTTGGGACGATGCCGGGATGTACTGTACGCATATAGTTTATACATTACGGTATTGTGAATTGCTTTGTTTTGCCAAATTATCACCATTCTTTGAGACTCCTGGGTAGGCTATAGGCCGTTTTCGACTTACGATATTTTCGACTTACGATGGGGTCATCGTAACGCATCTCCGTCGTAAGTCGGGGACTACCTGTAAATCGGTGCCATAACCCAGCGGTCACCAACCTTTTTGGCACCAGGCACCGGTTTCGTGGAAGACAATTTTTTCACGGACCGGGGGGTGGTGGGGGGGTCATCACTGGGTCTTTCCCCTTTTCAAAGAAGCTTTCCAGCGACGTTTGTTTTTTTACTCATTGTGGTTACTAGGGGTTAGAGCTTGTGGGCTCACCAACACTGTGACACTGAGACAAGTTCGCAGTGCGGGAAAGAGGCGCGGACGAAAGTGGTGAATCATAAAATAATGGGGGCGGGCCACGCGCGGACTCACCGCTCACCACTATGCGGTGTGTAGAGTGTGTACACACACGGACTCACCGCTCTCACCTCGTGGTGTGCGGCCCGGTTCTCTAACAGGCCACGGGACTGGTACCGGTCCGCGGCCCGGGGGTTGGGGACCCCTGCCCTAACCGCTGCGCCACCGCTCCAACGACATTCCGACGTTTAATCAACGACGAGACGCTCGATCTGCGCGTACGGCGAGACGGGGATGTGTCTCCAAAGGTGCCGCGTGTATTCCATGATCCGGCGCTGTGCAAATGTCATGCCGTGGGCGAAGCGGCGGCGCATTGGTGAGCGCAGTTCATCCCCGCATTGGCACAATATTTTATATATATATACACACGCGCGCATGTATACTGTATACGTGCAGCACACGCTATTTTAAACATATAGGCCACTCAGAGAACGTTTAAACATATTTATAAAACCCAGAACATATATCGATCGGGGTTAGTAGTGACCCATTAACCTGAGTTCTATTCCCCGGTCACGGCTCACATCAGTAGCGAGTGATATCTGAACGAGTCCTGACTCTCCCCCCCCCACGCCTTTCACTACGCAGAACTGCCCAGCGTGGTGAAGTATGGTCCCCTTGGTCGACTCAGCCTCAAATGAGTACTGTACCTGGTGCGGTGTGTAAACATCGCCACTTGGGGGACAAAGGCGGCTGGGCGTGGTGCTGGCCACCCACCCCCTCGTGTGCCGTGCCGGCCTTCATAGGTGAAGTTCGCTACACAACACTTGCCCCTACAGTCTGTTAAGGCTATACGGGGGATCTTTGCCTTTGTTATAAACACGGGGTGAATGTTTGATAGTGGGGAGGGGGGAAGGGGCGAGAGGAGCGGTCCTTTAAAACCCAAAATGCCCCAAAACGTCCAGCGGCCAGCAACAAAGAGCACACGCAAGTTTCTCGATTCGAGCAGGTAAACGTCACCTCGTCAATACACAGGGCGATGCATTTATAGATACCCCGCCAATTGTCCGTGACCCCTCCCCGCTGACTCATTTATCTCACGCGGGTGATTGAATAGGTTCCGGGGTCTCCCCTAGGTCGACTCAGCCTCAAATGAGTGTCTGGTGCGGTGTGTAAAAACATCGCCACCGGGGAGACAAAGGCGGTCGGGCGTGGTGCTGGCCACCCATCCCCGCGTGTGCCCGTGCCGGCCTTCGTAGGTGCTCGCTAACAGCACTTGCCCCAACAGTCTATTAAGGCTACACGGGGGATATTTTGTCCTTGCCTCTATGCTATTATATAAATATTAAGGTTTAATTGGATTCATTTGGGGTGGGGTTAATAGCACGGTGCACTGCACCACTGCACCACCACCACCCTATCATTAACGTGAGCTCCAAATATCGACAAAAGCGAATTCCATCACCGTCTTGCAACGGGCCATGCGCCGACTGTCTGTATACTGCAGTTCGTTTGCGAATACGCGCGTGCGTGACACATTATGAACGTCATCGTCGTCGTCGTCATCCATCGACATGCATGTGCGCCTGTGACAACGAGGGAGCGACGCGTGGCACGGTGGCCAGCGCACCGCGTCGTGAGCCAATTGCCGGCCCTGGCGTCAATTGCCCGGTCAAGGCAAACGTCGAGCGGAGATCGATGTCTGGAGCGGCACTGTAGGGACTTTCCCCAAATTTCTCCAACCCCCCCGCCCCCCTCCCCGCCCGCCAACGTCCTTTCACCACCAGCGTGGTGGTGAAGTATGGTGGTGAAGTATGGTCAAAAACAGCAACGGCCGTTCCCCCGCTAAGTGACGGTGAGGTCACCGCGGGGCTTGTGCCAGGCTAGGTTGCAGTTTGAGGTCGCGCGAAGTGTCGAAGGCTCGCTGGCTGGGGGTCACGGGACAGACCCAGCAGGTGCCCGTGGCTTTGAATGACTGAGATGACCGGCCGATGCACCAGCTGTGCCAACTTTCTGCGTTTTAGCCGCCTGGTGCTCCGCTCGTTGTTGTGAGCGTCGCTCACCTGTCGCCCTCCGTTGTTGCTGGAGAGACGACTGCTGCCATCCAACTGACCAGCAGCAACAGCAGCAACAGCAGCAACAACAGCAGCAGCAGCAACAACAGCAGCAGCAGCAACAGCAGCAACAACAGCAGCAGCAACAGCAGCAGCAGCA
>CM025626.2:8386460-8398355 GCA_014621495.2 Entosphenus tridentatus
ACAGACACACACACAGACACATGCCGTGGCGACCCGCAGCGCGGAACTTTGAAGAGTGTCACAGCCTCCTCATGAAACAGCTGTCTCATCAAAGGCGGCGTGCGATGAAGATGTCGTGGCAATCATAACGCGAGCGTTTTGAAACCACGCAAAGACAAAGATCCCCCGTGTAGCCTTACCAGACTGTTGGGGCAAGTGCTGTTAGCGAGTAGCACCTATGAAGGCCGGAACGGTACACGAGGGGGTGGTGTGGCTATCACCACGCCCGGCCGCCTTTGTCTCTCCAGTGGCGATGTTTACTACACACCGCAACAAGTACTCCTTTGACGCTGAGTCGACCTAGGGGAGGCCCAGGACCGGTTCAAATAATCCTGACTGGTGTTTGGCCGTGAGCTGGAATCGAACTCGGGGCACCGGGTTCGTAGTGCAGGGCGCTAACCGCTACACTACCGCTCCCCCGGTGCCGAGCCTCACCTAGGTCGACTCAGCCTTAAATTGTCACCTGCTGCAGTGTATAAACATCGCCACTGGGGAGACAAAGGCGACCGGGCGTGGTGCTGGTCACCCACCCCGTTGTGTGCCGTGCTGCTTGCTAACGGCACTTGCCCCAACAGTCGATTGAAGGCTATACGGGGGATCTTTGTTTTTTTTTTGTCTTCGAGAAGAGTGGGGAGAATGTGTGACGAGTTCGGCGAAAGTGTCGTGACGAGCTCACTGCACTAGTGAACCCGACAACCTAAGTTCGATTGCCAGCCACGGCGAACACGAGCGGTGAATGTTTAAACCGTGTGTGTGTCTGTATGTGTCTATGTGTCTCCAGCAACAACGGAGGGCGGAGGAGCGACGCTCACAACAACGAGTGGAGCGCCGGGTGGCTAAAACACAGCAAATTGGCACAGTAGAAGGCACAGGTGGTGCATCAGCCAGTCATCTCGGTCATCTCGGTCAGTCGACCTGTGGCACCTGCTGGGTCTGCCCCGTGACCTCCTGCCAGCGGGTGTTCGACACTTCACGTGGCCTCAAGGTGCACATGGCCTGGCACAAGCGTCGTGGTGACGTCACCGCCACTTAGTGGCGAATGGCGGTTATTGTTGCATGTGTATGTATGTCTGCATGTGTATGTGTCTATGTGTCTTTGTTATGTTCTCTCGGGGAGCCGTGGTGCGCGCTGCGCTACGAACCCGGCGACCCGAGTTCGATTCCCGCTCACGGCCAAACACCCAGTCACGATTATCTGAACCGGTCCTGAGCCTCCCCTAGGTCGACTCAGCCTCAAATGAGTAGCTGGTGCGGTGTGTAAACATCGCCACTGGGGAGTCAAAGGCTGTCGGGCGTGGTGCTGGTCACCCACCCCGTTCGTATACCGTTCCGGTCTTAATAGGTGCTCGCTAACAGCACTTGTCCCTACAGTCTGTTACAGGCTGCACGGGGGGCGTGTGTCTGTGGGGTTGTGAGTGGGGATCGGTGGCGTATGATGAGTTCGATTCCCGGCCACGGTTAACGCCAGTGGAGAGTAACATCTGAACCGGACCTGTGCCTCGTCCAGGTTGACTCGGCCTCAAACGAGGTGTCTGCGTGTAACCGTCAGCAATGGGGAGACAAAGGCAGCCGAGTCCCCGCTAGCGACATTAATAGGTGCTCGCGAACACCGATTGCCCCATTGGGTCGATCTTGGTCGTTGTTGTAACGGAAAGATTGCGAAGCTGTATAAACATAATCATAACACACACACACACACGTGTTTGTGATGCTAGTTAGATGCAAAAGTGATATTAATATTCACTGGGTGAGCAAAACAATGAATGCATCTAAAGTTAAATATATTACTCAACGCTCTGTCTCGGTATTGTGTGCACGCACCTAGACGTAATAGCATCATTGTTCTTGGAATAATAACAAGATATATATTTTACTAACTGTTCGTCTCTCTGTTATGAAGGGTCATTGTCCGAAACGTCACGTATATTGTTTTTTTCTCCCCTTTTAGCTCAGTGTGATTGGCGAATGTGTTGAGTGTGTAACATTGTCAATTGAATAGGAAGCAAATGGACCTAACTGTATTATATTCTTGGCTCCTTCGGTAAAGTCACGTAGAAGGGAAATAATAAAATAAT
Source organism: Entosphenus tridentatus (assembly GCA_014621495.2). NCBI lineage: Eukaryota > Metazoa > Chordata > Hyperoartia > Petromyzontiformes > Petromyzontidae > Entosphenus > Entosphenus tridentatus. Next base: position 8,388,575 of record CM025626.2, read on the forward strand.
AGAAATATAAAACAATAAAATTCTCACGACGTTTCGACTGCAACAAGTAATCATCATCAGGTGTGAAATCCACAACAAGAATTTTCTTAAAAACCGCCACTTTTTTCACAATTTCTTGCTGTGGATTTCACACCTGATGATGATTGCTTGTGTTGCAGTCGAAACGTCGTGATAATTTTTATTGTTTTATATTTTTATTATTTGTTAATTTCCCTTCTACGTGACTTTACCGAAATAACCAAGAATATGAATCCCTGCAGTCACGAAAGCTTTAAATCAGGACGTAACTGTGTTTAATTAAATGAGACCGGACCGATCATTACGTTTTGCTGTCGCAACAACAACATCATAATCATCATCGTAAACCGCCACGATCAATCAATCCACTGCTGAATGAAGGATTTTCTCCAAAACCGATCCCGGAAGCCATCCACAGCACCTGCACACCAACTGCCTCATTCGGCTCCATCTCCTCTGGTGTACGCGCCTCTCAGACGCGTTCCATCCCTTGCAGGGCTGTGCAGTGTATCACGTTACCAAAGACACGGATACCCCGTATGGCCTTAGCAGACTGTTGGGGACAAGCGCTGTTAGCGAGCACCTATTAATGCCAGAACGGTACACGAAGCATAACACATCGTAGGATGTGTGGGCGTGGGTGGCCAGCACCACGCTCGACCGCATTTGTCTCCCCAGTGGCGATGTTTACAGGCCTCGCTAGGTACTCATTTGAGGCTGAGCCGATCTAGGGGAGGCCCGGCACCGGTTCAGATAATCGTCACTGGGTGTTGTTGGCCGAGAGCAAAGCAAGAAACGAACCCGGGTCGCCGGGTTCGTAGCGCAGCGTAGCGCTAGCCACGTTACTTCGTCCAAACAAACACACACACACAGGCAGCTGTCTGTATACACGAGGCATGTTAAACTAATTACGCCGCCAGTGAAAACATCGGGAATGGAGTTTCCTCTGTTGATGCGACAGCGAGAATAACTACAAGTGCTGCTGTTGCTGCTGCTGCTGCTGCCGGTGGTGGTGGTGGTGGTGTGGGGAACGTCACTGCGGGGAGATGGAGGGCGATTCAAGCGGGGCGTGCTTGGGCTACTGCCGGGCACGCAGAGGGTGACCCGGCCCGGCTCGGTTTTGCCGCAGCAACTTTCGGAAGACGTTCGGTCGAGCAGTGGATAGACCTTGGCGGACGACAGTGGTGGTGAGAAACGCGTCGATGTTTAATGAGCCCGCGGCGATTGAGCATCGTACAGACGGGATCGCTGCAAACGAAGATGCAGATTTCCACCGTGTAGCTTTCGCCAGACTTTTTTGGGGCAAGTGCTGTTAGCGAGCACCTATGAAGGCCAGAAAGGTACGCGATCGGGATGGATGGTCAGCACCACGCCCGACCGCCTTTGTCTCCCCAGTGGCGATGTTAACACACCGCACCGTGCACTCGTTTTGAGGCTGAGTCGACCTAGTAGGTGGGGGCCCACGACCGGTTCAGATAATCGCCACCGGTGGTGTTGGTGGCCGTGAGCGGGAATCGAAATCGGGGTTCGCCGGGTTCGTAGCGCACCGTGGCGCTAAACCGCTCGCTCTTCCAAGTGTGGATGTATAACCACCCACACACACACACAGCGAGGGTATTGCATCATTAAGTCCGCATTGAATTTCAAAAGTCCGTAATGAAAGAAATTATTTGGCGATGCTGCTGCTGCTCCTGCTGCTTCTTTGGCAGTGGCGCGCAAGCGCCGCGTAGCAGAACAACAACACAAAACCATCACACTCGCCAACAACAACAATAACAACGACGTCAACGTCACTGTGGACTTAAAATAAAAATGCGTAATCGGCGACGTTTCGGACAATGGGCCTTCTTCGCAGAAAATAAATATAGAGGCCGGAGAGTGTATTCTCGCTCATCAGCCACTCTTTCTTGCTTGCCTGTCTCTTTATTAACTATGGTGAAGGGTCGATGCTCGAACCGTCGCGAACTTTATATATATATACTATTTAAGGGCACAGTGTTGTTGACAAGTGTGTTGAGTTATTTTTTTTTAAGTCGACAATGAGTGGAAAGTGCTGTGCAGCCTCATTTTAATACAATTCTACTCACTGTTGTTCGAATAAAGTTTAATGTCACGTCCTATGTACTGTATATATACATTCTATGACGGTGTATACATAGCCTGTGATTGGAAATAAATTGTGCCTGTGTGTATGTTATTTACAGAATGTTACCGCAATTGATTAACAGACAAAGATACAGATCCCTCGTATAGCCTGTAACAGACAGTTGGGGCAAGTGCTGTTAGCGAGCACCTATGAAGACCGGCACGGCACACGAGGGGGTGGGTGGCGTCTCCCCAGTGGCGATGTTTTTACGCACATCACCAGGTACTCATTTGAGGCTGAGTCGACCTAGGGGAGGCCCAGGACCGGCTACCTTTGTCTCCCCAGTGCTGATGTTTTATACATCGCACCGGCAACTTATATTTGAGGCTGAGTCGACCTAGGGGAGGCTCACAATCGTCGTCAGGGTTGCTGTCCGTGTGTTTTTTTTAATCACGAGACTTTTGCCGTAAATAAAAGACTGCTGACTTTTGTACAGAGCAAAAACAAACGTCTCATTATTCTTCACATTCACGCAGGAATCAAGTCTCCATGTGCGCTCACGCGCGCGCGTGCGTGTGTGGGGAGCGAGTTCGATTCCCGCTCACGGCCAACACCAGTGACGGATCATCTGAACCGATCCTGGGCCTCCCCGAGGTCCACTCGGCCTCAAATGAGCACCTGGTGTCGTGTGTAAACATCGCCACTGGGGAGACAAAGGCGGTCGGTGGGCGCGGTTCTGGCCACCCACCTCCTCGCGTACCGTTTCGGCCTTCATAGGTGGTGCTCGCGACCAGCACTTGCCCCAACAGGTCCGTTAGAGGCTATACGGGGGATATTTACCTTCGTATTTGTGGGTGGTGGTGGTACGGGCGTGGCTCCGGGCACACACACACACACACCTCGAGGGCAATGTCGGTCTTAATGGGAGTTTTCCAAAAGCATTCACCTCTTAGCAGTGTGCTACAACAAATACATGGGGGTCCTTTGTCTTTGTGTGTGCGAGTGGTGGCGCAGTGGTTTGCGCGCGGAGTTACGAACCCGGCGGCACCGAGTTCGATTCCCGCTCACGGCCAACACCGGTGACTTTTATCTGAACTCGTCCTGGGCCACCCCTAGGTCGACTCAGCCTCAAAGTAGTACCTGGTGCGATGTGTAAACATCGCCACTAGGGAGACAAAGGCGGCCGGGCGTGGAGTTGGCCACCCATCCCCCTCGTGTGCCGTGCCGTCCTTCATAGGTGATGCTCGCTAACAGCACTTGCCCTTACATTCTGTTCAGGCTATGCGGGGGATCTTAGGCTTGAACGTGTTCGCATTTATATAAATCATCGCCAGTCATACGCAGAAGCTAGACCGTGTACCCACGCGCGTGCATTAGAGTGCGTGCGTGCCATAGGTTCTTCGTGGTATATATGGTTAGAGGGAGTGCTCTCACCAGTAATATCTGGTTAAACCGTATTGGCTTTTTTTTTCGAGCAAAAAAAAGCCAATACGGTTTGCGAATCGTGGTATGGGTGTGGAAGACCAAGGATTATTATCGACGAACCAATAACTATTACGTCCTCATGCGCAGACACAGAACGCATTGGAGGCGGTGGTGGGAGGTAGGCCGTTGGGAGCGGTGGCGCAGCGGTGAGCGCACCGCAGCTATTAATCAACCCGATTATTATTTTGGTGAGATGTGTCTGCGTGCACAAGGGCATCGTCACAAACACGCGGACGCACATTAGTCCATAACGCCGCTGTGAAAATAATCGGGCGATTCTTCAGCTTTAAAGAAGGATCGCCGACCCAAAATCGCCGCCTGTTATGTTTCCATCATGAATCATTTGTTAGGTGGCAATACTTCGCGTGATGAAACGTGCTTTATCACCCGTGCATCGCTATCAAAAAAAGTATTATTGTTTAACTATAATGACAAGTCAGCTAGTCCATTAACAGCGCACACCGTATACGCGTGCTACTAATAACAGCACGCTGGACATGATCTTGTACCATTCATATGCATGCGAAGTATTATACATCACCCTATGCACGTGTTATTGTACTCATCGTCAACACGCTACATATCATCATCATCGTAAACATCACACGTAGGTATGCTGCAGTGCACGTATATGTAGCCCAAATTACATACCGTCATCATAATCGGCCGTTGTCGATCCACTGCTGGATGAAGGACCCCGAGTTCTGTACACGCACGCGCACTGTATGATGAGTATTGGTCTTTGTACGCACATTGACGCCTGCGTATCGCGCATATAATGCCGGATTATAGTAGCTAACACTTACAGATGAACGTGCCGAGCGGGTAATGTAAATTGTAATGACGTTCTCGAAGGCCTAGAGAGATTACATTTAACAGAGACAAAGATCCCCCGTATAGCTTTCAACAGACTTGGGGCAAGTGCTGTTAGCGAGCACCTATTAGGGCCGGGACGGTACAGGAGGGGGTGGATGTCCAGCACCACGCCCGACCGCCTTTGTCTCCCCAGTGGCGATGTTTACACACCGCACCGGGTACCCATTTGAGGCTGAGTCGACCTAGGGGAGGCCCAGGACCGGTTCAGATAATCGTCACCGATGGTTGGCCGTGAGCGGGAATCGAACCCGGGTCGCCGGCTTGAACACACACAGCCATAGCCGTGCCTATCCAGATCGCCGTACAAGTTGTTGATTGGTCAATTGCACAGGGGCAGTGGTGTCAGCCCTTAAAAAAGTGCCACGTTGTTTTAAGAGTCTAGGGGAGTCGGCAACCTACTGCTGCTGCTGCTGCTGCGGAGCCGCATGCGGCTCTTCATGGCACTGCTTCGTCACCGATATTTAGTAAAGAGCCACCGGTCACTGCGCAGGGCATTCGTGAATTTTGAGTTTTGTTGTTGTAGTTTTACCGAATTCGAACAGCAAACGTTTCTTATTGTCATTTAAAATGTCAACCCCCTGTCCGCAGACCAAACGTCGAGACAGCGATCACCTCCTCTTCACAGCCCCTGAGCCAGTTGTGTGAAAGTCCACGTTCCTATGGCCGGCGGTTTTGGGGAGAACGGGCGAGTCACCGCTGTTGACAAAAAAAACCCCACAAAGCAGTACAATTGTATCGACCCCCTCCCCCCCACCCACCGGAGTGAAGTATTATGATGGGCTGAGTCAAACGCCTCCCCCCCCCCTCCCCGAACCAGTGTGTGTTAATCTCGCAACGTTCCGATCTTCAGGCTGAAGCCACGTGGCGTGGAGGAAGCGCGTCCACGCAGCGGTCCCCGTCGGAGTACGACGCTCGAGCTCATAAATAGCGGAACCGCTGCAGAGTCGCTCTCCGTTGCGTCGCCTTTCTCCACTCGCGACATCGTCGTGATCATCATCATCATCAGCATCATCAGCAGCAGCAGCCGCAGCATCGGTGCCACTACCACCACCACCACCACCGTCATCATTCATTATTCACTACAGCACCTCGCACGGGATTGGCACGCGAACTGGTGGCACGAAGCCACGGCCGTCGCGAGAGGGGTGTTACTGGATGTGGTGGGCCGGGTGGAAGCTGTGCGCGTTGTCTTATTTTGTTTGGGGGGTGTCGGGGGGGTTAAACCTGGATACAATCGAGCCCTGAACGTGGACATACACAGATTACATCGCATATTAAACGGCACACGAGGGAGTGGGTGGCCAGCACCATGCCCCGATCGCCTTTGTCTCCCGAGTCGCGATATTTACTACACACCGCACCAGGTGTGCGCGGCGACGTCACCACGCACGCTCGAATGCGTCTTTAAGCGCGCAAGTTTTGCCAATGTATCGCGTGATAATACAAATATGATAATCACGAACCGTCAGTTTGTAGGCACGAGGATGTAAACAACAACAGCAATGACGACTGCCTGTAAACAGAGATAAGGAAATAACACAATAATTGCAATTATGAAATTGTAACGATTTGCCATTTTTTGTGTTTACCCCCCAATAATTATTAGTGTTAACAGTTGACAAGTAAACAAAACAACATTACGTCATTCTACACCAATATGGTAAACAGCTGCACGTCAATAATTAGAGAGCGGTGGGGCGGGCGGGGGTGGTGGGGGTGGTGGTGGGTGGGGGGCGCGCGCGCGATATTTGTTCTAAATTAAAACATCAACTTAAAGCGCGCGTCGCGCCAGAGGATGATCCAAAACCCGGTCACGAAATAAAACCCCTCGCCCATAGTCACCCGACGTCAAGTTCACGCGCACCTGAACTTCGCGTCCCAGATCGCCAGACGACGCGCGAACACGGGACGCGACGCGCGCGCGCCACGCGCACAAACGAGCCGCTTGGCGAGTGTCGTCCAGTGAGCGCGCACGGTACGGCGTACGAATGTTACGTTGCCCGGCAAGTGTCGGATTATCGTAGTAGCAAAAGTAAGTAGCCGCATAATGCTACGGGGGGGGGGGGGGGGGGGGGGGGAGGCACCCGCACTTGCAAGGGCCCCCCGCGCTAAATGCTTTCACGTTATCAGTTCCGGTTCAGCGATTCTGCACTTGCTCTATGACTATAGTACTGTACCGCCTTCAACTTTTACGAACGACTGGGCGTTTAAGGTTAGCCAGTTGTATTATCTGGCCGCATAGCGAATGAAAAAAATGCAGGTACTCTACTGCGCAAGGAAACAATGTACGTGCTTTATTATTTACATGTTTGTTGTTTAATTTAGGGACGCTTTTATAACACATGCTACAGACCCCCCCGCTAGCAATGCATCAGAGCGCGTCGTGGGCACGCGCGCGCGCGCGTGCGTGTGTGGAGTGTCCCGTCGTCACGGCATTCACAATCTGGCGCGTACAGAGAGTGGCGGCGCGGGCCGATGTGCCGGTGGGTAGACCAGGAGACGCTCCTTCGCATTGCCCTCTCCCGAATCGTAACTTCAAGGCTTGGGGTAGGTGAAGCTCATGTCCACGGAAGCTCTTGCGATGTAACATTGCGTGGCTTGAGGCGTGACACATTGCGCCACCTTGCATGTGCATTGCGGACTTTACGCGTGATACATTGCAATTACTGTACATGTGCAATGTCTATTGAACGTGTCGAACTTCACATGGCGGACTTCACGCATGATAGTTTGTGCAACTAAGCATGTACAATGCATGATGCGGATGTTACCCATGATGATTTGTACTACTATGCATGTGCAATGCACGATGCGGTTTTTACGCACGGTACACTTCTATTCACGTACAATGCACAACGCGGACATTATGCACACTACATTGTACTACTCTGCATATACAATGCATAATGCGCACTATACACACGTGTACACATCATACGTCTAAGATGATACGCGTACGTTCTCGTGTACGTAACGTTTCCCTTAACATCGTGAATCGTACCTCGACAGAATAAGCAAACACACTATTACTGTGTGTCGCAAAACAATTCGATTTCCGACTATCTCTTGCGATTTATTTTTTATTTTAACTCGAAAAATCACGTGCGTGCATGTGTTTGTTTTCTACACGCGCGCGCGTGTGTGTATGTGTATACGTGTGGGTGTATAGTCAATGTATCTATGTGTATATGGGGCACGGTAGCGTAGCGGTTAGCGCACCACGCTACGAACCTGGCGACCCGAGTTCGATTCTCGCTCACGGCCAACACCAGTGACGATTATGTGAACCGGTGCTGGTTCTCCCCTAGGTCGACTCAGCCTCAAACGAGTGTCCCTGGTGCGGTGTGTAAACGTAACCACGAGGGGAGATAAAGGTGGTCAGGGCGTGTTTCTGGCCACCCAACCCCTTGCGTGCCGTGCCGACCTTCATAACTGTTCGCTGATAGGGCGATACGGGGGGGGGGGGGTGTGGGGTGTGGGGGACACATATGTGTACGCGTGTGCGCGCGCGTGTCCGTGTACGTATGTTTCATGCACGTATACATGCGTATACATGCGTGTGTCTGCGTGTGTCTGCGTGTGGGGAGTGATAGTGTAGCGGTTAGCGCGCTGCGCTATAATCCCGGCGACCCGGGTTCGATTCCCGCTCACGGCCAACATCGGTGACGATTATCTGAACCGGTCCCGGGCCTCCTCTATGTCGACTCAGCCTCAAATGAATACCTGGTGCGGTGTGTAAACATCGCCACAAGGGAGACAAAGGCGGTCGGGCGTGATGCTGGCCACCCACCCCCTCGTGTACCGTTCTGGCCTTCATAGGTGCTCGCTAACAGCACTTGCCCCGACAGTCTATTGAGGCTATATGGGGGATCTTTGTTTGTCTGCGTGTTTACGTCGCATTCCGCGTCTGAGCTAATAGGTGCTCGCTAACAGCAGTTTGCCCCAACAGTCTGCGAATGGCGATAGGGGGGTGGGGGTTACGTGTCTTGTACTGTGTGCGATTTATAGAAATCTGTCATCTGTATGGGCTCATGCGACATGAGACCCCCCCCCCCAACCCCATCGCGTAATTGCGAAGCGATACAATGTCAACACCCACACCATTCCTGTCTGCACATATACAATATGTATGTATATATATAGAGAGAGAGAGAACTATGGGATTACACTGTAAATTAATGATGGACATTTTGTTATTTTAAAGGCATTAATAGAGGGGTGACTTCGTACAACAAAATGCGGAATGTATTTACATTTAAACGCACTTTGTCGGAATGCCATTCATTAACTGTATTCAAATATATATATACGATAATACGATACAAAGATCCCCCGTATAACCTACACGGGCTGTTGGGGCAAGTGCTGTTAACGAGCACCTATGAAGGCCGGCACTGCACACGAGGGGGTGGGTGGCAGACACCACGCAACAAAGACAAAGGTCACCCGTATAGCCTGCACAGGCTGTTGGGGCAAGTGCTGTTAGCGAGCTGCACCTACCAAGTCCGGCGCGGCACACCAGAGGCTCCGTGACCAGCAACCACGCCTGGTCGCCTGATGCTAGAAGTTACTCATTTACGGCTGAGCCGACCCAGGGGAGAACCAGAACCGGTTCAAATATTCGCCACCGATGTTGGCCGTGAGCGGGTAATGGAATTCACGACGTCGGTTTAGTAGCGCGGTGCGCTATAACCACTACATCACCGCTCCCCATATACTGAAATACGTAACATGCACGGGCGTGTGCGCACGTACGCACACAGCGTGTTTAATGTGTGCGCGCGTACGTCAATGTATGCATAGTGGCCGCCGCAATTGAGAACGCGATGCTGAAAGTGCGAGAATTCGTTTCTTCTAAATCTAATCAAGGACGAACTCACATCCGAGTTGAGTAATTGTACGCTATACACAAAGATCCCCCGTATATCCTGCACACATTTTCAGCGGAACGGCGCGCGAAAGGATAGTGTGGCTAGAACCATGCCTTGCCGCCTTTGTCTCCCCAGTGGCGGTGATTTTACACACCGCACCGGGTACTTATTTGAGGCTGAGTCGACCTAGGGGAGGCCCAGGACCGGTTCAGATAGTCGTCGCCACTGGTGTTGGCCGTGAGCGGGAATCGGGCATGGGTTTCGTAGCGTAGTGCGCTTACAACGGCACTACCACCACCCTGCCCCAATTATAGATATATATGTACACACAAATATAACCCCCCACCCACCCACCCCGGTATATCCTTAACAGACTGTGGCGGCAAGTGTTGTGAGTGAGCGCCTGTATGCACACACAAACGCACAAACGCACAAACGCACAAAC
>CM025626.2:8409386-8433600 GCA_014621495.2 Entosphenus tridentatus
GGGGGGGGGATGTAAAAAAGTCCGCGAGCGTACAGGGAGGGGATGGAGGGGTCAAGTTTTGACAGATTTTTGCGTACCTACTCCACGGATGGCCCCCTAACTGGGACCCGGGAGGGGGGGGGGGTTAGGAAACTTCAGCCGACGCGACTCCCTCGCTCGCAAACGCATAAACCTCGCGCCCTATCGATCGAACGCGAATATCGATTAGGTTTTGTTGTTGTTTTTTTTTAAGTTGTAAAATGTGTTCGTTTATTTTACCCTCTGCAACGATGGCAAACTTTGCGGGGGGTTTTCTTTTGTTGTTGTTGTTGTATCGTGCACAGATTCCGCGAGCCCGTTCCGTTCATCACCCTCCCCCCCCCTCCACTGGTTAGTTGTGTTGCGTGTGCGGTGGGGGGTGCGGTAGCGTAGCAGCGGTCGGCGCTACGAACCCGGCGACCCGAGTTCAACTCCCGTTCACGACCACCGACAACCCAGTGACGATTATCTGAAGCGGTCCTTGGTCGACTCAGTCTCAAACGAGTACTTCGTGCGGTGTGTAAACATCGCAGCGAGCGAGACAAAGGCGGCCGGGCGTGGTGCTGGCAACCCACCCCCTCGTGTGCAGTGCCGGCCTGCGTAGATGCTCGCAAACAGCCCTTGCCCCAACAGTCTGTTAGAGGCTATACGGGGGATCTTTGTCTTTGTTGTGTACGGCATTGCTTCATGCGGAGTGCTGTTGTCAATAACAGCAGCAGCAGGCTCTGGCGATGCTGCTGCTGACGATGATGATCGCCAGAATGTACCGCATGCGACGCAGACTTCTATAGCTCGCCTTCAAGCAAACCATGCCCGATAACATTGGTCTGGAAGGCCACATAGGGCCACGTAAAAAGCAGTCTAAATCATTGACCACGCGGGCATGTCGAATGGTCCTCGTGTTTTCTCTGGCGTCTACGCACGATCAAATGCGCGTGGCTGGATTCGTCGAAGCCGCGAATCTTTGCAGCGGCTTCGTAACGGCCACCGGCTGGCAACTCATTTGAGCCACCACCGCAAGGAAAACAACAAAAGGCAGTGAGACCTCCCTCTCCGGGCGACCCTTAAGAAGAACCACGACGGCTGCTGGGCGTCCACAATCGTCGGTGGTGGTGGTGGTGGTGTGGAGAGAACCACTCGTGATCAATAATTCACTCGCCTCTATAATCAAAACACCTGGGCCTCCCACGTGTCAGTCTCTCCCCCTCTCTCGCCCCTCTCCGTGTCTCTCTCGCTCTCGTATTTGTTAGTATACAACGTGTTGTAGGATCTGTCTGCGATGCAACAAACAACAATAACAACAACACCGACAATAAAGGGCTCTTTCCCCAAGTCGCTAGGCCAGGATACAAATGCTTGCTCGATTAAAAAAAAAACCCAATAGGCTGATGGAACGTTTTAAAATGTAGATATTAAAATCTCGCTATAGCACAGAGTTCCGCTTACGATTTCACGTGATTGTACACAATACTCCACGGTAATTTAGAGTGCCCGTGGGTCTATATATATTGGTGGACAGTTGCTTGTGTGTGGCCGTTATAAGACGGGCGGTCAATGCTTCGGTGTGTAGGTGTGTTGCAAAGACGTGCAATGACGATGTGGTTATTTGTAAGTAGCAGTATCGTGCCCGTGCAAGTTCAGTCATAATTGCACGGTGTTAAACGGCGCCTCCGATTAGCACGGTTGACTACGTACGGTGCGAAAGAAGCTCTACATACACACGCTACGAGCATGTACGATAGCGTATACTTGCCGTGGGTAGAATGACAATAATGTGTAGTGTAGGCGTTGTGTATGTTGAACTTCTTTCGCACCGCACGTAGCCAGCCGTACTCATCGGAGATGCGGCATAGGGGCTACAGAAATATACAATGTATTGCCGTGCTAATATACACTACTCGTGTTATGCAAATATATTCAATAAACATGTTCTAATTGCGTACGCATGCGGCGTACGCAGATGTACGTATATATATACACACACGCGCACAGGACACAAGCATAGGCGGTCGTACTTTCCATAAGCATAATATATACAACATCATCGTACGTGAGCGTGTAGGATTGTACAATTCCGCAGGCGTACACGCGAACACAATATACACATACATGCAATGAAAATCCGCGTGTTTTTGGGGGGTTAGACCACGTGGTAATTTTATGCCCAAAACAATTATTGTCATCGGCCCGCCACCACTTGGCAAGATTAAGCCATGAAGTGCCAATGCATCGATCAAATTCTGACACACGTGGACACGCACGATACGTAATAATATTTATAAATATAGATAATTGAACAAAACAACTGACAGAAGTTCGTTCCGCAATAGAAAAAAACATATGTATATATACAATTGCATTGCATGGCCATCAGCATATCATAGCCTCCTGCCCACCGATGTCTCCCCACAGCAGCGTTTGTATGAGCAGGCAAAATCATGGACCGGTTTTAAACGCTCAGTCTCATCAGCAGAGCTGTAGCCAGCCAAAGAGATGCTGCCAATTTAACAAATGAACCTCGGTTTACGTGCGCGCGTGTGAGTGATTGTGTGAGTGAGTGTGTGAGTGAGTGTGTGAGTGAGTGTGTGAGTGAGTGTGTGAGTGAGTGTGTGAGTGAGTGTGTGTGAGTGAGTGAGTGAGTGTGTGAGTGAGTGAGTGTGTGAGTGAGTGTGTGAGTGAGAGTGTGTGTGAGTGTGTGTGTGAGTGAGTGTGTGAGTGAGTGTGTGAGTGAGTGAGTGTGTGAGTGAGTGTGTGAGTGAGTGTGTGAGTAAGTGTGTGTGAGTGAGTGAATGAGTGAGTGTGTGAGTGAGTGAGTGTGTGAGTGAGTGTGTGAGTGAGAGTGTGTGTGAGTGTGTGTGTGAGTGTGTGAGTGAGTGTGTGAGTGAGTGTGTGTGTGTGAGTGAGTGAGTAAGTGTGTGTGTGAGTGAGTGTGTGAGTGAGTGTGTGAGTGAGTGTGTGAATGAGTGAGTGTGTGAGTGAGTAAGTGTGTGAGTGAGTGAGTGAGTGTGTGAGTGAGTGTGTGAGTGAGTCAGTGTGTGAGTGAGTGTGTGAGTGAGTGAGTGTGTGAGTGAGTAAGTGTGTGTGTGAGTGAGTGTGTGAGTGAGTGAGTGTGTGAGTGAATAAGTGTGTGTGTGAGTGAGTGTGTAAGTGAGTGTGTGAGTGAGTGTGTGAGTGAGTGTGTGTGTGTGAGTGAGTGAGTGTGTGAGTGTGTGAGTGAGTGTGTGTGTGAGTGAGTGTGTGAGTGAGTGTGTGAGTGAGTGAGTGAGTGTGTGAGTGAGTAAGTGTGTGTGTGAGTGAGTGTGTGAGTGAGTGTGTGAGTGAGTGTGTGAGTGAGTGAGTGAGTGTGTGAGTGAGTGTGTGTGATTCGCGATCGTGCAACGAACCCGGCCACCCGAGTTCGATCCGCGCTGACGTCCAACACTGGTGACGATTATCTGAAGCGGTCCTGAGCCTCCTCCCCTAGGTCGACTCAGCCTCAAATGAGTACATGGTGCGGTGTGGAGGCGTGGTGCTGGCCACCCTTCTCGTGGTACCGTCCCGGCCTTCATCGGTGCACGCTTATCTGCACTTGCCCCAACAGTCTGTTGAGGCTATACGGAGGGGGGGATCTTTGTCTTTGTGTGCACCGAGTAAGGCTGCAAAATGCAATTACAAAAATCCGATCTCTTCCCGTTCGTTCGCAATCCCCGTTCGGCCCCGTGTGTTTGCCATGCCAAGCGACGGGATGGGACATTCTATTGGCTTAGAAGTTGCGCGTGTTTTTGTTGTTGTTGATATCTGCTGTAAAGAAGGGCCATCGCCCGAAACGTCGAATAGTATATAAGTCACCTTTACAGAATATATGTTGTCGATATTTGCGCTTTATGCATCACTGCACATCGCCGCAGCATACATCAAGCGGGCATCACCAAGTATTTTTTTTTGTTTTATTCGAGAGCCATCGTAAGAGGTGCGGGACACACAACGGGCGCTCTCGTGCGTCCATTAACGTCCTCCCGACGTCTTTTTTCCGACGTCCTCTCAACGTCTTTTTTCGACGTCCGATCGACGTCCTCTCAACGTCTGAGCACGTGACCAGACGCGATGTCACTCCCGGGGTATTCCCACTCCTCACCCCCAGCAGCCAATCAGATGCGCGCGCGCGCACGGTCACGTGTTACGCACGTGACGTGCGGTGCGCTAACAATATTCAATATTCGCGGTTTTGCTGCTTGGCGTTGCAGTCATCACGGATGCAACGACCCCAATGTGATGTGCGTACTAACGTTGTAATAAATACATAAATAAAACGTGTACACGAGTGTAATAACAATTAGAGCATTAATATTGCTATTTAGCCAAATAAAAAAACTATTTAAATATTCGCGGTTTGCTTTTTAATTTTTTAATTTTACCAGCTAAGGCCCAGTGAGCTTTTTAGCTCTTATTTTTTTAGAAGCGACCTGGCCACAAATGATAATGTAGATTATATATATTTGTTGTGTAGGCGAAGTCCTCGCGTTGCCACATGTACATTTATATTAACGAGTACAACTGCTGATGGGCTCTTTTCTCGCTCCCACAAAACTGCCCGAGTCGATAACCCTGGCCTGCTGATGAGCTCTGATGAAGACGAAACCGAACCTTATCATCCACCGTTGTGTACTGCTCATGGAATATTTCTGAAATATTCAATTTATGGCAGTGAACTAAAATAAAATGCTTAATGCTTTCATAACAATAAGACATTTACGCAAGCACGTGGGGTTTTTTTTTAGTTGTTACATTTTTATAGATTACGGAAATTTAAGAGTGTCACAGTCATTGACAATTTTTGAACCGCATTGCATTTCCTTATCAAACGGGGCACAGCATTCCAATTGACGGCATACTCACGCCTAACAAACCATACCGATTAACAACGCGCCAAATTATCGTCAACAACGAGGCGTGCGAAACGAAACACCTTCCCATAGTTGTGTCTGGCGAGTAAATTTGTTAGTTCCACAGCACATCGGCCACGCGGACTTTTCTGGGCGATTTCGCGAACGTCCCCAGCAAGCGTTGGGAGCGTTTTTAAATCCTTTATATTAAGTTCACTTGCTTGCTTGCGCGCTTACGACCGTGTAAATCCTTCGGTCGTTTTTTAACCCACTTCCCGTGATCCAATCGAGCTGACATTTTCCACACAGACTCGTTGTGCGTGACAATTACTTTTCGTGAACATTTTTTTCAAAAATGTTACACTTTTTTGGATTTTTTTTTTATATTTAATTACCAATTGCTTAATGGTGGCAGGCAATCATCTGACCCATAGGTAGCAGCCATCTCAAGCCAGAGGACGAGAGGACTCTAGCCGCCACGCATATAAAGGATTTATAGTGAAAAACTTAGTTTTTACGGGTTAATTTTTTTGTTCGTGTCGATGGCGAGCAAACACTCAGGGAACGGCTTTCGACGTTCGAGGTGTGATCTTCGAACAGACCCACGTTTGGCTTTAATTGGATCGAGGTTCGCAGCCAGTCTCGACAGCACAAACGACGGAGCGTGGAGGACTTTGTGTGTGTGTGCGCGTTTTCCTCGCATTGTTGAATAAACGGGTGAATAGGCCCCAGCGCGTTCGCAATGCAAAGCGACGGGTTTGGATATGTCATTGGCACGGAAGTTGCAATTGTTTTGGTTGTTGTTGTTGTAATATCTGCTGTGAGGAAGGGCCATCGCCCGAAACGTCTAATAGTATATACGTCACATTTCAACGCCGCGTGTGTTGAGTATATGTTGTTGTTGTTGTTGATATTTTTGCCTTATGCACTACCGCCATCGTCGTAGCAAACATCAGCGGCTTCACCAAATATTTTGTTTCATTTTGAAGCCCTCGTAAGAGGTCTCGACATACACAACAATGATCGTGTGTCATTTACCGGCGTGCGCTTTGCCACGTGTGTACACACAACATACAAAGATCCCCCGTATAGCCTTAACAAAGACTGTTGGGGCAAGTGCCGGTTAGCGAGCACCTATGAAGGCCGGTACGGCACGCGAGGGGGTGGGGTGGCCAGTACCGCTCCAGGCACTAATTTGAGGCTGAGTCGACCTAGATGAGGCCCATGACCGCTTCAGATAATCGTCACCGGTGTTCGCCGTGAGCGGGAATCGAACTCGGGTCACCGGGTGCGTAGCGCAGCGCGCTAACCCACTACACTACCGCTCCGCACACACATTCACACTTACGTACATACATACAAAGACAAATATCTCCCGTATAGCCTTAACAGAGACTGTCGGGGCAAGTGCTGGTTAGCGGCACCCAGCCGTCTTTGTATCCCCCGGGTACCAAGGCTTTACACAAGGTTCAGGCAGTCGACCTATAGGCCTTGTTGGGTAGTCCCAGAGCGGGTTTCTATTCATTTTATGTTGAACTTCTTTCGCACCGTACACAGTCCACCGCCCATCGCTCGGCTCACGCGTCAAACGCTCCGCGACCACTGCCCTATACAAAGACAAAGATCCCCCCACCCCCCCCCCCCCCCCCCCCCCCCCCGGGGGGGGGGGGCCCGGGCCCCAACGCCGCCCAGCAGGGGGGAGGGGGGGGGGGGGGGGGTTGACAGGAACCACGCCCGGCTGCCTTTGTCTCTCCAGCGCTCAACGTCCACACGCCGCCAAATGTAATCATTTAAGGCTGAGTCGACCGAGGGAAAGCCGAGGACCGGTTTAAATAATCGCCGCTGCTATTGGTCGTGAGCGAGAATCAAACTCGGGGTCGGCAGGGGTTCGTAGCGAAGTGCGTGCACACGCTGCAGAATATCCACGCTCACCGCATCTCCACAACACGTGCACCTACAACATTGCAGACAGTAGCGAAACGTAAAATAACATAAATACGCTTAATATATTATTCTCATCGCAGAATCTGCTCAATGCTTGCGTATGCATATAGACGCAGTTTGGTGAAGGGTTGTCAGTATCTATATTAAAAAATACACGTTTTCACATTTCAGACAATGTTATGCCCAATGTTATTTTGACACGTTTGTTCGTACGTAGGCATGCGTATGTGTGCTTGCGTGTGTACGCAGTTTTGTATGCGTGTGTTAACACTCAAAATTGCATATCAGCATATATCTAAATAGTTTATCAGCATATATAAAACACGTTTTCACATACAAGACAATATTATGCACTTATGCCCAATGTGATTTTGACATGTGTGTTCGTACGTACGCATGCATATTTGTGTGCGTGCGTGTAAGCAGTTGCGTGCAGTTTTCGATGCGCGCGTTTCTGTGTTCACTCAAAATTGCCCACGAAGATATTTTTTTGAGCTGTCATATGTCACGCACAGCGCGCGAGCGGTGGCGCAAGTGGTTAGCGCGCTGCGCTGTGAACCTTCGCAACCTGGGTTCGATTCCTATCCCGGCAGACGTGGGTTAAGCTCGTTGGCGACTTTCGAAACATCACAGAATCGTCCACAACAGCCCTTCCCTAAAGAGGAATGAGGATCACATTCGGCCCTATCCGCACAACACTCGGTGCAACG
Organism: Entosphenus tridentatus; assembly: GCA_014621495.2. Taxonomy (NCBI): domain Eukaryota; kingdom Metazoa; phylum Chordata; class Hyperoartia; order Petromyzontiformes; family Petromyzontidae; genus Entosphenus; species Entosphenus tridentatus. Next base: position 8,416,921 of record CM025626.2, read on the forward strand.
TGGCCATCCCTTTCTCTCTCTCTCTGCTCATGAAGGACCGTTGCCCGAAACGTCGACTCGGTTATTTTGTGTGTTCCTCTAAAGGGCAATGGTAGTCCTGGCAAATTTGTTGTTGTTGTTGTTGTCGTTAAGTGTGGGCACCGCTGCTGTCAACACAACGCAGCAGCCGTAGCATCACCACGCACGCGTGAGTCGCGAGTGGTGTCCGTGCTGCTCACTGGCCCATACTCCTCCACCCCTTCCACAAAACGCGCACTGACCGCCGTGGTGAAGTATGATCAAACAATCTTAATGGCCAATATGGGGGGTGAGGTCTTCGTCTCCATCCAGCAGTGGAGTAACAAAGAGACCGATCTTCTTGGTTCTTTCGGTAAAGTCACGTAGAAGGGAAGTAATAAACGACAGACCTGGTTTCACCTGAGGACGGCTGCTTGCGTTGTGGCCGAAACGTCGTGAGAATTATTTTATTATGTTTTATTTTTATTATTTTATTACTTCCCTTCTACGTGACTTTACCGAAAGAACCAAGAAGATGAATCCCTGCAGTCACGAAAGCTTTAAATCGAAAAAGAGACAAATGTTTGTACGTGTGTCTGGACACTGCAAGCCATTCATTGCTCCGTGCTGTCTGCAGCATTTTCGCCTCCTTGTGCCTTTGGTGGTTTACTCAGTCGGTGAAGTCGCTCGTCAGATATCGGTAGCCTGTGGTTATGTGGTTATAAAGGCTGAAACCCTTAACGCGGTGCTATTATTATTGCTAATACTACAATTTCGATTTAAAGCTTTCGTGACTGCAGGGATTCATCTTCTTGTTTCTTTCGGTAAAGTCACGTAGAGGGGAAATAATAAAATAATAAACATAAAACACAACAAAATTAAAATTATCACGACGTTTCGGCCACAACACAAGCAGCCGTCCTCAGGTGAAGAAACAGAGCTGTCGGAAAGACAGCGTCCCAATCATTGGGACGCCGCTTGTGTTGTAGCCGAAACGTCGTGAGAATTGTATTTTATTATGTTTTATTTTTATTATTTTATTATTTCCCTTCTACGTGACTTTACCGAAAGAACCAAGAATATGAATACTACAATTACCAACGCAAACCGTATATATTCCGGATTATAAGACGCCCGTAAAGTAAGACGCGGTGTTAATACGTCACGCAACTTTGGTTGAACACACACAAGGCAAATTATGGCCCCGCATATCCTGCAACATGCTGCCAGGGCAAGTGCTGTGAACGAGCTTCACCTATGAAGGGCCAAAACACGGCACACGAGGGTGGCCAGAATCACGCTCGGCCGCCTTTGTCTCCCCAGTGGCGATGTTTTTTTTACACACAGCGCCAGGTACTCATTTGAGGCTGAGTCGACCTAGGGGATGCCCAGGACCGGTGCAGATAATCGTCACCACCGGCGTTGGCCGAGAGTGGGAATCAAACTCGGATCTGCTGGGTTTGAAAGCGCAGCGCGCTAACCACTAAGCCACTGCTCCACACACACACCGATACACACACAGACACACAAACTACCCGATCATACGACGCACCCAATACGTTTGCGTTAACATACAGGGGGGTGGGGTGGGTAGAGGAAAGGCGCGTCTTATATTCCGTAAAATACGATGCACCACGGGCAACCCATTCATTCAAAATCTCGCTCGCGCACGCAGCCCCCTGGCTCAAGTTGACGGCGTCTTCAACTGCGACCCCACGGCCCAGGATTAGAGGCCCCAAATGCTGGATGAAGGCCCACCCCCCCCCTCTCGTCCACACCACGTGGCACGGTCACGGGGGTTGTGTTGACCATACTTCACCACCCCACCGCACCGCTGCTCAGTGCGGGTTGGTGTCGTGGGTGTGGACGATGACGTTCGCCACGTCGGCTGCGAATGTCCAAGATTCATCATAATAAATCCGACTCGTATAATTCATCTATTATATATATAGATTTTTTTTTACATATATATTTAGTGACTCGCTTATCTTTGTCTCTCTACTTTGCACTCCTATCGTTCGGTTTTTATTTTTTTAATTGTTTGCTGTTGTAACTTTCTGACCCGCCCATGCTGGTACATCTGTGAAAAAAAGAGCTTTATAGCTCATCGGATTCCTCCTACAGCCTCAACAAAGATTCTGCTTCTGAACAGAACTCAGAAGATGGATTGCCCGGCGGTTTAAAAGCAGCACTGTGCTACCCACTTGCGCGTTGTGACCGAAACGTCGTGAGAATTTTATTTTATGATGTTTTATTTGTATTATTTTATTATTTCCCTTCTACGTGACTTTACCGAAAGAACCAAGAAAATCACTTAAACATACACAATTAAAACTAATCAATTTGTTTTGTATCGTATCAGGTAAAGCCCACTGAGCAATTAGCTTCTTTTTTTTTTGAAGCGACCCGGCCACAAATGATAGCTCAACGAAGTGGCTTACGACGTGGACATTTATAGCAGCCAAAGTAATCTAAACAAAATAGACGACGTTTCGATCGCAACACAAGCGGTTGTGTTGCGATCGAAACGTCGCAGTTTTTTGCTTGTTTATTTTCTTTGAACCTATCTACGTGACTTTACCGAAAGACCCAACGAATATTAATTCCTGCAGTCACGAAAGCTTTCAGTCAAGATTTAATATCTAACTGTGTAGGGGGGGGAAACTTCGCAGGACCCGGAGAAAAATCCACGCGACCACGGGGGGAGAGATAGAAACAGAGACACCGCGAGCTCCACATATATAAATATACAGCAGCAGGCGTCGTCAGGGTCTGGATCCGGGATGGTCCCCAACTTGCGTTCTGCTGCCCACCAATCCCCACGCGTTCATCCCCACGCGTTCAGTGTCAGAATTCCAAGACGTGAACATCTCCATTGCCTCCCCGCGCTCGTTCCATTTGGCGTTTGCCGCAAAGTCCGCGTGAGCGATTCGTGTGCAACGGTGGCTGATTGCACGCCAATTAATTCTCTCTTCTGCAGGGCGCACTTCACGTGTCGTTTTTTTAAGATCACGTTCAATGTCGTTTTGGTTTATGGCTAAAAGAACTCCACATTTGCGCTCAACCGCCTCTCCATTCGAGTTCCTTCTCGATCCACATTCATCGCCAATGTCTGCTCCTCGGTATGCACGCTCTGATGTGTAGCCCAAACGTTGGGACGACTCGGAGACACAGAGACAGGGGGATGACTCAAAGACAGAGAGAGAGGACGAATCAGAGATAGAGGACGACTCAGAGAGCGAGAGGACGACTCAGATAGAGAGGACGACTCAGAGATAGAGAGAGAGAGGACGACTCAGAGAGAGAGGACGACTCAGAGAGATTACGACTCAGAGAGAGAGGACGACTCCGAGAGAGGTGATGACTTAGAGAGAAGGGGCGACTCAGAGAGCGAGAGGACGACTCAGAGAGATTACGACTCAGAGAGAGAGAGGACGACTCTGAGAGAGAGAGGACGACTCAGAGAGAGAGTACGACTCAGAGAGAGAGGATGACTCTGAGAGAGAGAGGACGACTCAGAGAGAGTACGACTCAGAGAGAGAGGATGACTCAGAGAGAAAGGACGACTCAGAGAGAGTACGACTCAGAGAGAGAGGACGACTCTGAGAGAGAGAGAGGACGACTCAGAAATTGACAGAGAGGACGACTCAGAGACAGAGAGACAGAAAGGACGACTCAGAGGCGCCAACAGGAGGAACCACAGACGATTGTGAAGGCAGCAGCAGCAGCACCAAATCACGTGGTGATGTAGCCGGCGGTCCCAACAATTGCCCAAGCTTCGCGTTCTCCTCTATATTGAAGGCGTTATCGGCCAACTACAGAGTGTGCGTTCATGGCTGTGTCGCCACAAAAGCAGGAGACGATTCGTGTTTCTCCATTAATGCGAATGGCCTTATTGCTGCTCCAATGATCACATTGTTTTTGTTGTCAAATGTCTTTTCCAACGTTGCTGTGAAAATTCCCGGCGACAGAGATTCTCCTGGTCTCACTCCACTTGCGATGTTTATTTTGTCAAAATCTCTCCTCTCGCTCGCTCTCGCTCATGCGAGATCAACCGATGTGTTTTTGTTTCAACGGCGACCATTGAATGGTATTCAATGCTAGCACGGTTGGCTACGTACGGCGCGAAAGAAGTTCAACATACACACGTGGTATCGACTACCACGATTCCTCTTCGTCGTAGACGTCTATGGAAAGGGGCAAAGGGTTTCGGTTTCACGAACACTAGCCCTACGGAATAATACAAACACATTTTAAATTACAAAAAAACCAGAACAATTTACGAACGCTATACGGGGATTGCATTAAGAAAGTCGTGAACTCTACATTGGAGACCTATACCAGCCGAACAACAGTACAGCTCACCCTACATATATACATACACAGTACTGAATACAACATTGCAATGCATCGTTATATATGGTGGGAGGTGTATCGTATTATTGAATATATTTGTATACAGCATTATGCACAGAGGTAGGTTTAATATATAATTCGACAGGCAGGTATTTGTGTATAGTATTATATATACAGTTGCAGCTATATATGCATTGAGTCAATATGACGTAAAAAAAACACCATCAGAATCATAATATGCGTTCAGAATGAGAATTTGTGTTCATAATGGAGGAATCCGATGAGCTATGAAGCTCTTTTTTAACAGATGTCCAGTGGCGGCGGGTAAGAAGGTGACAACAACAAACACTACGAACACGCGATAGGAGCGCAAAGTGCAAAAGAGATGTAAACACATCACTCCAACACGCGTACAAATAAATGAAAGATAATCAACAGAAATTATACGAAGATCGTGTTGTTATTATTCACAATATCATTCATTGAATGTCACCTCCAGGACAAAACAAAATCAAAACAACGAAACACTTAAGCGGTTGTGCTGTCGCTACGTTGTCCCCACCTTAAGAAGGTACGCTTGTGTTGCGCCCGAAACGTCGTGAGAATTTTCGAGTTGTATTTTTATTATTTAATTAGTTCCCTTCTACGTGACTTTACCGAAAGAACCAACAATATGAATCCCTGCAGTCGCGAAAGCTTTAAATCGAAAATTACAGTTCTCTAACGCATCTCTCCGTACATCCAGCTGCCAAAATGACATTTCCATCAAATGTACTCACAGCAAGCAACCGTGGACTGTGACAGCCCACGTTAGTTTGCTGTAAAAAAACAAAACCAAGAATCGCTTTTAAACGAAATTCAACACAGATCCAGTCGCTTCAATTGCAGAGCACCCGGTGCGTTGTTGCTCCTTATAACGCCCACGCTGACAATGAGAGCCACGTGACTACATCCTCGTCGTCGTCGTCATCATCATCACGCATCCGGTGCCGATGCGTTCTGACCTATGAAGACGAAAGTTGCTGCATTGACTCTGTCCTCTGACTGCACAGGCGCGCACACACACACATCGCACTAAGACAAAGATCCCCCGTGTAGTCTGTAACAGACCGTTCGCGGGCAAGTGCTGTTAGCGAGCACCTATTAAGGAAGAAACGGCACTCTAAGGAGGGAGGGGGGGAGGGGGCTTGGGGTGACCAGCATCACGCCCAGCCGCCTTTGTCTCCGCAGTGCCGATGTTAACGCACCGCACCAGATAATTAAGGCTGAGTCGACCTAGGGGGAGGCCCCAGGACCGGTTCAGATATTCGTCACCGTCACCGATGGTGGACGTGAGCGGGAATCGAACTCGGGGGGGGGGGGGGGGGGGTTCGGATGTTGTGGTGACGTTTCAAGCACGTGTCAGCGTGTCTGGACGTGCGTCCTCCCGTGTGTGTCTGTGTTTGTGTCGCGGGGAACGGTGGTGCAGTGGTTAGCGCGCAGTGCTACGAATCGGGCGACAGGAGGTCGATTGCCGCTCACGGCCACCGGTCCCTGGGCCTTCCTTAGGTGGACTCAGCCTGAAATTAGTTCCTGGTGCGATATGTGTAAACATTGCCACGAGGTGCTCGTGAACAGCACTTTCCCCGACAATCTGTCATTGGGCTATACAGGGGATTTGTGTCTTTGTGTGTTATTATAAACAGTATATGCACGTGTCTGTGTATGTACGGGGAGCGGTAGTGTAGTGGTTAGCGCTACGCTGTGCTACGAACCCGGCGACCCGGGTTCGATTCCCGCTCACAGCCAACACCAAGTGACGATTATCTGAACCGGTCCTGGGCCTCCCCTAGGTCGACTCAGCCTCAAATGAGTACTGGTGCGGTGTGTAAACATCGCCACTGGGGATACAAAGGTGGTCGGGCGTGGTGCTGACCACCCACCCTCTCGTGTACCGTTCCGGCCTTCATAGGTGCTCGCTAACAGCACTTGTCTTAACACTACAGTCCTTGTAAAGAAAAATTGTTTTAACCAAACGTTCCAATGTAGCAGGATCCTCCTATAACGAGTCTCGAGACTCAGTGGTGTGTTCTTTGCATTAACAAAAATGCAACAATATAATACTGGTAGGAACCCACTGGTTCCACAAGCCCACAGGGGATTATTGTGTCCGTCCGTCGTGCAGGGAGGGGCTGGATGGGGAGGGGCTGGGTGGGGAGGGTGGGCTGGGTGGGGAGGGGAGGGGTGCGGCTGGGTGGGGAGGGGCTGATCACCCCGTGGTGCCCTTATACAACTCAACGTTTAACCTACTCACGCCGGCTTGTGCCCGCCCTCACAGTCGGCCATATTTGCGGAATACACCACGCCGCCGTTGACCCTGGCCATTGACCGAGCAACCCAACGTTCCTACCAGCTTTCTCTGCAGGACAATGTGTGTATTATGTTGTTAACGCAACTCGCTCCGAAGAGACGGAGCAATGGATTCGCAGGCTTCTGTCACTCACAAGCGTTGCATGGCCTTTTTTAAAATGTAAAGGTTGAGTCGACCTAGAGGAGGTCCCGCGTACACTTACTTGCACGTGGTCACCGTCGTGGGCACAGTGTTTGTGTTGTGATGTAGGCGAAGTCGAGTTTCTTAAGAACGACCTCTGCAGAGGGTCAACGCCTCTGACAGAAAATCAGCTTCGGAAGCTAAGCAGGGATTTTTGAGCCTGGATAGTTCTAAGCTGGGTTACCAGCGCGCACAGGCAGCTGGGGCGTGCGACATTGAGCACCACTGCTCACGTACGGGCGGTCCCCGCATTTCACGACGTCTCAACACGCGTTCGTGGAAAGCCCGTTGTCGAAAATCGGACCGCTGTTTTCCCACAAGAAACAGCGTTGTTGTTAACCTCGCCTGCTGCCTTGCGCCCACTTAATTTGTGTCGTTGACGATTTAACTTCTAAACAAACAAAAACATCTGGTTAAGAAGAAGAAGAACCATTGCCATAGGCAGTCGGAACAGTAGAAACGTCGCTTGCCGATGCGTTTTCCCTCTCTCTCTTTTCATCGGCCTATTTAAACGCGACCAGATTGCTAAACGACTAAACAGGTGAACGCATATGTAATTAAACTAAATAGGTAAACTAGACGACTCAATAGGTTAACGTGCGCACAATTAAACCAACCCCCTTGAGAGTTCCAAAAAAGCTCCACGTCAACGTCGCGTCGGAAACCGGTCGGACGAGGTTCAAACGCGGTCCGAGTTCGTGTCGTAAACCGACTCCGTGCGTTGTAAATCGATCCACGGCGGCGGTGATGCAAACGTCGTGAACGCGGATCGTCGTAAACCCGGGACCGCACGTGGCGTTCTCGTTCTGCTACGCTGCTGCTACCCTCCCCCCCGCCCGCCTCTCATCCAGCAGCGCATTGATACAGACGTGCATGCGTTTTAATAACGAGCAGTGTACACACGCGTTGTATTGTTACGGCCTCTGAGTGTTACGTGTGAATTTGCGCGCGCACGCGCATTCGGGCAAAACAATTAAACCAAGAAAAAAAAATTAGCTTGAGTTAGCAAAAACGCAATTAGACCGTATGCTGTTAATTACATTGTCATTACCATGCATTGGGGGCAATTATTTGCTAAATTAATCGCAGACTCCTGCTAAGTGTAATTACGAGAAACTCCGCCCATGACAATATTTGCGGGCCCAGCCTGCACAGTTGACGCGCAGAAACCGATTTCTACCCACACCGCACAAAAACATAAAATTCTCTCGACGGCAGCTTTCACGCCTACTTCAGCATTTTTCTTGCTGTGGTTGTTCCACCTGATGAAAATTGCTTGTAGTAATAGTTTTTTACCATTTTATCTGTCACCAAAACTGACACCTTTATACAAGGGATCATGTTTGCAATAACCACAACACAAGCAGTCAAAATGCAAACAAAAAGAGACAATTAAAAATAGACAACTCTGATAATGATTTGCACTGTCCTTGAAATTGATTGGTCCACACCCGAGATGGCTTTTCTTAGAGCCTAGTCTCCACTGGTGTTGGACCAGATGACGCCAAAAGGCGTACAATTAAAAAACAGCGCACTATCAGAGTATTGAGAGCTCGGGGTAAGATATATTACTATATTTTGCTACTGGCAAAGGTGGTCTCATAGTGTAAATGAAGATTGCTTGTGTTGCGATCGAAACGTCGTGATGTGTTTGATTTTATTTTTCTACCTACGTGACTTTACCGAAAGAACAAAAGAGTATGGATTTCTGTAGTCACGAAAGCTTCAAATCAAGATCGCTCTACGCGGTTTGAATTCGCTCGCATGCGGCCATGCGATCGAACGTGGTGGTGGCAACATCGTGTGTACTGTGTGTACTGTGTGTGTGTACTGTGTGCGTGTACTTTGTGTGTGTACTGTGTGTGTACTGTGTGTGTACTGTGTACTGTGTGTACTGTGTAGGTGTACTGTCTGTGTGTACTGTGTGTGTGTACTGTGTGTACTGTGTGTGAGTACTGTGTGTGTGTACTGTGTGTACTGTGTGTGTACTGTGTACTGTGTAGGTGTACTGTGTGTGTACTGTGTGTGTACTGTGTGTGTGTAGTGTGTGTGTACTGAGTGTGTGTACTGTGTGTACTGTGTGTGTACTGTTTGTGTACTGTGTGTGTGTACTGTGTATACTGTGTGTGTGTACTATGTGTACTGTGTGTGTATAGTGTGTATCTATTGTGTGTGTACTGTGTGTGTGTACTGTGTGTGTACTGTGTGTGTGTACTGTAGCGCTAGTGTAGCGGTAGTGTGGGGAGCGGTGATGTAGCGGTTAGCGCTATGCTGCGCTATGAACCTGGCGACCCGGGTTCGATTCCCGCTCACGGCCAACACTGGTGACGATTATCTGAACCGGTCCTGGGCCTCTCCTAGGTTGACCCAGCCTCAAATGAGTACCTGGTGCGATGCGTAAACATCGTCACTAGCGAGACAAAGGCGGCCGGGCGTGGTGTTGGCCACTCACCCCTTCGTGTGCCCTGCCGGTCTTTATCGGTGCTCTCTAACAGCACTTGCCCCTACAGTCTATTAAGGCTACACGGGGGATCTTTGTCTTTGTACCGTAGCCGCTACTCGGCAGACGGGACGTTTCCTCCTGCTGCAGTTTCGCGTCGTGCCTTTGTTTGAAGCGCCGGGTGAAGTTGTCGGCTCGGGCAGGACACGTCGCGCCTGAGAAGGGCTGACGGCCGAGGGTCCAAAGCACAACGACTGAGTTTGTGAGCAAACGCCAATGGGACGAGTTCCGAGTGGACGCCCGACCGAGGATATGGAGCAGCGATCGGACCGGCTGCCTGTGCGCGTGTGCGCGTGTGTCAGGCGCTTGATCAGAATCAGAAAATATGTATTGATATTGGAGGAATCCGATGAACTATAAGGTATTTTTTTTCGCGGATGTTCAGTCGAGGCGGGTTAGAATGTTACAACAAATAAGATTTAAAAAATGCATTCACACGCTGTCTTTCCGACATACCTGTTCTTCACCTGAGGACGGCTGCTTGCATTGTGGCCGAAACGTCGTGAGAATTGTATTTTATTATGTTTTATTATTTTATTATTTCCCTTCTACGTGACTTTACCGAAAGAACCATGAAGATGAATCCCTGCAGTCACGAAAGCTTTAAATCGAAAAAGATAAAAAAAAAACAGCAAAGTATAGGAAAGGTAAACAAATCACTTACAAAAAATATTTAAAAAATGTATCTTACCAGATAAAGCCCACTGAACTGTTAATTCTATTTTCAGGAGCGACCTGGCCACAAATAATAGCTCAATCGAGTGGCTTATCTTGCGAAATGTTACAGCAGCAAAAAAATCTAAAATATATAAATAGATAATGATTATGATTTTATTAACATTTCATCGCACGATCGTGAGAGATGGTGGCGGCCTTTTGGGAAGGCCTTCATCCACCAATGCTGATGGTGATATGCATACCGAATATTCATTATTTAATATGTTACAGCCCTATAAATTAAAACTAAACTATTTTATTTGACCACGTAAATCCAAACTGAGCTGCGAGTTATTTTCCAGAGGCGACTTGGACACGCGTGATGATAGTTCATCATCGCAGTGACTGATATCATCATTATCATCATCACCACACGTGGGAATTCATTGTAGCAGCCAAATAAGCTAAACGCGTTCAGAGTCTAAATGTGGAGGAAGATGCCAACATCGGTGGAGGATCCAGGAGAACAACTCACGCAGACTCCAAATATACAACAACAGGCATCGTCAGGGTCCGGGATCGAACCGACGAACCTCCTGCATTCCAGACGAGGTAGTTGGCATCTCATCGTCACCGCATTGACTCTCTTTGCCAATTCGCCGACGATATAGAAATTGAATGTTCTACAATGGAGAAGCTACAACAGAGTATATACACTTGCTGTTTTGTTACGTTAGGATAGGCTATCTTCGTGTTGTTGTTGTTGTTGCGTATGGCAAGGTGAAATCAGCAACGCTATTCGTGGATACGCATGTAGGCCATGAGAGATGTGTACGGGTGGTATCGTGTTCAGTGATCATTTTGCGAAAAGCTGGTCTGTTGCCTACCAGCAAGTATAGAATCCCAGTGCTTTTCACCTGGGTAAGTGTTATACATCAAAAATAGAGCTGGGTTTACCGATTATTTCACTCGATCATCGGTTCGATTATTCGACTAAACAATATGATAACATGAAACTAGGGAGGTTGGTGGGGGGGAAGAAACAGCCGATCCTGTTACCACGCGTACCGCCGATGTGACGTCATAGGTCACAATACTCTACGTCACGCCGTGCGTGGCTTGTAGGGGGTTTCCCACCTTCGGTAAGCAAGGGGGGGGGGGGTTAAGTGTCAATTACAATGAATGCGTTGGTAAATTGACTTCATTACATACACATCTAAGCTCTCCGCCAATGTAATCGATAAATATATATTTACAAAAATAAAGTATTAAACGTCGGTGGGTTCGTGGTTGTAAATACGCGTATCAAAATCCCACGCTCACATGGCGTTAGAATTTATGTTATTCCGAGTACCTCGATAATTTCATGCAAATCCCCGCGATGTGTATCCATCCCATTGAGACGAACCGTCTGTTATTTTGTTGTTGTTGTTGTCGTCGTCGTCAAAGGAGACCTGAGCTAAAACAAGTGCAAATTAATTGTCGCTCTATTTTTACGACAGCAGGAAGTCGTCGACCGAGCCACTAATCTCTTTCAGGGGAGTCCGGCCTAGTAACATTGGCACGGCTGGCCATCAATGAGTTGCTTGGCATGTGGATGGAAACTGACTGCAGCCGGCAGCCGGATATAATCCACCAGGCATACTGGAATGGTGGGGGGGGAGAGGGGAGGCTGGAGGGAGGGGGGCTAACAGTACATTGCTTTGGAACTACTTTTTGCCTTCTGTTTGTCGTCCTTGCCCAGCACCTCCGATTAGCACGGTCGACTACGTACGGTGCGACAAATAAGTCCGATGTACATACGTTAACTGACAAGTATAACACTTGTACGCAATGCGATAGTCATCAATTATGAAACGTTGCACAAACCATAACGTGTGAGTTCCATACACTTTAAAGACGTAGACAAAGGCTCAATTCCAGCAGAGTTATGTCCGGATCGGCCACCCCTGGAACACACACACACACAAATGATGTCCGCATTCCCGGGACGCCACGTCCAGTAGTTAGTACCTCTCGCGATGGCTGCGGCTACGAGCAGTCACGCGCCAAACCCACAAACAAACCAGAGTCTACGGGCGGCCCGGGATATTAAACAAAAAATTAATTGAGAAATTAAGCCCCAGGGAATCGGAGATATATATATAGTTAGTTAGTTGGCAGCGCACACGTGCGTTCGCATTGACCAGCCAACAACGTGACGAATGTCACGTTAAACCGCTGCCTCGAGGTGGTTTTCAAAACGTCGACTGGGAGGGGCCCGTCTTGATTTACATAGAGCAGTGTCCAGCATGGCGTCACGTGGTGGGTGGTGGGGGGTCATACAAACAGTGTAATTTAAAAAATGTTCCTGGGTAGTGTTATTTCCTAATTGCTTATGTATAAAAAGTACAGAAAATGGCTATTAGTCCCCACAAACTTTGCTTTTGTGACCAGGACACAAAAGAAAAGTTAATAATCCACTCCATTAATAACACTGTGTAACAACAACAACCACAACCCCACGCAAAACACACGGACAAAACCATCCCACGAACAAACTGTGACGTTTCCAACAATGCTAATATAGAACGCATCACAATACGCAAAAAAATATACGAATAAAATAAACCTCACGTGGCTCGAATCGCCCCCTGGTCCACACAAGACGGTGCGGTAACGACGGGGAAGTATCCGCCGCGTGCTAGCCAGTTGTGACGTCACATGGTCACAAGGTGCGTGACGTCACCGCGCTGTGACGTCACTGCGTGTCGCGCACAGAACGGCAGAGCTACGTGCAGGTTCCCCTCGCTTTATATGCGGGCTCGCTTTGCGCGAATTTGCGCTGTGTATGCGGATAACACATTCCTGCGGAGGGAGCTGGTAGGAACGTTGGGTTGCTCGGTCAATGGCCAGGGTCAACGGCGGCGTGGTGTATTCCGCAAATATGGCCGACCGTGAGGGCGGGCACAAGCCGGCGTGAGTAGGTTAAACGTTAAGTTTTATAAGGGCACCACGGGGTGACCAGCCCCTTCCCACCCTCCCCACCCAGCCCCTCAACACCCTCCCCACCCAGCCCCTCCCTCCCCACCCATCCCCTCCCTGCACGACGGACGGACGGACACAATAATCCCCTGTGGGCTGGTGTAACCAGAAGGTTCCTACCAGTCAAATGTATTTCTACACAAACTTCGCTATATGCAGCAATGCAGTCGGGACGTGGGACAACGTTGTCTAGCGTGCACTGTGTGCGCTACTCGGCAGGCAGTGGTTTCACTTTGTGGGCCCTTTTTTTCGGAACGCGGCTACTACCACCACATAAAGCGAGGGAAACCTGTGATGAGCATAATAATAATACAATTATTAATATTAAAAGAACATACTTATTTTTCTAGGAAAGTCACGTGCCGAGTACTAAGGCTATTATTTTTAAGGAGGGTCCTGCCGCATTGTGTTTTTATTCATTTATTTATTTGTAAGATGTTTTTAGCCAATTGATAACGAGTTGCTGTTGTTTATGATACACGTGGGAGGGAACCCGGAGCTAAGCTGTTTCCTATTTGACCAGGCAAAGGCCTGCTGAGCTTTCCAGCTCTTGTTTTAGAAGCGACCTGGCGATCACAAATGATAGCTCAACGAAGTGGCTTTAACATCGCGTGGAAATCTAAAGCGGCCAAATACTCTAAATGCGTGTTTCTAAACGTGCAGAGAAAAAACCCAGAGGACCCGGGGTAAAATCCACACCATCACCGAGAGAGAGAGAGACACGCAAACTCCAAATATACAGGCATCACGTTCGGGATCGAACCCACGGCCTCCTGCATACCATGCGAGGGAGTTACCATCTCCTCGCCACCGTGGCGGAGAAACCCCACGCGCCGTGATAGAACGAAGATACCCAACAATAAGAATAGTACCGAGATTAAGACAACAGTTGCAGACAGACCGACTGACAGAGGCAAAGAGGCAAACGGGCGTACAGATATGCCCCTTAGTAAAACACGTGTTTTGTTTGTTGTTGTTGTTGTTGTTGCGACACTGCGCTCGTTGGCAGTGGCTGCACAATCACAAATAATGAACAAAAACAACTCAGTTCGCATTCGTCAATGACACCGCCGTAATATGTTGCATACGTTAGGCGACGTTTTTGGCAGTGGCCTTTCTTAATCGCACGGAGATGTGAGCTGCATTGCTTTGTTTAATCAGATAAAAAATGCCCCCGCTAAGACTCACACGCATTACGCATTCATTTTGTCGCAAATGCAAATACGGCCCAGGAATAAAGACACAAGCAATTGAACCTAAGTAGTCACGAGCTAAAGCAGTCTCTCTATCTGCGTGTAAATTAGCTAAGCAAGGCTCGCGAGGATATGTGAAAGCAGGAAAAATGGACTAAGAGCAGTTAAAAAATCGATGCGAAACTGAACTTGACAACCAAGTCAGGTCTAATGTGACAGTCAGACTCCAGCATCGGGGACGACGTCAACCAATGACGCAGTGACCAACAACATCAACAGACGCCATTTGTCGCACGTGACAGTGACGTCACCACGACGCTTCATGCCTGGCTGGGTGCACGTTGAGGCCACGTGCATTGGCCCAAGGCTGGCTCTATGGCACGAGGTTCATGGGACAGGACTCAAATATTATGGATTGACCGGCTGAGATGGCTGGCAAAATCAGTCAGTCGTCCAGTCGGCAGTGCGCACACAAAGACAAAGATCCCCCATGTAGCCTTAACAGGCCGTTGGGGCAAGTGCTGTTAGCGACCACCTATGAAGGCTGGCACGGTACGCGGGAGGGTGGGTGGCCAACACCACGCTCTACCACCTTTGTCTTTGCAGTGGCGATGTTTACACACCACATTGGGTACTCATTTTAGGCTGTGTCGACCTAGGGGAGGCCCATGGCCGTGAGCAGAAATCGAACTCGTGTTGCTATGTTCGGAGCGCAACGTGCTAACCGCTAAGCTACAAAGCCCCCCCCCCCCCCCCCGTTTGTGATTGAAATAATAAGTATTATTATTTTAAGACAACATCAGCTAAAAACTTAGCATTGTACTGAGTTTGGGGAAACAGAGGTGGAGCGATGGCGGGGTGGTGAGCGCAATGGACTATGAAACCAGGGACCCTAAGTTCGATTCCCAACAAAACTCCAGTGGCGAAAAATATCCGAACCGGTCTTGCCCCTTCGCCCCCCTCGCCAACCGGCTGTGACGAGCGCGGTGAAGTATGGTCAAGTTACCCTGAACCACCTTTCATACCGAGCACCGGGACGTGGGGAGGCCTTCATCCAGCAGTAGATGCCGTGCGTGTGCAAGCATACACACGGCGTGCTATAACCACAGCAGTAATTCAAAACAATAAAAAACTTTGACTCTTTGGTTCTTTCGGTAAAGTCACAAATATAGAAAATTAATTAATAGGATAACTGCTGACGTCAGCAGTTATCCTGCTGTGTTTGTTTCACCTGATGACGGTTGCTTGTGTTGCGATCGAAACGTCGTGATCTATTACTTTTCTACCCACGTGACTTTACCGAAAGAACCAAAAAGAGTATGGATTCCTGCAGTCACGAAAGCTTCAAATCAAGAATAAATAAATAAAAAATGTTTAACGTACAGCAACGTCTCAATGCAAGTTCCTCTCGCGGCAGTGTACACGCCAACATCCTCATCATCATCACCAGCCTTGGTCTATCCACTGCTGGATGAAGCCCCTCCCCTGCCCACTCAGTCGCCATACATTGCTCGACAACCGGAGCAAGGGAACATGGAGTGGCGTTCGGCACAGGACGTTCACCGTTTCACCGGGGGCCCGTCGAGGTTGTGCCGTACCCCTGGCTCGCCATGAGGAGGCGGTGCAGCAAGTAGACTAATCGCCATCTGTTTCCGTCTGTACGGAGATAGAAGCTTGCCCCCCCAGTGCAAGGCGTGGGTTTACTCCAGTTGCTCCAGGTTTGCTCCCCCGGTTTTATAATAAGCACAACTCATCATTAATCAGCTGAAAACGTCAAGGATCTCCTGAACGATTCGGTGTGGCTCACCTGGATTAAATAGGCACGTAACAGTCATTGTCATCATAGGTAAATTGTTGAATGCAGTCTTCTTCACAGAGAAGTGCCGTACGCAACGGACGTACGTTGAGCTCCTTGTACCGTTCGTAGCCAACCGCGCTCATCACAGGTGACCATAGGTGATGGAGAGGAGGAGGAGGAGAACTTGTTTCTCGGACAACACAACGAAGGGGGCCGCTGCAGTAGCAACACCGCGCGCTGAGCGGGAGCTGAGTGCGGCCTTCGACAGAGGGCCTGGCTGCTGGGCACGCACCTCCACGTGGGCCGTGTCGGCCTTCATAGGTGCTGCTCGCTCACAGCGCGAGCAGGGCTATACGGGGGAGCTTTGTCGTTGGGGGGGGGGGGGGGGGATAAAACGCTGGGAGGGGAGCAGAGTGAGGTGAGGGAAGTAGAGCGAGACGAGAGGGGAGAGGTAGGAGAGTGCGTGGAGGGGAGTAGAGTGAGATGAGAGGGGAGAGGCAGGAGAGTGCGTGGAGGGGAATCGAGTGAGATGAGAGGGGAGAGGCAGGAGAATGCGTGGAGGGGAGTAGAGTGAGATAAGAGGGGAGAGGCAGGAGAGTGCGTGGAGGGGAGTAGAGTGAGATGA
>CM025626.2:8530670-8542468 GCA_014621495.2 Entosphenus tridentatus
TCCTCATAGCACCCCCCCCCCCCAACACACACACCGCCCATCGATCTCAACCACGAACTTCTCGATTTCCAATATAACCCGACCACGTGTTTTTTTCGGGTCCCACCGCACGATGCCCGACGTTTCGCTGCTCGACGCAAATTTTTTTACGGGAGCTTCTTCATCCTCCTGTTCCTCCTCCTTCTCCTCCTCTTCTTCGTAATTCAGTTGCCGAAACTCCTCCCGTCACGCAGGACGCAACCGCGGGGACGTGTGAGTGACGACGACGATGATGTTAACGCTAATTGTTAGTAACACACCACGGCATTTGTAAGGCCCACCACCCTGCACGTCGCGGACCCCACGTGATCGCGCCTCTTGAGGCTCGAAGCCACGCTCGGTTGTCGCTGGGATGCCAGGACAAAGAGTTCGGACGAGGAGGAGGAGGAGGAATGAGAGCCCTTTAAGAAAAAGGCGAGGCCTGTAAGGTGTCTCGTCAACGTCGGCTGAACCACGCCTCGTTCCACACGGGATGGGGTTAAAGTCGGGCGACAATCAACAGTCTGCGTGGTGTCGCTCCGAGCCCAGGTTGAGAACATCGACTCGCACGACTCCGTGTTAGACGTGGCCAGGGACTCAAACTCGGATTGGGGCCACGTTCGTAGCGCAGCGCGCGGAGCCGTCTCTGAGCGCTTCCCACTTCGCGTAGACCGGGACGTGTGTTTAAAAAGAAGAGATTCGTAGATGATCGGATTCCTCCAGGATCAATGACGATTCTGATTGTGTGTATAACTTTGCCTAGGCTGCGCGTATAGACGCTCTAGGCTGATATTTGTACACACTGAGTCGGCTGTGTGAAACATTCGATTTGCAGCGTGTTCGGAATGCGGCTGCGAGGGTGTTATCAAAAACACCTTCGCATCAAACTTGATTCGAAGCTTTCGTGACTGCAGGAATTAGTCTTTGGTTCTTTTGGTAAAAGTCACGTAGAAAGAAAATAAATTAAACAATAGAATACGACGTTTCGTTGCAACATAAGCAATCGTCATCAGGTAGAACTAAATTTGAAAGAGATACACTGAGAGACACAACATAGACACACACAGAGTGTTGTGTGTCTCTCTGTGTATCTCTGTGTTGTCTCTCTTTGCTTGTGTGTCTGTCTGTGTGTCTATGTTGTGTGTCTCTCTCTGTGTGTGTCTCTGTGTTGTCTCTGTTTGTGTGTGTCTGTCTGTGTGTCTATGTTGTGTGTCTCTCTCTGTGTGTCTCTGTGTGAGTCTCTCTCTCTGCTTGTGTGTCTGTCTGTGTGCCTATGTTGTGTGTCTCTCTCTGTGTGTGTCTCTGTGTTGTCTCTCTGCGTGTGGGTCTGTCTGTGTGTCTCCGTGTCTGTGTTTTGTCTCTCTCTCTCAAATGTAGTTCTACTTGATGACGACTGCTTGTGTTGCAATTGAAACGTCCTATTCACTATTTAATTTATTTTATTTCTACGTGACTTTACCGTAAGAACCAAAGAGTACATTCACGTAATTTTACGCCCGTGTTGGCCGTCCCTACACAGGCTTCCGATTTCACGAAGAATTACAGTTTTAAAACCCTCTTGTTAAATTAACAAAGCAATGAACCACCACCTTACGCCAGCCGACATCGTTGACATGCTGCACCCACGTGTGCCTCTCTCAAGGCCCCTGAGATGTGGGGGATGCGGCTCTTCTCTCTGCATTCCCAGATCGAGGCTGCTTCGGTCTATGGATGACCGAGCTATGGAACGACCTTCCAAGCGATGTCAGAGATCTCTACGTCTGTCGATACTATATTACAAATGCGTCTTAAAACATATTTATACTCGTCCGATTATTACAACTTTAGTTCATTTCGTTAACGGATAAAAAAAACTATATAGATAAATAATATAAATATATTTTTATGCTGAGTGTCTGCTGCTGCTGCTGTGTCCTGTACAGCGCTTCGAGATCGCTTGATGAAAAGCCGCTATGTAAAAAACTAATTATAATCATTATATAGCCTGCGTGGAAATATCGTATAGGCTGTGTGCGCTCGGCTTCGAACCCCGGCGAACCGAGTTCGATTCCCGCTCACGGCCAACACCGGTGACGATCATCTGAACCGCTCCTGGGCCTCCCCTAGGTCGAATCAGCTTCAAATGAGCACCTGGTGTCGTGTGTAAACATCGCCACTGGAGAGACAAAGGCGGCCGGGCGTGGTGCTGGCCAACCACCCCCTTTTGTGCCGTACCGGCCTTCGTAGGTGCACGCTAACAGCACTTGCCCCAACAGTCTGTTAAGGCTACACGGGGGATCTTTGTCTTTCTATACTTTACATAGGCTGTATGTGTACTCTGCATGAGGCGGTGTGTGTGTGTACTTGTTGTACGCTGGCCAATGAGCAGCACAATCTAAAAGACACTTCCGGTCTGCATAGTCTGTGACGTAACTTCGGCAGCACGTGCCATTCTTTTTTAAATCCTTTATATTAAGTTCACTTGCGCGCTTGCTTGCTTGCTTACGACCGTGCAAATCTTTCGGTCGTTTTTTAACCCACTCCCCGTGATCCAATCGAGCTGACATTTTCCACACAGACTCGTTGTGCGTGACAATTAATGTTCGTGAATTTTTTTTCCAAAATTTTACACTTTTTAGGACAAAAATATTATATTTAATTACCAATTGCTTAATGCTTGCGCTGCAATCATCTGACCCATAGGTGGCAGCCATCTCAAGCCAGAGGACGAGAGGACTCTAGCCGCCACGCATATAAAGGATTTATAGTGAAAAACTTTGTTTTTACGGGTTATTTTTTTCTAGCATTGACGACGGATGCGATTGTTTTTGATCGCACGGAGAGCGCGTTGAGGGGCGGGGAATTCGCCGAGCGCAGTAAATTATAGACAAGATTCACGATCGACCCTCAACCAGGACACGCCGACTGAGAAACGAACGGACAGACGTAACGACCGCTATATGCGCGCGTGTTGACAGATTACAATTCGAAGTTTGAATTTTATTTTGATGTAGAATTAACATTTGCGCTCAGATATTGTCGTCCGAATCGTTCATAAAATCGACTCTCGTCAACCGGTGCTGTCTTTAAAACAAAACTATGACACTCGAAGTGGAAGAAATTTCAGATCGTAAATGGTGAACGCAAACAAATCACACCACTGGCTCATTCGGAGCGCGATTGTGTTTTTTGGAAGCATGCGCGTTCGTGTCGTGTTCTTGCCAAATTGCGACGTGCTGTTTTTTCCAGGATATTTCTGTTGCGTGTAGCTACTTTAACGTGTTTCTTGTTCATGTTTTTGTTTTGTTGCGGTTGCACCCGAGTCAAGAGCCGCATGGCTCACAGGGTTATCTCCATATATATAAAAGGCAAAGTTGTGATTATGTGTGTCTGTTCAAAAGGTTTTAGCGTACTTCCCGACATGCAACACACTTGAAATTTGCCATGTGGGTACTTTCCAGAGGGGGGCTGGAGGGGGGGGGGGGGATGAGAGAAGGGAGAGGTGGAGAGCGGAGAGGGGGGTGGGGCTCGAGCGGTCAAATCTGGCACAAAAGCAACCGGTCGTGAGCACACCAGCAATCAGAATGCGAATTCATCCTGGGAGGAATCCGATGACCTGTAAAGCTCTTTTTCACACGCGTCCCACCAGAAACACGTCCCTTTTGTGTTTAGCTCGTCAGTTGCATCTCCCACAAGTGACCGCACGGAGGAGGGTTTGGAGCATCAGGACATCCGTGGCACCAGATCACGGCGCCAGGGCGTTCCGCGTTGCACGGGCACGGTGATCACTCAGAGCCGACGCAAGAAATCAGAGACTTCATTGATCCTTCTTCTTGGTTCTTTCGGTAAAGTCACGTAGAAGGGAAGTTATAAAATAATTTAAAAAAAAAACATAATAAAATTATTCTCACGACGTTTCGGCCACAACGCAAGCAGCCGTCCTCAGGTGAAACCAGGTCTGTCGAGGCGATAGCGTCTGAATTAAACAGCACACGTGCTTGGAGCATATATATATAAGCTGGGTTGGAAGGGGGGGGGAAGGGGGAACCTTAACAAAAGAATATGCATATCAAGAGGAATTTAGCATATTTATGGGAAATGCAGGTATGTGATTAGTACTACTTGTGTCCGTGCATTATGCAGGATTAGCAGCATCCAAGGGAGAGGATATGGGAAATGCAGGTATGTGAATAGTGCTACTTTGCCCGTGCATGTTGCAGGATTAGCAGCATCACAGGGAGGGGATAGGGGTAGCATTAATAAAGGGAAGAAGTGTTAATAGTATGTAGCTGCAGTAACTAAAACCACCACGTAAATAACTAAAGTATAAACTGATCCTGCACGAAGGAGTCCGATGGAGCCTTGCAGCTCTTCGCCACAGATGTCCGGCAGGGGCGGGTTGCGCAGCGAGTTACAACATCAACAACAACAAACAGCAAAGAGACAAAGATCCCCCCGTGTAGCCTCAACAGACTGTAGGGGCAAGTGCTGTTAGCGAGCACCTCAGAAGGCCGGAACGGTACACGAGAGGGTGGGTGGCCAGCACCACGCCCGACCGCCTTTGTCTCCCCAGTGGCGATGTTTACACACCGCACCAGGTACTCATTTGAGGCTGAGTCGACCTAGGGGAGGCCCGGGACCGGTTCAGATAATCGTCACTGGTGTTGGCCGTGAGCGGGAATCGAACCCGGGTAGCCGGGTTTATAGAACAGCGCGCTAACCGCTACACTACTGCTCCCCACACACACACACACACACAAAGACACACACAGACGCACACAAAGACACACACACACAAAGACACACACACAAAGACACATACAGACACACACAAAGACAAGCACACACAAAAACACAAAGACACACACACAAAGACACACACAGACATACACACAGACACACACACAAAGACACACACACAAAGACACACACACACACAGACACACAGCCACACGTCAGAGGAGGCTGTATGGCAGTGGTTCTTCTCCTTCTCATCCTGGGGGGTGCATCACGCGTGATGACCTTTCTGGGGGTGCGAGACACGGCCAGATTTCTTTGGAAGGTTAAATAATCGAAAACACAAATGACGCACGGGCCGCGTAAGTGCGCCGTTTTCATCGAGCCCTACGTATTGATTAACAATAATAAAACAACAACAAAAACATTACCGACTAAGAAGCAAAAAGGGGCAAAGGCTGCAGGGAAAAAAAAGTGTAAAGAACCCCCCTTTTGTTTTGAGAGGGCGTTTACGATCGGTGTTTGGACGCTCGCGCGAGCCTCGGCCGCGGTAATGTGGAATTGCCTCCCGCCAGATTGACCGCGTCAAACTCGGCGAGGCTCTGAGTGGACTCAACGGAGGGGAGGGGATGGAGAGGAGGGGGAGGGGGGTTTGTTTTTACCCCTCCCCCTACAAGCCCCCCACCACACCCACCCACCCCACCCCCCCCCCCCACCTCCCCTACTCTGTTTTAATCCCACATCGCTTAGGGAACGCGGCGCGCACCTGGGATGTGTTATCACCATCCAGGAGAAGTTATGCCCTCGCTGAGAGACGTGGCTTAAATTCTTAAGTGTTTGGACTCGCTGCCGCTAACCCTGCCATCCAACACCACCACCACCACCCCACCCCAGCCGACCCGAGTCTCGGCTGCCCTGTTGCTGTCTGTGAGCGGCTTGACAGCAGCAGCAGCAGCATCTGGCTGTCTCCCACAACAGCCACGCTCCCTCCCTTCGCCTCTTCATCCCCAAGTCGTCTTCGCCACCCCCCCTCCTCACCCACCACCACCCTCCCACGCCCTTCCTTTCTTAATTTCTCCAGACCGTGGTGAATGACCGACCGCATCTTTGTATGTCCACGTGTCCGCGTGTGTGCGGAGCGGTGGCGCAGCGGTTAGCGCTGCGATGCGCTACGAACCTGAGGGCCCGGGTTCGCGATTCCCGCTCACGCTTATCTGAACCGGTCCTAGACCTCCCCTAGGTCAACTCAGTCTCAAATGAGTACCTGGTGCGATGTGTAAACATCGCCACTGGGGAGACAAAGGCGGCCGGGCGTGGTGTTGCCCACCTACCCCCTCGTGTGCCGTGCCGGCCTTCATAGGTGCTCGCTAACAGCACTTGCCCAGACGGTTTGTTGAGACTACACGGGGGATCTTTGTCTTTGTGTATTTGTGTGCACGCGTACGCGTCCCCGTGTCCCCCGTGTGTCGGTTGCGTGAAGGAGCTCGCTCACAGCACTTGCCCCCAACAGTTTGTTAAGGCTACACGGGGGATCTTTGTGTTGTTTTTGTTTTGTTTTTGAGTGTGGGAAGAGGAGAGGGGGGTACGTTGCCCCCCCTCACTACTGTGTATGTTTCTGCGCGTGCGTGTTTCCCTCTGTCAAGTGGAGAGCGGTGGCGCAGCGGTTAGCGCGCTGCGCTTCGAGCCCGGCCGTCCGAGTTCGATTCCCGCTCACGGCCACCACCGGTGGTGACGATTATCCGAACCGGCCCTGGGCCTCCTCCCCTAGGTCGACTCGGCTTCAAATGCGTGCCTGCTGTCGTGTGTAAACATCGCCACTGGGGAGACAAAGGCGGCCGGGCGTGATGCCGGACACACACCCCCTCGTGTGCCGTGCCGGCCTTAATAGGTGCTCGCTAACAGCACTTGCCCCAACAGTCTGTTACAGGCTGCACGGGGGATCTTTGGTCTTTGTGTGCAAGTGGGGAGCGGTGGCGTTGTGGTTGGCCCTCGCGCAGCCTCTGCATCGTGCGCCTTAGCCGAGAGGGTCATGCCACGGCAGGCGTGTGGATTTGTAATGAAATACATCCACGTAGACGTACAAAGACAAAGGTCCCCCGTATAACCTTCACAGAATGTCGGGGCAAGTGCTGTTGGCGAGTAGCACCTATTAAGGTCAGCACGGCGCACGAGGGGGTGGGTGGGTGGGTGGGTGGGTGGGCAGCACCACGCACGGCCGCCTTTGTCTCCCGGGTAGCGATGGATAACGCACCAGATACTCATTTTGTTTTCGGAGCGTAGCGGCGCGCGAACCCAACCACTCCCATACACGCGCACGCATCGGTTACCCCAATTGGGGGAGGTGGGGGTGGTGAGGATGGCGGAGTGATTTAGCGAGAAGCCTCGAACGCAGCGCGCGGGGCAATCAACCTTGATTGCTCTCCCCGAGTTGATTACTGCCGGCTTAGCAGCTCCCACTTACTCGCTCCCGTCTGCAGGAGAAGCGCGCACGATCATGCAGCAGGCGCGCACGCTAAGCAGCAGCAGAAGCAGCAAAAAAAAATGTAATATTTTTAAAAAAAAACTTTTCTTAAAAACACGCTTTTATGAAATGTACTCGTACTGGAAGAACTCCACGACTCCAGGAAGTGGCCCCGAAGCTTGCCATAACGTCAGGGACCGTGGGCAATTACAGCCAACGTCAGTTGAGCGTGGACAATTAGACCCAAGCCGAAACATAACATCTTAAAAATAATGTTAAAAACATTTTTATGATAGAATATAGTATTGTCATCAGTATGACATAAGTATACCAAGTTTGCAGTTGATACCACATTGGGAAGTGGGTTAAAATTGAGTTACAAATTCTAGATTTGAAACTTTCGTGACTGCAAGTATTCATATTCTTAGGTTTTTTCGGTAAAGTCACGTAGGTAAAAAATAAAAATTAATAAAAGTAAAAAAAAAATCACGACGTTTCGGAGTTACAAAATTTGAGGATACAACAACGACGACAACAACAACATACAGAGTGAGTTAAATAAAAGCGGGATTGAAATAGCCCATTCACGATAGCCCCTTTTATAACGCCGATTGCGCAGTGGCACACCTACGAGACGCACGCGCGCGCAAACGAAAAATGGAAGAAAAAAAACCGCGGGGCCTGCAAAGTTCGCTCGCCCATGGCGCTGCTGGCGGAAGGGTCACTCGCCACGCGGAGGAGGAGGGTGGCGTTGGGTGCCTCTGTGGAGCCTCATCAGAGGCGGCGGGAGTTACCCACATTTTACCCCACCCTACACGAGACCCGCGATGTGGTTGCTATACCCACGTGCAGCAGCTACTGCTGCTGCGTTTGCGACGCCATGCAGGAGGGGGACGGGGAAGTGGGGAGCAGATTTCGGAAATTCGCTCACCCCCCCTCCCCCCAAATTGCTTTAACTGCCGCGCCTGGAGATCGAAGTCCGGTGTTGCTGCACCCTCGCGCCACGGGTCGGCCCACAAATGGCATCGCCGTTCGGGCAATAGCACAATCATCATCATCAGCTACGCTTTCTCCACACTTGGATGACTGCCTCCACAAGCTGCCGCCATCACCTTACAAATCGGGAAACTCACCCGGCCACCCACCACCACCACCAACCGGATCGAGCCGATTTCATCGTTCCATCTCCACGTTGGGCGCGTCCCCCACCCTCTCGGACGCGTTCCACTTATTCTGGTTGACTGCCACTCCGCTACTGACTCGCTCACCAGTTTTGATTTTAGCAGGTAAAGGCCCCACTGAGCGATTGAGCTCCTTGACAGAAGCGGCCAGGCCACACGAATGACAGCTCAACGGAAGTGGCTCATCTTGGTGGATATTTATAGCGGCCGAATAGCCTAAACGCGTGACGTTGATTCCAATTGTGGAGGGAAAACCAGGAGGAAAAATCCACGCGACCACGGGGAGAGAGAAAGAGAGAAAGAGACGTGCAAACCACAAATATACGGCAGGGGTCAGGGTCGGGATCGAACCCAAGGCCTCCTACATACCAGGCGAGGTAGTTAACATCTCGTCACTATTGTTGACGAAGAGCCATCATTCCTTGTAAAAGTAAAAAATCACGACGCTTGCTTTTCGTGCTCAGCTTTAACGATGGTGCGTATGTGTGCTGAACTTCTCTCGCACCGTACGTAGCCAACCGTGAGAATTGGCGTTCACAAGACACACGTTTTCAATCGAGATGATTTAAGAGTGCACAGCCTCCAGTGGCATCTCACTATCGGAAGGAAGAGGAACTACCTGTGGGTTTTTTTTGTGAGTTATTCTCTAATCCAGACGTTGCTCTGTTTCTCGCCGTCGGTCTGAAGATTCAAGCCGCGGTGCGATTGTGGGCACGCAAACCCAAACTGTGCCTCGTGCACAGCGAGACACCGCAGACGGTCTTCCTTCAAGGGAGGGTGAGGATAAGGGGGGGGGGGGTCCGTAGGGCAGTGCGCTAACCACGACGCTACCGCCGCTCCCCGTACACGCGCACGCAAATACATACACACACACACACACAAAGACATGCACACACACACGGACAAAGACGAATATGAAGGTCCCCCGTATACACACACTGTTGGGGCACAAGTGTTGTTGGCGGGCACCTATGAAGGCCGGAACGGTACGCATGGGGGTGGGTGGCCAGCACCACGCCCGCCCGCCTTTGTCTCTCCAGTGGCGATGTTTACACATCGCACCAGACACTCATTTGGAGACTTAGTCGACCTAGGGGAGGCCCGGGACCGGTTCAGATAATAGTCACCGATGTTGACCGCGAGCAGAGAATCGAACCCTGATCGCTGTGGTTCGTAGCGCAGCGCGCTAACCGCTACACCACCGCTCCCCACTATATACACACACACAGACACACACACACAGACAGACAGACACACACAGACACACGGACACACACTGAACAGTGGCCCCCATCGTCTCACTGGAATGGAATCTTTCACGGATTTTCTTAAAATTTGTAGCCGTCAGCCTCCCGCGCCACTCCACGGCAGCACGAAGATGAATGTGGTCCGAGCTTAACCTTAGGGACCCTTGGAAGAGAGGTGGGGGTTAGCGGGGGGGGAGGGGGGTTCATTGCCCCCCCCACCTCCCCCGACATACGGTGTACGTTCCTGTGTGTCTGTGTGTGTGTGTTGCGGTCAGTCGTCCCATGGCACCTGCTGGGTGTGCCCCGTGACCTCCTGCCAGCGGGCGTTCGACACTTCACGTGGCCTCAAGGTGCACTTGGCCTGGCACAAGCGTCGTGGTGACGTCACCGCCACTTAGTGGCGAATGGCGGTTGTTGTTGTTGTTGCGGTGTGTAAACATCAACACTAGGGAGACAAAGGCGGTCGGGCGTGGTCCTGGCCACCCACCCCCTCGTGTACCGTTGCGGCCTTCATAGGTGCTCGCTAACAGCACTTGCCCCTACAGTCTGTTAAGGCTATATGGGGGATCTTTGTCTTTGTGTGCCTGTGTGTGTCGTGGTCAGGATGGGGAGCGGTGGTGTAGCGGTCAGCGCTAATCTACGAACCTGGCGACCCGGGTTCGATTCCCCAATCACGGCCAACACCGGTGGTGACGATTATCTGAACCGGTCCTGGTCCTCCCCTAGGTCGACTCAGACTCAAATGAGTACCTGGTGAGACGCGTAAACGTCGCCACTAGGGAGACAAAGGCGGCCGGACGTGGTGCTGGCCACCCACCCCCTCGTGTACCGTTCCGGCCTTTATTAGGTGCTCGCTAACAGCACTTGCCCCTACAGTCTGCTAAAGGCTACGCGGGGGATCTTTGTCTTTGCTTTCTTCGTGCGCGTGCGTTGACTAGCATTCCTCCACCGAGTGGGGATTCTCTGCCAGCCGATATCAGCATCACCTACGTCCAACATTGGCTCTCCCACTCAGCCCCCCTCGCAAAGCAAAGGGAAGCCGGGTTCGATTCCATCTCCAGGTGCGGAAACAGATCTAACAATGTGGGGGGGAAGCACGCTTCTTAGAGTGTAAAAAACACCACAGTTAAGACTGATAAAACTATCAACTAGTTTTATTTTACCAGCTAAGGTCCACGGATTTACAGCATGTAGATGGCTCTTTATTATTCAGAAGCGACTTGGTCGAAATTGATAGTTCAACGAAGTGGCTGATCACGTGGAAATTTATAGCAGCCAAAGATATACTCTTAACGTGTGA
Organism: Entosphenus tridentatus; assembly: GCA_014621495.2. Taxonomy (NCBI): domain Eukaryota; kingdom Metazoa; phylum Chordata; class Hyperoartia; order Petromyzontiformes; family Petromyzontidae; genus Entosphenus; species Entosphenus tridentatus. Next base: position 8,541,594 of record CM025626.2, read on the forward strand.
TGTTGTTTCTAAATGTGGAGGGGGGGGAAACTAAAAAACAAATCCACGCGACCACGGGGAGAGAGAGACATGCAAAAACCACAATATACAGCAGCAGGCGTCAGGGTCGGGATCGAACCCGCGACCTCCTGTAGACCAGGCGAGGTAGCTAACATCTCCGAACCACCGTGATGATGATGAGAGAGACATGCAAAAACCAAAATATCCAGCAGGCATCAGGGTAGGGATAGAACCCACGACCTCTTGTAGACCAGGCGAGGTAGTTAAGATCTCCTAGCCACCGTGATGATAATGAGAGAGAGACACGCAAACTCCAAATATACAGCAGGCGTCAGGGTCGGGATCGAACCCACGACCTCCTGCATACCAGGCGAGGTAGTTAACATCTCCTAGCCACCGTGGTGATGACGAGAGAGAGACCCGCAAACTCCAAATATACAGCAGCAGGCGTCAGGGTCGGTATTGAACCCACGATCTCCTGTAGGCCAGGCGAGGTAGCTAACATCTCCTAGCCACCGTCGATCAGCAGCAGCGGGTAACGCGCGTGGTGCGAGTAAAGTGTGGGTTGCAGCTCCCACCTCTTCCAAATTAAACTCGCGTTTTTTTTGTTTAATCAGAATCTGAATATTTATTTATACTGGAGGAATCCGATGAGCTTTGAAGCTCTTTTCCACAGACGTCCACAGTAGGATGCCGTTGCCCGCGCTTTGGCAGTCGAACGCAAGCACAACTAAATAAACAAACAAAAACCACTCAACACATCCGGTCAAGAACAGTGGCATTCACGTGATAGAAGGTAGATCTGACGGTCGACAATTCGGACACTGAATGGCCCCTTTCTTCGCGGCACAGAGAGCGAGGCCAGCGACAGGCAG